>CM053769.1:542709884-542731805 GCA_028658325.1 Potorous gilbertii
TTAACTAGATGATCTCCTTTCCTGCAAACTTTAAGGTTTGCAAATTCCTTAAGAAATGTCTCATTTGCTCCTCACAGCAACCCTGAGAGGTAGATGCTATCGTTATCATCCCCATTTTACAAATGAGGAGACTGAGGCAGACATAATTTAAGTGACTTGTCCAGGATCCCAAAGCTAGGAAGCTTGAGCCTGGCTTTGAACTCAGACCTTCCTGATTTCAGGTCCAGCCCTCTGTCCACTCTTAGTTTCCCAACTTTGAACTTGCACTACTCCAGGCTTCCCTCTGAACTTCTCTCTGGTGCCATTGTATACACAAATACTCCAGATAGTCATGACTCCAAAGAGCCCTAAACTTTTTAAATATCATTCATACTGAAACAATTTACAATTACTGGGCACATGGATGATCATAAAGTTAGGAGGTGCAGATTTCTCCAAAATACCTGTTCTAAAGACTGATTTTTAAGAGGACCTTGTAGCAGAAGTTTATTTATAGTCAATTATTTTTCTGTTCATTAAATTGCACCTTCCCTGGTTAATTCACCTATAGGTAGGAAGTTAGAACTAAATATACATTTTTGAAAGCAAAATTCACCCACCAGATAGTCTCTAAAACTATGATTTGGACTCAAAATGCTATGGCCCAAGTAGATAAGCAAAATTGTAATGAGAACAAGACAAGTCAGGCAGTTATCTTTGGCAGACAGCCCTAAAGCACACAAAAAAAATAAACAATGGCCAAAACAATTACTATGAAATTATGGGGGTGCACTTTTTCTATTCTTGTCCTTAGGTACAATATTAGCTAGTTACAAGTTTGAAGGTTTTGCAGATACCTTCAGTAACTGGCTTCACAGACTTCTACCATATGTGTGTGTGTGTGTGTATATATATGTATATATATATATATATACATATATATACACACTATATATATATATACACACTATATACACACACATATACATATGTATACTCAGTTTTTTGTTATAGTTCCTTTTTTATCCTCCTTACTTTACAGTTTGAATTGCTTTGCTCACTAGCCCAAGGCACCCTGACTCTTAACTCCTCAAAATACCTGCTCCCTCCTGTGTTCTCCATGTTCCTCTTGATTCTGATCCCCTGAACCTTTCCAACTAGTGGTTCAGGTCCCTAGAAGGACCAGGAAAGGAATCAACCTTTCAGCAGCTTCATCAAAAGAAATGAGACTTCCTGCCAAGATGGATACCAAAATTTGAGACAGACCACCTAGTTCTTAAATACTTCCCTACACCAAGCCTTGAAGTTCACACCAGATCAAATAATAATTAAGAAAGTGAATTCTGTAAATGAATCTTCCATCCCAGAACTTCAGAAAAACTCAGCCAGACACCCACAGGTAATAAGAAAGGTGATCCATCCAGTGAAGAGAACATCAGCACAAGGGTTGGGATATATATAGCCTTCAAGTCTTTGTGTCTGAGGGCAACAAGAACAGAATGCTTCTCTGACAAACATTTAGTGTGGTCAGAAAAATCCATGGTAAGGACCTTGAAAGGCCCAGACAGGAAAATGACCAGCATGGCACTACAGTACACAAACTAAGACCACCCAGCCCCAGCCTCCATGACTAGCATGGTCTCAAGACAACAGAGAAAGTGTCAAAGATCCAGAACTCTGCACTTCAAAGATACAACCAGGTTACTCTAGAAGGTATAGGTCACTGCAAAAATCAGTAGGACTCAGGATGAAACCACACAGCACTTACCACCACACCTTGGAGTCAGCACAAAGCCTCAATTCAATGCCTAGCACATAGAAAGCTGGAGAGATGAATAAATAAATAAATGAATAAATAAACAAATGAATAAATAAAAACCACCAAACAGTATCAAAAATTGTTGCAAATCTAACTCCATTACAACTGCAAGCAGAAATCTGAAGGGAAAGAAAAGGATTTTCCATAAGAACTATATGAATATCTAGAAGAAATGAAGTAAAGAAAGAAAGAAAATAAAAATCTGAAGGGAAAGAAAAGGATTTTCCATAAGAACTATATGAATATCTAGAAGAAATGAAGTAAAGAAAGAAAGAAAATAAAAATTCTTGAGGATAGAATTGCCAAGAGAATAAGGAGCTTATAAAAGTGGTAAGTAAATCATATCCCAAGAAATGAAAGCCCTGAGAACTAGAATTTACCAAGCAAAAGTCAATGGCATAAAAAGAAATATTGGAACAAATTCAAAAGATTGAAAAAATAGAAGAAATTATAAGATATGTTATCAAAAAACAACTGACCTGGAAAATGGGTGAAGAAAAGATTAAGAATCAATGAAAACACTGTTTTTTTCTTTAAGAAAAAAGTCTAGACATTACATTTCAAAAAAATCATGAATGAAAATGCCTAAATTTATTAGAACCAGAGAGTGAAGTAAAGATAAAAAGAATTCATGGATCATCTCCTGAAAGAAATCCTAAAAGGAAAAGCCCCATGAATGTCATAGCCAAAATACAGAACTCTCAGGTCAAAGAAGAAAGTACTTCAATCATGAAGAAAGAAGCAGTTCAAATAACAAGGAACTTTAGTCAATATACCCTTGGCAGCTTCTAAAGAGATCTTGGAATACAGTATTCCAAAAGGCAAAGAAGATAGGCTTGCAACCAAGAATAACTTACCCAGAAAAGTTGAATATAACCCTACAGAGGGATAAATAAATCTTTAAGAGACAAGAAGACTTTTCTGATGAAAAAACCACAGCTGAGTCGGAAATTTGAAATGCAAACACAGGAATACAAAGAAACCTAGAAAAAATGTTATGATAGAGACAATTTCAGAGAATCCCGGGTAGGTTGCACTAATGAAATGACAGGTGATTAGGACCAAGAAAACTGTACACAGACAACAACATTGTAAAGAAAAACAACTTTGTAGAACTTAGGAACTAAGATAATGACCAACCATGTCTCCAAATGACTTATGATGAAGCATGTTAAACCCTTCTCCTGACAAAGAGACACAAGGTATAGAAATACATTTTTGGACATGGCCCCTACATGAACTTATTTTGCTTGAGTATACTTGTTACAACAGTTTGTTTTCCTTTTGGTTAACTGAGGAAGGTCATTCAAGAGGAGGGAGGTTTAGCCACAGTGATATCCCTTTCCCCCCCAAAAGAGGGTCATTGTAACATTTTTTAAAATATAGAAGATAAGGAAGCACCAACAAGCAAGATAATTTTGAAAGTAATGTGTAAAACTTATTATATGCTTTTTTTGAAATAAAATGTATGAAATGGAAATTCATGTTTATATAGAAGTTTTTTTGTATTCTTCTATGTGTATGGAAATGATCTTTTTTGGGATTTAAGTTCAGAATAAAGGCATTTTTAAAAAAATAAAGGGGAAGGTTTGGTTCCTTGAGAGAAGGGACTGTCTTTGTTTTTTGCTTGTATTTGTATGCCTACTATGCAGTAAATAATTAATGTTCTCTCTTCTCTCTCTCTCTCTCTCTCTCTCTCTCTCTCTCTCTCTCTCTCTCTCTCTCTCTCTTTCTGTGTGTGTGTGTCTGTTGGTCTCTGTCTATTTCTCTTTCTGTCTATCTTTCATCTATCAACCTATACATGCCTTGATATAGTGGGAATTTGAAATGGGGCAAATTGTAGGAAGAGGCAGGGGATAGCTTTTTAAAGTGACCTAATTTATCTTATACCCCTAGAATGCATTATAAGACTAAATCAATCTTCCTATTTTTACAAGTCATTTAAAATCTAAATTTTAAATGATTTTCTCCTTTATTCCTCTGAGGAATGGGCAGGTAGAGAGTCCTCTTCAGTTGCAGCAACAAAAAAGTCTGTGAAAGTCAGTCTGGCTTTTATAGGCCCAAAGGATGAGCCACATAGTTAATTAGAGGAGTGAGAAAAATATTGGGTGACTCATCGGGAGTTGATAGAACTGAGAGCATGGCTGGGAGATGAATGGCTGGTAAACATTGCTCTATTTAGCCACCGCACGGAAAGAAGCACACCCTTCTTGACCTGTCGGAAAAATGTCAGCAGGTACAATAACTGGAAAACTCACAGACTGGAGACAGAGAAGGCAGGAACTGGATCATCTGTTTTGGCCTGAACATCAGCATCTGACAGATGTTCCAAGATTTTCCAATGGGCGAACTGCATCACTTTATGTTATATATTGCTTTTGGCCTCTGCTAAAATAATATTCCAATATTTACCTCATCATGGTTCATACCCAACTCTGGGGTCTCAGACCCTATGCTAAAGTGGTACAAATTCTGGCAGACCCTATCAAAATGGAATGGCTTTGAATACAAGTTCTAGGGATGGACTGCATATCTGTTGTCTAAAGATCAATCTAAGTTTGCAGAGTTCACCGTTCATGAATGCCACCAGGTCATAAATATTTCTGGCCAAGAAACTCTGAGAGTCTGTCTACTAATCACTCAACAAATCACTCAACAGGCACTTTTCTCTTTTCAAAATATTTTGTTTTTCCCCAATTACATGTAAAAATCATTTTTAACATTTGTTCTTTAGAATTTTGAATCCCTCTCTCTCTCCCTCCCTTCCCCCCTCTCTGAAACAGTAAGCAATTTGATATAGGTTATACGTGAGCAAGCACTTTTTTAAGCACCTGCATTGTGCCAGGCATTGTGCTTGGTGCTAGAGTTACAAAGACAAAAAAGTAAGACTGTCTCTGCTCAAGAAACTTCCAGTCTACTAAGAGGAATGTACTGAGGCAGCTCTATAAACTCTGGTGGCTCCCCGTCACCTCCAGGATTGAATATAAAATCCTCAGTTTGGTATTCAAAGCCCTTCATAACCCATTCCGCAATGCCCCCCCCCCGCCACCCCGCTTCCCCATCCATGGACTCACCTTTCCAGTCTTCTTACACCTTAATCCCTTACACATACTCTCAGTTCCACTGACACTGGCCTCCCTACTGTTCCTCGAACCAGACACTACATCTCTCAGCTCCAGACATTTTCTCTGGCTGTGATCCCCCATGCCTGAAATGCTTTCCCTCCTCATCTCCACCTCCTGGCTTCCCTGGCCTCCCATGATTTTTTTCTACTTGTTCCGTATAGAACTTATTTGTACGTAGTTGTTTTCCTATGATCTTCCCCATTAAATTGTGAGCTCCTCAAGGGTAAAGACGGTCTTTTGCCTTTCTCTGTATTTCCAGTGCCTTAGCCTAGTTCCTGGCACATAGTAGGAGCTTCAATAAATACGTATTGCTTCACTCACTGCTTGACTGAAAGACAATGCATGAAGGGGATAGGAATTACATTGAATAAGGGACTTACCATGCCAATAAATTCAAAGCTCCTTGGTATGAAAATAAATGCTGTGGCTGAAGTCCATAATGTTCATGAAATTCAGAAAATTAGTAGAGCATGCCTCTGTGGACCAGTGCTTTCCCAAATATATCTGCTTCCCTGATAGAGTCTTCCTTCACATCCCACGGCAGAAATTATCTTAATTCTTCATACCTCAAATAGCACTTTTTATCTCCTTACTATGTTCTATTTTTTATTACAATGATTTCTATATGTGGCTTATCCTAAGCTCAGTGAGGGTGGAAATATATATAGATAAAGACATGGATATATACACATATATAGATCTATATGTGTGTGTGTGTCTACCTCTCCCAGTCCTTAATAAGACATAATCTACAAATAGTAGTAGCTTAATACATATTTCTTGAATCTCATCGAACCTAATAATTTGTTTATATACAGGCAGCTAAGTGGTACAGTACAGTGTCTTGGAGTGGAGTCAGGAAAAGCTGAATTCAAATCTAACCTCAGACACTAGTAAGTGTGATCTTGGGCAAGTCATTAACCTATTTGTCTCAGGTTTCTCATCTATAAAACAGATATAATAGTAGCCCCTACTTTCCAGGGTTGTTGTGAGGATTAAATGAGATATTTGTAAAGCACTTTTCAAACTTTAAAATGTTATATAAATGTATATTTAAATGTATTATTTAATTATTATTAATAATTTGGGACACATCATATCCAAAGGATGTTAAAAATAAAAGTGACAATTTACATTGGGGACTAAATAGTACTATAAGGCTTCAGGTTATTTATCACACAATTATAACTTATTTTTGCCAGGCTCAAAATGTACCATTGTGATGTCCTGACAAGTTCTTATGAATGTAGCAGCCATCATTTGAATAAAGCATTAGTCTGAGAATAGAAATCTTGCCACAGGTACAATCTACTGGTTTTCTAGATTTGAATAGACATAGTCCAGTTGTTGAATATTAGCCATGATGTGTGAATGCTTCCCTGACATTTTTGATAGGATCAATATCTATTAGAGCTCCTCTCCCTTCCCATGAGGATTAACTTAGTTCCCAAGACTCAATTGGTTCAGGAGGCTAAGGCTTAAACAACTTTACAAATGATCCAGCTTTGTGGTGACCAGATTGTAGCTGTTTGTTCCTAGTTCTTGAAGAGGACCAGTGACATCATGTCTTGATTTGTGGGTGAATTGGATTTAGGTGAGACGGAGCTGTGATCAGATGTCCCCTCTCCTCCAGTGACAAGTCAAAAGTCAAGATAACTGGCAATAGTCCAGGATGCAGCGGGTTATCTTGGCCTTTTTTAAGATAAGGTCTTTCCCAGGTCTCAGACTCTTTGAGGCAGAATGATGGCCAGATATGAGCATAAAAAGACTTGCCCATATAAAGTTGAGGATCATCACACTAGACAGATGTTCCAAAGCCAGAGGAGTCAGCAGGCCCTGCCCTACTGACCAGATAGATTTCCTTATCCTTTTTTGAGTATGTTATATTTGACTAAGCCTCTTTTTATTAACCTGTATTTATGTATGACCTATATTTCTTTTCATTCTAATATTGGACCTAAACTATCAGTGAACTAACTGAATCAGGTCCAGTGTATGAAAATATTAATATCCTATTTTGTCAAATACAATCAAATGAGATATTTGTATTTTGCAAACCTTAAAACGTTATATAAATGTTAGCTATTTTTAGTAATAATTTGGGATACAGAATACCTGAAGAATATTAAAAAATAAAAGATTTTATTTATGTTAGGGACCAAAAGTATCATACAACTATGACTTATTTTTCACCTGGTTATAGCTTGTTTTTACCAGGATCAAAATGCACTATTATGCAATTTGCAAACCAGTTCCGTTGTGGTTTTTTTGTTTGTTTGTTTTTGCTCTTTATGGGGTTTCTAGCATTAGATCCATTTATTTCCTTTTTACTACATTTTAGTTTTTCTGAATCATCCTTTTTTTTTGATTTTCTCTAAATCCACTGAAGGTCCCATATGCATTCCAAGTTCACAGCTTTGGAATCCTCCTCAACTTTGTATTCTCTACCTCTTCCCACCTCTCTCCAATATCCAGTCAGTTAACAAGTCTCTCTTGGCAACACCTCCAATGACCATAGTTCTTTTCCCTCACTTGGTCACCACTCTAGTTCAGGTGCTAATTACTTCCTTCTTGTATTATTGTAAGTCTCCGAATTGTCCTCCCTGCCTCAAGTCTCTACCTTTTAGAATCCATTCTTTACATTAGTACCAAATTGATATTCCTAAAGCCCAGGTCTGACTATGTCACTTACTTGATTGATAAACTCTGAAGACTCCCTATTGGTCAGTGTCTTTCTTTGTCATGTAAAGTCCTTCCAAACCGGGCTCCATTCTATCTTTCTGGGTTCATTTAGTCAAACTGGCCATGCTATTTTCCATGCCCAGCATTCCATCTTCCACCTTCATCTCTTTACATGAGCTATCCCTTTGTGACTGAAATGTACTCCCTCTACTTCTTGGTTCCTTAGAAGTCTTCATTTCCTTCAAGTCTCACGTCTGTCACCTTACAAGAAAGCTTTCTTGATCCCCGCCCCCACCAAATTGTTTGTGCTCACCCTGCCCAGAATTGTCATGTTCTACACACACACACACATACACATACACACACACACACATAGTGTGTATAGTGTATTTACTTATGCACCAAGGGTAATCAGGGAAATCTGTGACTTACTAGACTGAGGTCCGTCATGCTCTGGCTATTTACTATATTGTTGCTTATAATTCTACATGACCAGAATGACATAGCATATTCCTGATTGATCTCCAGACGAGGAAGGTACCGAAGATAACTGGTGATTGAAAGTCAGAAGACTATAATGACAATAAAAACAATAGCCAGCATTCATATAGCATCTACTATGTGCCACGCACTGTGCCAAGTACTTTACAACAACCCTGAAAGTTAGGATACTATTATAGGAGGAAACTGAGGCAAACACAGGGCAAGGGACTCGCTCAAGGTCACAGAGCTAGTAAGTAGATGAGGTCAGATTTTAACTCAAATCTTCCTGACTCCAGGCCCAGTGCTCTATCCACTGGCCCACCTAGATGTCTCTTTTCGGGAGGAGGAACCACCTCTGGAATCGGAGTAAGGAGAAATGTCTACACACTCTTCTGTATTCCACTCCCTCTGTGCAGTGCTTTCTCTCCCTTGGATTTCAAGAAAGAAGTATCACTTCCTCCATTACTGAACTAAGTTCAAGGAAACCTCTCTTTCAGACCCCTAGGCTAAGGGATATACTTACCTCTGTATACATTGTTTCTTCAGGTCAAATGCAAGTTCCTCAAAGGTAGGTTTCATCTTTATCTCTGTGTCCTCAATGCCTAGTATTGTGCATGGCACATTTGGGCAGCTAGGTGGTATAGTGGATAGAGCACCAGTGCAGGAGTCAGGAGGACCTAAGTTCAAATTTGACCTCAGACACTTGACACTCGACACTCACTAGCTGTGTGACCTTGGGCAAGTCACTTAACCCCAAATACCTCATCCTGGTCATCTCCAGTCATCCTGATGAATATCTGGTCACCGGATTCAGATGACTCTAGAGAAGAAGTGAGGCTGGTGACCTGCACAGCTCTCCCTCACCCAAAACAAAGTCAAGTGCAAGTCGTGTCATTATTTCTCTGATGGCATGGTCTTCTTTGGCAACGAAGGATTAACATACATGCATGGCACATTGTCGGTGCTTAATAAATGCATGTGAATTTAATCAACTTGAACAAAAAATCTTTGCTCATGGCTGAAGTACTACTTTCCCCTGGGCTCTACCGAATTTCTTCAAATACATAAAATATGAAATCAAATCCTGTTCTGCCTTAATTTGATTTTTTCTCTCTGTCTCTGTCTCTCTCTCTGTGTCGTTCTCTCTCTATCTTTCTCTCTCCCTAATTGTTTCTCTCTCTCTCTTTTTCTCTCTCTCTTTTCCTCTCTGTCTCTCTCTGAAAACCCCAGAGAGCCAGTGGCTGAAGGATGTTGTTTAAAAATATTGTAGTTATTCACTGAACTAGATAGTTGTTTGAAGTTGAAAGGAGTCAGAGAACCTTAGTTAAACAAAACTAAGGACATGACTCAAGACAGCTCTCTTCTAGCTAAAGACATCCTGGGAGCTTCACTTACAGGTCTCAAGGACCAAGGCTTATCATTATTTTATGATTCTATGAGATGTGCCCTCTGGAAGACATGGGAGGCCAGGGGATATAAAGGAAAAGCTACTGGACTGGAAGATAGAACATCTGGTTCTAGTTCTGGATTTAAGGAAGGCTTTATGAATTTCAGCCACTTCTTAAATCACCACCAAGTCTTCTCCATATCTAAGAGCTGCTGAGGTCAAAGAAATTTGTGAGACAAATGGACTGAACAAAGTAGGTCAAACTATTTCAGGCAGTCAAATCAACCAGAGTCAGATTAACTCTGAAGGCAAAGAAATGACATTAGCTCCACGGGGAGACATTGCTTTTTACAGCCTTCCTGTTATTTTTTCATTCAGTCCCACTCTTTGTGACTCCATGGACCATAGTACACTGGGTCCTTCAATTCTCTACTATCTCCCAAAGTCTGTCCAAGCTAATATTCATTGCTTCCATGACTCTATCCATCTCATCCTTTGCCATTCCATTCTCCTTTTGCCTTCAAACTTTCCCCAAATCAGGGTCTTTTCCAAAGAGTCCTGTCTTCTCATTATGTAATCAAAGTATTTAAGGTTTAGCATTTGTGCTTCACATGAGTAGTCTGAATTAATTTAAGTATTAACTGATTTGATCTCCTTGATGTTCAAGGGACTTCCAAAAATTTTCTCCAACACCACAATTTGAAAGTGTAAATTCTGTGGCACTCAGTTTTTCCTATAGTTCAACTCTCACAGCTATACATTACTACTGAAAAAACCGTAGTTTTGACTATACAGACCTTTGTCAACAAGGTGATGTCTCTGTTTTTTGGTGTGCTGTCCAGATTTTTCATAGCTTTCCTTCCAAGGAGCAAGTATATTTTAAATTCATGGCTGCAGTCACCATCTGCAGTGATCTTTGAGCCCAAGAATCTGACACTGCTTCCGTTTCTTCTCCCTCTATTTGCCAGGAAGTGATTGGACCAGTTGTCATTATCTTATTTAATTTAGGGTTTTTTTAAATGTTAAGTTTCAAGCTAGTTTCTTCACTCTCTCCTCTTTTACCTTCATCAAAAGACTGCTCAATTTCTCTTCACTTTGTGCCATTAGAGTGGTATCCTTTGACTATCTGAGATTGTTGATATTTCTTCTGGCAACTTTAATTGTAACTTTTGATTCATCCAGCCTGGCATTTCACATCATGGCATTTCACATGATGCACTCTGCATATAAATTAAATAAATAAGGTAATAATATCCCACTCCTTTTCCAGTCATAAATCAATCGATTGTTCCATATCTGGTTCTAACTGCTGCTTCTTGACCCTCCTGCATGTTCCTCAGGAGACCAGTAAGATGAAGTGGTACTCCCATCTCCTTAAGGAATTGCTACATTTTTGTTGTGATACACACAATCAAAGACTTTATTTTAGTCAATGAAGCAGAAGCAGGTGCTTTTTCTGGAACTCGCTTGCTTTCTCCATAATCCAGTGCAAGTTGGCAATTTGGCCTCTCATTCCTCTGCCTCTTCAAAACTACTTCTTGTGTTCTTGGTTCACATATTGCTGAAGCCCAGCTTGCAGAATTTTAAACATATTGTGTGTTGGCATGTGAAATGAGTGTAGTTGTTTGATAATTTGAACATTCTTTGGCGTTGCCAAACACCTACAGTCTGGCTGTTTACTAATACTTCTGTAATGGGGAAACTGACTAATGAGATCCCAGTTATTAGAGCATGTGCAAGATGTTCTTCCTGGTACTAACCCATGTGGAACTTGGTCCCAGGGCGGAGGGGATATAGGAGAGGATCTTTTCCCTCCCCATTTCAGAGAAGTTGAAGTTATTTTGTTTTCTATAGATTTACTATGTGGTGATGGGAAGCAATTTAACTGGCTGCTAAACTGAAATTTAATGTGCACAAGAAAGGTAGAAAAAAAGAGATCTTCTTCATTCTTCATTTCTATATATTAGTAACAAAGCCCAACAGCAAGAGATAGAAAGAGAAATCCCATTTAAAGCTAGGGTAGACACTATAAAATATTTGGGAGTTTACCTGCCAAAACAAACCCAGGGACTATATGAACACAACTACAAGACACTTTTCACACAAATAAAGTCAGATCTCAGTAAGTAGAAAAACATCCGTTGCTCATGGGTAGGCCAAGCCAATATAATAAAAATGACAATTCCACCTAAATTAATTTACTTTTGTAGTGCCATACCAATTAAACTATCAGATAATTATTTTCTAGAGCTGGAAAAAATAGTATCAAATTTCATCTGAAAGAACAAAAGGTCCAGAATATCAGGGGGACTAATGAAAAGAAATGTTAGGGAAGGTGGCCTAGTGTTACCAGACCTCAAATTGTATTATGAAGCAGCAATTATCAAAACCACTTGGTACTGGCTAAGAAACAGAAGGGTAGACAAGTGGAATATGCTAGGTACTCAAGACACAGTAGACAATGAATATAGCAATATACCGTTTGATAAACCCAAGGACCCCAGCTTCTGGGATAAGAACTCACTGTTTGACAAAAATTGGTGGGAAAACTGGATAAATGTGTGGTGGAAACTAGGCATAGATCAATGCCTGACACCTTACACAAGAATAAAATCAAAATGGGGACATGATCTACATATAAAGATTGATACTATGGACAAATTGGTGGAGCAAGGAATAGTGTATGTATCAGATTTATGGAGAAGGGAAGAATTTTTGACTAAAGAAGAGATAGAAAGCATTATGAAGGTGCAAGATGGATAATTTTGATTACATTAAGCTGAAAAGCTTTTGCACAACAAAACTCAATGCAACCCAAATTCAGAGGGATGTAGAAAACCGCAAAAGCATTTTTACAGCTAGTGTTGGTGATAAAGGCCTCATTTCTAGAATAGAGAACTGAGTCAAATGCACAAAAATACAAGTCATTCCCCAATTGATAAATGGTCAAAGGATATGAACAAGCAATTTTCAGAGGAAGAAATTAAAGATATCCATAGTCATATGAAAAAATGCTCTAAATCACTTTTGATTAGAGAGATGCAAATCAAAACAACTCTGAGGTACCACATCACATCTATCAGATTGACAAACATGACAGAACAGAAAGATGATAAATGTTGGAGAGGATATGGGAGAATTGGAACATGAATACACTGTTGGTGGAACTGTGAGCTGATCCAACCATTCTGGAGAGCAATTTGGAACTATGCCCAAAGGCACAAAAATGTGCATACCCTTTGACCCAGCAATAGCGCTGGGACTGTATCCCCAAAAGATCATAAAAATGGGAAAGGGTCCCACATGTACAAAAATATTTATAGCATCACTCTTTGTGGTGGTCAAAAACTGGAAATCAAGGGGATGTCCATCAATTGGGGAATGGATGAATAAATTATGTATATGAATGTCATGGAATACTATTGTGCTATAAGAAATGATAAACAGGAAGACTTTAGGGAGGCCTGGCAAGACTTATATGACCTGATGCTGAGCAAAAGGAGCAGAACCAGGAGAACTTTGTGCACAGCAACAACCACTGTGTGTGAGAGTTTTTCTGATAGACTTGGAACTTCACTGCGATGCAAGGACTTAAAAAAAAAATTCCAATTGATCTTCGAAGGCAAAATGCCTTCCACATCCAGAGAAAGAACTATGAAATTCAATCGCAGAATGTAGCAGATCATTTGTGCGTGTGTGTGTGTGTGTGTGTGTGTGTGTGTGTGTGTGTGTATTGCGTTTTGGTTTGTTAGATGATTTCTCCCACTCATTTTAATTCTTCAACACAGCATGACTATAGTGAAATGTATTTAATAGGAATATATGTGTAGAACCTATACAAAATTGTATGCTGTCTCAGGGAGGGAGGGGGAAGGGAGGGGAAAATAATAATCTAAGCTATATGGTAGTTATTGTACACACTAAAAATAAATAAAATTAATTAATAAAAAAAGAAAAAAAGAGATGAAACCTCACTGTTTTCCCCAGTGCCTTCCAAGTAAAAGGGAAGAAACAATGCCCCACTTCTGCAAGAGGGAGGGAGGAAGGAGGTGCTTGTCATTAGGCTACCTTATCTCCCTACCTGGCTGTCATCACATGACCATGAAGACTTGGTTTCTCTGTTTCTGTCTCTTCTCTTTATTCTTTTCTGATCTTAGGTGAATGACTCCAGGAGATGGAATGGAGTGAGTTATGACCTTGTGAGTTTTGCAATGTCATAAGGAAGACCAGAGGTCCAGTAGCTGGAGACAAAGCCATGTGGGCTTAGGCTGATGAGGAATCAGCCTGTTTGACACAGGTCAGCAGTACTTGTACCTGGCAACCAAGACAATATGTCCTGAATAAAAGATAATTTCATCCATTGGCTATTCCACACTCAGAAGTAAACCTGGTGGCAGAGAATGGTTTGTAATTGTCACTTTGCAGTTTTGTAACTGGTTGAGCCAACTCATTGCTGAGATGATAGACATACATGTGCACCTACTTTGTGTAGTCTCTGGACTTTGGTTCTTCTTATATCTTTCCAGTTAAGATTCCTTTGTAAAAGCTAATAATATATGTTAATTTGTCAATTTATATTGGTGAAAATGGGTAAATGGGTACTTGGTACTCAGGAAGACCTACTACCAGATAGGGGTTCATGAACAAGTTTAGAACCACCAGTACCTCAGGGTTCCATCTAGAACCCTGAAGGCAGATGTAACCAGTTGACCTCCGGGGACTTGAGTTTGGATTGGGAAAGTAAACTCAGAGACTGCTCTACTTTTTTCTTCTTTGAAATTTGATCCCAGAATTTACTGCCAAGCAAGATTCTCCACTATTTCAGTTAATCAGTCAACATATTATGTTAAGTATCTGTGGTGTGCTGAGTTCTATACTAAACACAATGGGGAACTGAGGTAAGAGACTGGGGAATAAGATGACCAGAAGCCTAAAAAAAGAAATAAGGAGAGGGAGATCATGATACAACGGGAAAAAAATTGTCTAGACTAGGAGTTAGAGAATCTAGGTTCTACTACAAGTGTACCTGTATGTAGTAGGTACTTTTTATCTGTTGAATTTTCTTCACTTGGTGATATGAACAAGTTAATTCTTTATTCTGGACTTAATTGTCTTTATTTGTAAAGCAGGCACAAAACTTTAAGGTCCCTTCGAGCTCTAAATGTCTAAGACTATGGCAAAGTATTTCAGATCTCCTTACTTTTTAACTGGTTAATTAACTAATTTATTAATTATGGTACCTATTCATCTCTCAGTTTTGGGGGAGAGACTTTAGAGTCAGGAAGACCCAGGTTCAAGTATTACCCCTAACACACACAGACTGTCTAGTCTAACTTAACCTTTCACTGCCCCTACACAGCTTATCAGTTTCCAAACAGGTGTTTATTTCCATTGCTAAGAGAGAGTTTCCTCAGTTGAAGTTGTATCCACCAATGAAATCACAGGTCTGCTCCAAAAGAAGGAGAAAAAAATAAATTAAGTAATTTGATAAAAAATTTAAGAGACCACTTTGTCTTTTAACTAGTTATCTATTCCATGCTCATACCTTAGCCAGTAATTCTGCTCCCTGACTATAGTGTTAGCCCTTTGCTTCTCTGATAATACCCTAACCCAGTAGTTCTTAACATTTTTGCATCAATGTCTCATTTAGCCTGTAACAGAATATTGCTTCTAAATGCATAAAATAAAACACATGAGAAACTAATTATATCAAAATATAGTGTATGTATGTATATATACATCTATACATCTATATGTATATACACACACACATATATATATGTATATATAAATTCACATATCCACAATTAAGAGTCATTACTTAGTGCTATCACCATAACAGCTTTTATTGATTAGGTATCCAAAATTAGCTCTCTACTTCCATTACAAATCTCTATCTTTAAATGTTTAATTGGTTTATTCCCATTCTGAAAGGGGATAGGAGACATTGCTAATGAATAAAACAGTGCAAACTCAGTTGAGGAGGGTATGTAGAATTAAAGAGAGCTTGGAGTGGGGCAGGGTTAACCAAGGAAAGCTTCCTGGAATGGATGAGTTTTGACCAGGGATTTGAAGGATCTTGAGAATGACTCTAATGTTTCCTGTGAACAGTGACATCACTCACTGTCTCTAGAATGGCAATGCACGACATAGGGTGATAGAAATAGTTGGAGATGATCCCACTAGCGTATACTCTTTGGGCAGGTGGGAGTGTGCAAGGGGGGACATGCATGTTGGGAAAATGATGCATGCTTGGTTAATGACATAATTTCAGTCCCATGCAGCCCATCACCCCCTGTGGGGAGACAGCTTCCAAACGATGCACTTAATCCCTGTAGAATGCCACTGTCATTTAGAGGAATTACTACCCTTGAGGCAGCAATGCCCCAGCCAAGCATAACAGCATTTCTCAGAGGCAAATGGGTTCCTTTATTCAATCTCTCCCAACTCTATTTCGACCTTTTTCTCCCTCCTCCTTTTATCACCCAGGCTGTCTGTCAGGCCAGTCAGGGAAATATAATCTCAGGCTAAGTTTGCCCACCGACTCAAGGATCAGGTGACTATTATGGAAGGCAATACCAGAGCCTGTCCTGTCTGTGCCAGCATGACGCTGGGAACAGTCACAGACTGTGCTGACCTCATGGGGTGGGCACAAAACTAGCTATGAACTGGCATTTGTAACATTGGTCATCCTGAGCACGTCACACCCTGGTGCCCTCCCTGACCCCCATCCTTGAAGAGATAGAGTATTTCCAAGAGTGGGAGGGGCACCCTGAACCCTGCTGTCGGTCTCCTGCCCCACACCTGAAAGGGGCCAGATAAGGACTGAACAGCTAGCTGACTTGGTACAATAACCATCTAACAGGAAAACAGAAAAAGAGGAAACAGTGACAGCTATCCCCAACCTACCCACCTTTGATTTTGTCTCTACAAAATAGTAAATATCCTCTGAAAATCCCCCTTTGATTGAGTGGCTAATAAGGGCGTGAGCCCAGAACAAAAGATTTTGGGATCTTTCCCCCTCTGTTGTGGGAAAGTTTCCATGAGGAATTTCACTTATAATATCTTAAATGAAATTGAGCACTATCAGATCCTCAAAGAAGGCCTCCCAGTAGGAGTACCATGAACAATATTTCAACACATGCCTGCTTTGCTCTCCCTGTGTGAAATTCTATGTGAAAACTCTTCAGGAGGCCATAAGAAACAGTCAGTGACTTTGTTCTTAAATTTCTTACAGAGCAAAGGGGTTGAGGGGAAAGTAGTAGATGGAGGATTTGATTTCCTTGATCTCAGAGGGATTGGAGCCAGCCAGACAAAGGAATGTGAGTCAGCAAAGGAAAGCTGGAAGAATCCAGATGCTAAGTCCTAGTCATCCATCAGAAGTAGAGCTGAGCTATTTGAATAGTCCTAACTGTGTGTGCTTTTTCCTAGGCAACGCTTTTCCAAGGAATCATTCAATCAACAAATATTGATTAAACAGATTAAGTGCCTGGAACAGTCTTAGGTGCCAAAGATACAAAAGTAGAAACAAAACAAAACATCCTCCCTGCCCTCAAGGAGTTTACATTCTATCAGGGGAAGCAAAAACGTATATACATATATATATATATATATATACATATATATATATAAGCATAGATGAAATAATTTAATTTTGAGGGGAAAGCTGTAACAGTCAGGGGATTAAAAGATTAAAAGTGGCCTCATGTAGTCTTGAAGTACACTAAGAATTTTAAAAGGCAGAGGTGAAAAGAGTGTGTATTCCAAGCAGGCAGATATTCTATGCAAAGGCACTTAATGGGACAAAAGGTGGCGCACAAGGAGGTCAGTTTGCTTAGATTATAGTTATGATGTTCAATATTCCTGGAAAGGTGGCCTGGTACTAGCTAAGCAAAGGGCTTTAAAATGCCAAAGAGAAAAGTGCATATTTAATCCTAGAGGTAGGTAAAAAGCCACTATACCCTGCTGAGCAGTAGGGTGACAGGTATACTGTGCTTCAGGAAAATCACTTTGTCAATGTGCAGAGGAGGGATTGGAAAAGGGGGAGACTCTAAGCAAGGGGACGGATGAGGCCATCGCAAAGGTCCAGGCAAGAGGTGATGAGGGTCTGACCAAGGGTGGTAGCCTTGGGAGCAGGGAAAGGGATGGATCTGAGAGGTGCTGCAGAAGTAAAACTGATTAGACTTAGCAACTGACTGGATAGGGGAAGTTAGAGAGGCCGAGAAGCTGAGGATGAGTCACAGGTTTCAAACCTAGATTGACCAGAAGGACAACAGTGCCTCCATCAGAAATGGAGAGATCACAGTCAGTCATTTTGTTTAAGAAGTATTAAATACTTTAAAGAAAAAAAGCAAGCCTTATATAATAAGGATTCATGGTTTCACAAATTAAAAACAAAAAGAAGTATAGGTTACTCTACTAGAAAAGGGAGGAGAGACAGAAACCAAGAACAGAGAAGGAAGTATATTGGCATTCAACTCAACAGTTCAATTCAACAAACATTTCCACACACACACACAATGCCTTTCTAAGTCCTTTTCACCTGGCCCAGTCTTATCCATATCATCATTCGAGGCCCAGGTGAAGCCCTACCTCCTCCTCCAAGCCTTCTGTTACCATTCTAACCTACAAGTCATCACTGCTTCTCTCTGTTTCTATCTATACCTCATTCTATCACTTGCAGGACTGGTGCAAGGATGCTATCCCTCCTCAGAGTGGTGCCATCAGGACTCAATAAATTGAAAAAAAGAAGTATTATTCATTATTTATTATCTCTTTGATCTTATAAAAACTGAGTTGAAAAGACACTCCTAGGAGAGAAAAAAAAAAACAATAGGAGAAAACCCTCCAAACTAGCTCTTTTTGTGACTCAGTTCAAATGTCAAATCTTTCAAAAGTTCTTTGCTGATGGTTCCCAGTTGTTGACACCACCATCAGATTGCTTTGTATTTATCTTGTATATATCCTACATTTATTTATCTCTGGATAGTTTACACATCTGCCCTGCCTTCCAGTAGAAGGTAAGTTCCCTTAAGGCAGAGACTGCCTCCCTTTTGTATTTTTATCCCTAATATGGTACTTGGCCCATAGTAGTGTCTTAATAAATGTTTGTTGGTTGATTCCCAGCATACTTACTCATGAAAGACATACAGGAAATAAGATAGGCATTGAACGAGGTTGTGGATTAATAAAGTAACATCTTGTCAACATGATGGGCCGGCCATAGTGAGATGCGCATGCCCAGAGCTGCAGAGGGGCTGGGAAAAACAGCTGGAGACTGGCTCCAGGTAAGAAGAGATTCAAAAAATAAGTCAGCTTGGAAGGAAAAGGAAACAGGAGCTAATCCTGGATCAGCAGCCCAAAGTGGCTGAGGAAAATGACATCAAGACCTAGGAATGTAAAAAGATATGGCAAAGGAAGACTGTCTCAAGCTTCCAGTCCCAGCCCAAGACTTTTTATTCTCTCAGAGCTGTCACCAGCAGGGGCTAGGACTCCACAGACTCAAATGCCACAGACAGCTCAGGATCTTGAAAGCTGAACATGCTGTAAGTTCTATGTCCTATAGCACCAAGCAAATAAATCCAAAGATGGTGGAAATACTGACTCCCAGGTACTGCCTTAGGATTCCTGGGTGATTCAAGTTTAGAAAAGTTGCTCTAGGGGTGGGTGCAGATCAAAGTCATAGTGGATAATGGCTGGTCATGCTTTTGGATTCCAAAATATTTTCTTGTTATTTAAGTAAATTTTTTTTCAATTAGCAAGCATTTATTTTCTTTCCCTCCCACCTCCACCTTACAATGTATGAATGTCTTTTTAAAAAAAAATTATAGTTACTCTTTTGAAATACACACACACACACATATACACACACAAAATGAGCCCTTCCTTGTAAGAAATAAAATCATTTACTGGCTCTGGAATTGGTGAATGTAAGCTGTCTTTGGCGTTTTCCCTCTCCAACTATGTGACATAGGGGATACGGTCCTAGACTTGGAATAAGGAATACTTTAATTGAAGTCCTGCCTCAGATATTTACTACATGACCCTGGGCAAGTCATTTTTTTGTCTTAGGTTCCTCATTTGTGAACTGAGGATAATAACCCTTCCTGAGTACTATAAAGGTCAAATGGAATAATATTTATAAAACACTTTGCAAAACTCAAAGTGCTATTGAAATGCTGGTTTTTATTATGAAAACACAGATAGTAGTACTACGGAAATCAAATAGTGACCTATATCACAGAAACTTAGAATCAGAAGGGACCTAAAAGTCACTGAGTTCAATACGTGTGTCTATAAAATCTTCACTCAACGGTGTTCCAACCTCTGCCTGAAGCCTTCCAGGGATGGAGACCCTACTGTCTTCTAAGCAGCCCAGTCTGCTTTAGATCAGCTCTGATGACTTCCAAGTTCATCCAGACATCGAGCCTTCTCTGCAACTTCCTGCTCTGACTTGTAGATCTGCCCAGTGGGGCTAAGTGGGATGAGTGGTTCTTTGTTTTTACAATTCAGTGGCCTCTTTTGCACCTGTTTACTCAGGGTTTCATTCATGCTGCTCAGCAGAAGCAGTCTCATTGGTTTCATTTTTCTGCTTATGGTCCCGTGCCATCGACTCATTTCCACAAAAGAAGTTAATGATTGCATATTGCTAAAGAATATATTTAAAATGCTAAAATATAAGCAGTGTGCTGAAAAAGACTGGAAATCAGGAGACCTGGACTTTATTCCTACCTCTGTTTCTTATCTGTTATAGGAACTGGAGGAAGTCAGAAATTCTAGTGGCTTAAAGCTGGAGAGATTTTAGAGATAATTACCCCAAATCACTTTACTTTATAGTTCAAAAGATCATAGAATATTAGACATCATCTAAGATGACAGTTCATAGCTTTGGAGCTGTAAGGGACTTTTCGAGGCCATCTCATTTAAGAGATAAGGAAACTGAGGTCCAAGTTCCCCAAGTTTTTCAAGTAACAAGTACAGAGTTGGGGATCCAACCCATGGATTTGCCTCCAAATATAGCATTTTTTCCACCAAATGACCCTTCCTCCCATTTTTTAATTTTACGTATTTAATTATCTAAAATAAATGTATTGTCAGTTGTTAGCAAGAAGGAGGGATTATATCCTTTAATTGCAACCATCTAACATTGTGCATCCAGGACTATATGACTCTCACACTTTGGCCTCCTTTCCTTCCTTCCAAAGCAACAGGGCCTTGTCTGTCTGACAGGGATGGAGAGATGAGTGGACACAGGGAAGTGATGAGAGAGAAGTCAAGGAAATGATGCAGAGAGGGATTTAACAACTCCTAACCACCAGAAACTAGAGCTGAGCACTCCAGACACACAAGAGAGGTTCCAGGACAAAATGACAGGTAAATATTTCTCTTGACTGGGACCAGCTGTTGCGTTCTTTCTCTTTGCTCTAGAAGCTAAAGTGGGCAAGAAGTGAGAGTCCTCATCCAAGGTCTCTGCCGGCAACAGGACACTAATCAAAAAGTACTGCGCATTAAGAGTTTCAGCCTATATAAAATCTGGAATTCCTCTAATTTAAGATTATAATCAACAAATATTTGTTAAGCACCTATTATGTGTCATGTACTGTGTGGAGGATACAATAATCACATTCACAGAAAGCAATTTACAAATATTATCCCTTTACTCCTCAAAACAACCTTAGGAGGTAGGTTCTGATATCATCCCCATTTTACAGTTAAAAAAATAAAGTAGACAGAAAAAGACGTGTTCAAAGTCACACAGTGTCTGAGGTTGAATTTGAACTCAGAATGTTCCTGAATCCAGGCCCACTGCTCTATCCACTGAACCATCTAGCTGCTAAACAAAGCTTATAGTCTTGTTGATTTTTGTAGACATGCCATACAGATATTAGTTTAAGGAATGGAGGGTGTTTAGAAAAGAGAAGATTTAGGAAATTTATAATAAATGCCTTCAAGTACTTCAAGGACTATTTTATAAGAAAATATAGGATCATAGATTTAGAGATGGAAAGGTCCTTAGAGATCCTATAATCCAGTCTTTTCATTTTACCTACAAGGAAACTGAATTCGGAAGAGTGCCCAGGGTCGCTCACGTAGGTAGGGTTTCAGAGACAGATTTTGCTATCTCTGATACTACCTGGGTAATTCTAACCCACACTGTTTTTTGCCTCAGTTTCTTCCATTGTAAAATGGGGATAATAGTAGCACCTTCCTCCCAGATTTGATGTGAGAATCAAATAAAATAATATTTGTAAAATTCTTAGTACAGCATCTGACACAAAGCTGTGTGTTCGTCCTACGTTGTCGAAGAAGACCATGCCATCAGAGAAATAATGACATGACTTGCACTTGACTTTGCTTTGAGTGAGGGAGGGCTGTGCAGGTCCCCAGCCTCACTTCTCCTCCAGAGCCATCTGAATCCAGTGACCAGATATTCATCAGGATGACTG
>CM053769.1:542732305-542823506 GCA_028658325.1 Potorous gilbertii
CCTAAGGTATCCATGGAACCCAGATTAAGAATTCCTGCTTTAAAAGATAATCAGAAGCTATTGGAATGGATTCCAAATTAAGAATGGGATGTTTCTTTGGGAGGGGTAAAGAAAGGGACGTTAAGGGAAATTTGTGCAATGTTTAAAAAAAGTTATCAATTTAAAATTTTTTAAAGAATAAAAAGATAAAAATTCAAAAGGTGTTGTTTGAAAGTATTCCCTCAGTATGGGTCAAATTTGTTCTTGCTTAAAATTGGCAATACTCTCCCCCTGATATGTATCTTGCTCAAGCTCCCTCTTCCCTATGATGGATACAACCAATTTTCCATGATTTGACCCCAGATTCCAGTCTCCCCACTCATCAATTCCCTAGTTTGCAGAAGCAGCCCAGATGGACTATGAGAAGATGTGGTCCATTTCTCAGCCAGGAGACCACAAACCTGCAAAAAGTGTCAGGGAAAAAAGGGGTTAGCTTCCTTCGAACCCAAGCCAAATTTCCAGGTGATGTGCTACTGCAGTCTTAGATACTGATTCAGAGGTAAGCACTAGAGAGCTGGTTCTCAGTCCTCACTTTGTAGAGTAGACATTTTTGTTAAGAGCTGCCTATAAATTGCATTTAGGGCAATAGAACTGTATTTTAAATTACCTCGGTAAAGAAATCCCATGTCAGATTTTCTTGTAAAGCAGATATTATTCTCCTGACTTATCAACTTGGCAAATCTAAATGTTCATATTTCAGGTTTTCTTTAAATAAGGTAAACCCCAGACCAGTCAGGTGGGCAACATTTATGAAGCACTTATTATGTTCCAGGCACAGTGCTAAGTGCTGGGAAGGAAGCGTCCCTGCCCTCAAGAAGCTCACAGAGACAATATGTAAACATCTCACAATAGTTAGCCATTTGTTTCCCAAGTGATTTACAGCTGTTAACACTGATTCTTTTGTGAAGGCAAACTAGGTCATCTTTTTGCCTTTAATCACTGAATGAGTGTTGCCTCAGACAAGCTGAGATCTGGGAGAGCCCTTTGCTTTAAAAAAAAAAAAAAAAAAAAACTCATCTCCCATTGCATCGGGCCATCTCCAGTTATCCTGACCTATGTCTTGCCATTGGGACTCCAATGACCATGGAGGAATGTCTGAGGCTGATGACTACGCACAGCCCTGCCTCTTTTAAATCCAAATTCACTTGCAAGTCACGACATCATCCTCCTAATATGTGATTGGAACTCTTTAAGAAGGAAAAAATGAACAACCACAGACGGGTGTTAACTCATTTGATCCTCATAATAATCCTTAGTAGGCGTGATTATCACCATCACATTTTATAGATGAGGAAACTAAGGCAGAGAGTCCAGAGTCACTCAGCTAATGAGTGTCTGAAATAGGATTTGAACTCAGGTCTTGGTGACTCTGACTCTATCATTATGTATGCAGAAGATGTCATGGTCATGTTCAGTCAATGCCAACTTTCTGTGGTCCCATTTTGCTAGGATATAGAGAAACAAAGTAAAAAGTCCCCGCCCTGGAGACAGAGATTTGACTAGTTGGCCTCTGAGATCCCTTCCAGTCTAAATCTATGATCCTATGATACTGCATTCTCTGAGGGAGATGCAATCCCAATGGGGGAGGGGAGAACAGTCAGAGAAGGGAACTTTATCTAGCATAGGTTCCCAAAGTGGGCAATGGTACCCCCAGTGATTCAGCGGTGGTTGTAGCCTCTGGTACAATCGGGGACCACTGAATAAAAATAAGAGGAAGTGGAAGTTTAAGGAAAGAAGAGAAGAAATTTTTGAAAAACCGTTCATACATACTTCCTCTGTTGTGTAACAGAGTTAAAGTTGTAGTGATTACATTATTTTCCAAATAAACACACAAGATGCAAGTCATTAGGAAGCACTGATCAAGTCTACCAACAGGTCTTAACATGCAAGTGTTGGCAGGCCAGCAAGTCTTGAATTGTCCAGAAGTCCAGCATGCATCAACAGGAACATGTGCATGTAATGGCTTGTTTATAATAGAATACTATACAGTTACAGAATGTAATATTGCATCATCAAAATTTCAATGCAGGAAAAAACCCACAAATACAATAAATTATTACATTTAAGATAAATCTTTTTTAAAATTTTAATTTTTTTTAGAAATGATGCAATTTTTAAAAAAAACATTAAAGGGTTAAGGAAAGTAGATTTCCAGGGGGTACTGAGTAAATTTTTGTAAAGGGGTAGACTAAAGAAGTTTGGGAACCTCTTAGGCAATTATAGGGATTGTGAATAGATTCACACCCTTCCCAGTAGTAATTTCAATATTCAATGATTATTGTTCCCTGACCAAGAGGTTAAAAAACATGGCATGTGAGCTGGAGGGAACCATACACTTGCAGGACTGATGACATTAACTTCATTCCCAGTGGATAACTGAGTGGGATTAAAAACAAGCTGTAGAGTCTGGAACAGGCTAAGTACAGAGGGCTGAGGTGTTGATCGAATTGGTCTCCAGTTCAGACAACTCTAACTCGGGGCCAGGCTCAAAACTGAAGGTAAGGATTGCTGTTAATGCTGGGGAAAGCATCCAGTTTCAGGACAGATGGCAAGATGCCCCAGCTAGCAAGACCCTAATGTCTTGGTAAATGCACAAATCTGCCACTTGCCATAGATGTTTCATCGGATTTAAAGTAGTTAAGTAACCTTAGAGATCACTTCAGGGATTCTTAACTAGAATCCATGAGTTTGATTTTTAAAATATTTTTATAACTATGTTTTAATATAATTGATTTCCTTTATAAACTTTTGCATTTTATTTTATGAATTTAAAACTATTCTAAAAAGGGGTCCATAGGCAAACCATCAAAGGGGTCTATGATATAGGAAAAGATTAAGAACCTCTGACCTAATACCTTGTCATTTTACAGAGAAGCAATACTGAGACCCAGAAAGCGGAAATGATTTGCTCAATAGTCACAAAGGTTTAAGTTAAGTAACCCAAATTAAATTTGAACTCAAATTTTTGTACTTTTTTTACCCTAGAGTCATCATTTTCTATGGCACCATGCTGCCAAACTTGACAATCTGTATGATACAGCAGGCAGAATCCTGGATTTGAAGTCAGAGAATCTGGTTTCAAACTTTTATTCTGTCATTCAAACCTGCTTTAACTAATTCATTTTGCTTCGTGGGCTGAAGTTTCTTCATCTTTATGGTGAGGGGATTGGTCTAAATGATGTTTAAAGTTCCTTCCAGTCTTCAACTCTGTGAGACATTTATAGTGGGGGATGATTCCCTAGTCTACATATTTTATAATTGCTATATATGTTAGAATTTTAGGTGTGGAAGTGACCTAAGAAATCATTTAATACCCGCCCCATGTTTTATGAGGATTCAAACCAGGTCTTCTAAATGCCAGTCCTGTACTCTTGCCTCTCTCTGGATCTGCTGCTTTTTGTGTTCACCACCTGTATCTGGGTCCTGCAGGTTGGCTCCCACATTGCTCTCTAGTGTAGGCAGCCCCTTAGGAGACCCCTTCAGAGCCTTATGAATGAGGACAGCAGACTGCAACAAAATTCAAGGATTGGAGAGTAGGCTCTCCCTCCTCATCCCACCCCCAATACCACCAGCTGTTGGCATCCCAGTCATACTGGCCTAAGAGCTGATAGGGAAAGGCCTCCTATCCTATTACAAACACCCAGGTCTATCCAGTCCTCCCCTTCCCCCCTTCTATAGACTACATCCCAACAGGCCAGATGTCAAAGTCCACACACTCTTGCCCCTTCAGTTTGATTACAAACTTGTCCAAGAGGCTGCCAGCTGCAGTCATCTCTACTTCCTTCATGTCTCCGAGCTCATTCCATAGACCAGCTTCAGCAACTTAACCCTACTCTAAAAGGGGGCAAGAATGAGAGCAGTCAAGTCGGGATGTGTGGAATCTCCCAGTTGGTATTTGTTTGGATATGGAATACAGCAGGGCAGGGGAGGGGGGAAGACTGGCTCTTGGCACCTGCTAGTCCAGGAAGTTACCCACACACCAGCCTACACGCAGAGTGACTTACATATACAACCACAAACCCTCACAACCTCATATAACTGATAGCCCCAAATTTACCTATACTCACAACTACCCACCTCTACTCACACCATGATCTATAGTTATAACTATTTCTATCCCCACCACTCATTTCAATATACTGATGTCCATTCACAACTACATATATCCCCATGCTGAAATTTATCCATAGTTATTTATTCATATACCCACCCAAATGCGCACACAACCCTAGAACTATACATTCACCTACACCTTCCTCCACTCCACACACACACAAATCTTCACCACTGCCACCGAGCTACCCCCCTCACTGAAGAGCCACAGCCTATATGGAGACCCGCTTTGTCCTACTTCTGCTTCTTAGTTCCAGGGCTTTCTTGCAGTACTGGGCTAATTTGCATGCCACAGCCCAGAGAAAGTTCAATAGGAAGATCAAAGGGGAAAAGGAGTGAAAAGAATCCTTCAGAAGCCCAAGTCTCAGTGGCATGTCAGTGGGAGGATCTTGGAAAAGAGAAGACCCGTGGAAAGAGTCACCCTAACTCAGACACAAGTGAGTTTTGGAGGCTCGAGGGAGAGTATAGCACTCCTACAACTTAGGGATTAAGCCCATTGGGTGGAAGATAGAATTCAAGTGAAAGAAAAGTTTTAAATGGCTCCCAAGCATCTTGACCCTGAGCTTGCCTCAAAAAGATGAAAATGTTCCAACAGTTTAAAGACGTGAAGGAGGCCAACTATTTCATTTTGAAAAGCTAGAGGACTCCTTAAATGGAAAGGATGCCTGAATGGCAAATAACCAGAGCTCCAGCCATTCTTCTTTCCAGTCATTTCCTCATCAAGCTGCCTCCATTTCAGCCATTATCATCTCCCTGTGACATCGCCTCTGTGTGGCAGGGCTCTAAGTAAGCTCTCTTATCTTGCCTGGAACCAGACCTCCACTTTCCTGCTACCTCTACACCATGTTCCCATGGGGTTAACTCTAAACTCCACTCCCTTTTCTCCAACTCCCCTTTAAATATCCCCCATTAGAATTTAAGTTCCTTTAGAGCACTGTATCTTGCTTGCTTGCATTTGTCTCCCCAGCATATACCACAGCACCTGATACATAGCAAGTGCTTCATAAATGCCTTTATTTATCTGTTTATCTGTCTATCCATCCATCCATCCATATATCCTTACAGAATCATATCACACTTTTTAATTTTCCCCCTGTTATCCTTCGTTGCATCCCTCCATTGTGCATGCCTTTTTAAAATAACTAAGTTTAGTTCAAGAGAACAGATAATGGAACATATCTACCAGTTCTTGGCATAGTTTCATGGACTATAAAAATAGAATGTTGCTTATACTGTCAGATTTGGACATTGTATTGGTGTCTAGATCTTATTCCTTTTTCCAAATGAGTCAGATGTACTTTAGGGCTTTGCAGAAAATAATCAAAGTGGAAAATTGATCAGATTCTCCTATTCACATTGCTTCCAACATTGAGAGACAATTATTCTATAAATGAGTGATTTTGTGGTAAATGGTCATAGCCACGGGAAAAGTAAATGGGCCATACTCATAAAATGGAAGGACCTTAAAGGTTTATTGCAGTATATACTTCATAGCCATTAAAGTTCTCAGGATAAGTGGAGCTAAGATAGGATCCTCTATAGAAGAGGTTTGCAGTCTCAGGTCAGAGGGAGAAAAGAGGGTGACAGAAAGAAAAGAACAGAAACTCTCTAAGTAGCTAAGGAGAAAAGGATATATGGTAATAGGGTTCCTGAGGAATGTCACAGGATGAAAGATGGCTTTCTCCCAATTATCTGGTCAAGATAGGAAGGAGGGGAAGATAATTCACCCTCTACTTCTACTTTCCCACTCCACCCCCAAGCTTTCCCTTCTTGTACAAGAAGGGCCCATAACATTAGAGATGATTTTTTTTCTAGTCCCTAGGGATTTTAGGACAGTGATTGGTTGAGTGGGATTAGAGGACTCATCCTTCTTATCTTTGCTTTGGATGGGAGAAAATTGTTTTCACTAAAAGTGAGTGTGCTACCAAAAAAACTATTTCACTTGGGCTGAGCTGAGTATTATCTCAGTTTTGAAAATAGTGAGAGATATTCCCTGCAGTTTGGTGAAGCAAAATATTGAAATCAAATAAACAACTAGGGAAAACACTCAAAGGGTCATAAGGAGTTGTTAATGTTGTTTGTCAACAACTTGCTTGAGGCTTACTCATCAAGGGAGATCAAGGGAGCCTTTGCTTTGAGGAGTCCAGATTTCCCCTTGGATTCTACATATGAAATATGACCTACATTTTGATCGAGGGAGCTTCACATAGATTCTAACATCCAGGAGAAAAAAACCTCAATCTACTAGATTAATTTCGGCAACTAGGTGGCAGAAAGTACTGGGCTCAAGGTCAGGAAGAACCAAATTTGAATCTGTCCTCAGATACTTATCTGTATAGACCAAGGCAAGTCACTTAACCTTGCTCGTCCTGTTTCCTCCTCCTTAAAATGGGGATTATTATTATAGCACCTGACCAAGTTCTTGAGATGAGATTATATATATATATATATATATATATATATATATATATATATATACACATATGAATTGCTTTGCAAACCTTTAGAATGCTCCCTTATTGTTATTTAGTTGTGTTCAACTTTTCATGACCCCAATTTGGAATTTTCTTGGCAAAGACACTTTGCCATTTCCTTCTCCAGCTCATTTTACAGATGAAGAAACTAAGGCAAACAGGGTTAAGGGACTTGCTCAGGGTCACACAGCTAGTAAGTATCTGAGACTAGATTTAAAGTCACAAAGATGAGTCTTCCTGACTTGAGACCCAGCACTCTATCCACTGTACCATCCTCCTGTCCCATCTTATTAAGTAATATAGCTACACATACATTGATCTAGCAAACAATATCGTTTCTCTTAGGTTAGAACTTACAATTACAAAAATTCTAATTAACAAACACATCTGTATATATGGCGCATGATTAAACTACACATTATGAAAAACACTGTAGCAGCTAAAGTTCTGTTGATCCCACCACAACTAGCTATTTCTCTATCTTTTGAGGGATCACTAAAGGAGGGGAAAAATTATTAGCTATTTGTTTTTGACAGCAAAAAGGCTCCAGCAAATATTCGGATAATTAAAACCTCCTGTCACTACTATATCATGCTTTATCATCACTTTGTTGAATTCCTTATCTACTTCCTCTTTCCGATCTCCTCTATGTCCAGGTGGTCTCTAGTACATATCAATGAAAATATAGTTTCTACTTTTGTCTCCACCAATATTCACTCAAGTACTATCACTTGGCCCATCTAATCCCAGAATTTCCTCATGTAAGTTATTTTTTCCTTAATTTAAAATGCTACTCTACTACCCTTTTTGTTTATTCTAGGCCTTTTGATGAAGTTATAACACTCTAGAGTCATATTTCAGTATTGGGTTTCGTCCATGCCGATATTAGCTATATGATAAAATTTGACTCCTTATGTTAGGATTTCTAGTTTGCTCTGTTACCCTTAATTTATGCACTTATTTATAGACATCTATAGTTTTTATTTTTATTTTTTGTTGTTTTATAGATTCCAGTTCTGCTAAGTATTACTGGTATGACCTTGGCTAAGTCACTTCAATCTTTCTAGGTCTCAGTTTTCTCATCCATAAAGTGAGAAAGTTAGACTAGAACATCTCTGGGCTGCCTTCCATCTCTTAAATCTATGATCTATGATCCTGTGTATTTTTCTTGGATTTTTTCTCCAATTTATTGCTGGGACTCTCTAATGCTAATCTTGGTCTCATAACCATAAATACTCTGTAAGGTATCTATCTTGGCACATGTAGATAGGAGGATTTTTCTTGTTTCCTTTTTTAAATTTAATTTGCAAATATATCTTTCCCAGGTTCTGTTAGCTTCCTCCATCCCTGCCCAACTCAATTCAACAGACATTTATTAAGTTCCTACTAGGGGATACAAGGAAATAGAGGAAAAACACCTTCCCTCAGAGAAAGAACTGTTTATCATAAATGGTAAGGACAATACGAAACATGTTTAAGTTATTATGTCAGGGGAAAGAGAAAGGTACTGCAATGGATAGAGCACTGGATCTTAAGTCAGGAAGACCCAAGTTCAAATCCGGCCTCAGATCTGTGTGGCCCGGGGCCAAGGCCCTTAACCTCTCTCTACCTCTGTTTCTTCAGCTATAAAATGGTGTAATAACAGGGTCCCAAGGTTGTTGAAAAGGTCAAATAATTTGTCACATGTTTGCCTGGCACACAGTAAGCCCTTAATAAACGCTGGTTTCTTTTTTTTCTTGTTAGGAAGGAACAAGCTGTTGAAAGCCCCACAACTATTTAACTTATTTCATTTCTATTCCCTCTACTAAATATAGCACTCTTCAGACAACTAAGGATGATGCAAAAAAATATTTAACAGGAACTGAAATCCAAGATATTTGGAGATGGTAAGAGATCCTATAGTTGCCCTTAAAGCATCCAAAGTAAACATGAATGAATGAATGAATGACTTCCTGGGGCACTAAAGCAGTTTCTGGTTGTGATTGCTAATCTACTACTTTGAGGAATCATAGAAAATGGAAAAATGCTACAAAACTGGAGGTATATAAACATTATCTCGTATTTCAAAAAGGAAAAGAAAGTAGGCTTTTCATATTATATGTTTGTAAGCTTGGTGGTAATTGCTCACACAATATCTATGATTTATTTACTTATTAATTTACTTATATATTTCTCTATTTATGATTGGGACATTATTAAAGGGATAGCCTGTGAGCACTTAGAAAGAAAAACGAAGATCACTGGGAACTTGTTCTTTAAGAGTAAGTCTCACTTCCTTTTTTTGACAGTTATTAGACTAGTATATCAGGAAGTACCATAGAAACAGTATGCCTAAATTTCAGAAGGATATTGGACAAAATCTCCTATAATGGTGTTTTGGATCGTAAGGAGAAATGTGAATTAATAGCACAGTTGGGGTAGGAGTTGGTTGATTCTGGACTCCAGAAATCATGATGAAAAGGTAAATGCCAAACTACATGGAACTTATTAATGGAGAGTCTGAGGATCTTCTTAGAAACCCTGCCCTGCTGAGCATTTTTTAGCAATGATTTATGACATAGATAGCATATTCATTAAATTTTTAGTGACATGAAGCTATGAGAGAAAAGTAGAACATTAAATGACAGAAAAGAGATCCATAAAGATCTTAACAAATAGAAGGAACCATGGACTGAATTCAATTCAACAAGTGTTATTTAGCTCCTACTATATATATATATATATATATATATATATATATATACACATAAGGTATCTAGGGATAAATGTGAAATTCATCGCAGATTAAATCTTTTAAATGAGATTCACAATCACATAAAAGAGTTCAGTCTAACAATAAAAATAGAAAAACAAAGTGGATGAAAAATGCTTATTTTTCAGTCAACAGTATCACACATATCTTGGGCAGAGATCACAGAGGGACAATGAACTGAGCTCAGAATGAAACATGCAAATAAGAGAACAAGATAGATTCTGAAAAATTGCATAACATTTGTAATAACTATTAGCTTTCTTTTGAACAGTCTTTAAAAATCTTCCAGTGAGGCTAAATACCTAGGAATTTTGAAATACATAATGTCACAAAGAATTGATATTATGGATTACCAAGAGCATTAGAGAGATGCCTGGGGGTATACCTAGGCTGTATCATATTACTGACAACAAATTGTGCCCAGAAACAGTGGAAAATATATCAACGAGATATAGGACCCTGCCAGAAGGAAGGATAACAGATGTCTAAACCATGTGCTACCCTGGTACATACATCATATTTACAGATATACTGGAAGGCACAGAACATTGAGTGGACCCCTGCAAGAAATTAAAAGTTGTATGCAATGAGAAAGCAGTGATGGTTTGTCATCTGCACCAAGGGAAAAAATAGCCACATTAATAAGATCACAGATCCAGCGAATAGTGTTTTTTTTTAAATCAACTATGTAAATATCAGATGAGGAACATACAATTAAAAGGTAGTTCATATGGAGGGGAAAAAACTCTGGGAGATTTAGTGGATTGAAAGCTCAGTATGAGTACACAATTGGAAGTGACAGATAAAAAACGCTAATGGGAATCTAGTTGCATTAATAAATGGATAGTATCCAGAACAAAGAAGTTGAAAGTCCTGCTATAATCTATCCACATCTGATGATCTGGGATTTAGTGTTCAGCCCTGGATACCACATTTCACGAAGGAGGACAAGCTGGAACATGTCAAAAAGTCAACCAGTACAATGTAAAAATTGTGATAGGTTGAAGAAATAAGGAATGGTTGAAAGCCTGGATATGAGAAGACCGAGGAGGAAAATACATAGTTGTTTGCAAATCCTAGAAGGGCTGTCAGGTGGCAAAGAATTAGCTTTGCTCTGCTTGGCCCCAGAAGGCATTACTAGAGGCAATGGGTAAAATTTATAGGGGGATAGATTTTCAGTATAATAGATAATTTACTATCAAAGCTGTACAGATGCCAAAAGAAAGGGTGGAACTGAATGATCTGTCTCTTCTAGCTCTGACATTCTAGAATAAGACATTACTTAGAGGTACTCTCAGTTAAAAAAGAAAAGAAATCCCTCAAAACTTAATAGTAGTACCAGGTAGACGTGGGTAATGAGCGCCCTCCTGTGGCCAGAGAATCATTGCTCCGTCTAAGAGAAAAGAAACAATTTATAGAATAAATATTAAACCTATTTCTATTTTTATGGTTAGGCTGAACTCTTTTTATGTGATTGTGAATAACATTAAAATTCAATAAATACATTGTGATGAAGGCATTGAAAACATTATCAGCCTCACTTTACAGATAAGGAAACATTTGGAGAGGTTAATAAGGCAAATTTTGAAGCCAGGTTTCTTCACCCCAAGGCCAAAGCTAGCATTCTTTCCATTACACCCCCTGATTCACATTCTCTTATTTTAAAAGATCCTTAGACACCATCTACTCGGTCTGCTTATTTTATTGAGTTTCTGAAAGGGCACTTGACTCCCCCAAGTTCACACAGTGAATTCGTGTGAGAGCTGATATTAAAAGCTGGATCTAGATCTGACTCCTGCCTTTCTACAACACTGAGTTCTTTCATTCATATAGTTTAGTGGAAAGTGTGCACACAGGCATATATGCCAGTTTTGACTGTTGTTAGCCATGGTCTAACTAAATTGCTCAATTTCTCTGAATTTTCATTTCCTCACTGGTAAAATAAGATTATTTGTACAAACCAAAGAGGGTTGTTGTGAGCCAAGTGCTTTCTAAAGCACTATAAAACATGAACTATTATTAATATTAATGAATTTGTTGTTGTTTAGTCACTTTAGTAGTGTCTAACTTTTTGTGACCCAGCTTGGAGTGTTCTTGGCAAAGTCATTTGCCATTTCCTTCTGCAACTCATTTTACAGAGGAGGAAACTGAGGCAACCTGGGTTAAGTGGCTTGCCCAGAGTCACAGAGCTAGCATGTATTTGAGGACATATTTGAACTCAGGAAGACAATTGACTGTAGGCCCAGCACTCTATCCAGTGGGCCCCATTATTTATTAATCGAACAAAATATTTCCATGGTAGTCCCACAAGTAACTCATCATTTATAATTTGGGGAAAGGATTAGGGTGGAGACCTACTTGATATGGGGAACATGGGGAAGGTAAAATATTGACCAAAAACATTGAATATTTGAGTATACTTATATTTGAATAATCCTTTTTCATGGAAAAAAATTAAATTACTCAACAAAAGTGAAATTAATATGGTGAATTTGTTACAACCAATAGTGAATATAATGTAGTACAATGTGTAAATAAAGTCAAATTTGAAATTGAATACTACTATGGATATGATCAGGCTTATAATATGAATGTATTGCTCTATGCTTGCTGAATCTGGATGTGATCTTCTTGTAAAAGTTAAATATAGCATACTAGATGTTATATTTCTCAAAGTGATCCATTTTGATAAGCATAGTGCAATCAGCTGATTTACAAAAAAAAACTTTTAAAAACCTGAAAAGTCATAATTATCTGAAAATTTCAAGTTAATTTAAATTTAAATAAACAATTAAGTTTAATTATCTTACATTTTTTCTATTTTTAAGTGAAATAATGCCTCTTCATAATGGCCAAATACATATTTTGAAGAGAGAATCAACTGAATTTATGCAGCAGAAATACAAAAGCAAACAGTAAAAATTCCAAACTCAGAAAATACAAACCACCACATTTGTCAATGGAGTTTATTATTGATAAAAAGAAATACCACTGGGTTTGTTTTGTAAGGATCCTTTTGTTGTAGATGACATAAAAGCTAACAAATTGAAATATCTTGAAAGTACAATATTTTAAAGGTGGGAATCATTAAAAAATTTGTAAACTTATTAACTAAAACAATAATTTCTTTATGAGTGAAATTATTTTATCTTTCTAGTAGTGTTGGCAAAATAAAAGAATTTTTTTCTAGAGAAAATTATATGCTTTCAATAAGCAAAACTAAATTTTTTTTTAAAAATCTCTCTATGGAAAATCAAAAGGATTACTTGCATTGTGTATAAGATTGCTTATCAATTGTAAAATGTGGAAGATATCATTTGATGATGTTTGCAGTTGTTGATACAATTAAAACAATGCTTGGTGAATCACTTACAAAGAAGTTTCAAATGGTTTCTGCTTATAGATGATACAATAGAAAGAAGAATTCTCCACATCTTACAATATTTGAGAAAAATAAATTTAGAAAATAAAATATTCCCATTTTGATTTGTAGGTGGATGAATCAATAAATGTAGCTGAAAATGTTGAAACTGAAGTTAGGGAAAATTTATTACTTTGCAAACCTATCGATGATGATGTCACCTTGAGGGAAATTTTCAATATAATTGATGGATTTTTAAAAATGAAAATGATAGTGATGGAGAATTGATCAATTCACTTGCAGAGCACAGTCAGTATCAGGATGAAGTTCTGGTATGTAAACACTAGTTGAAAATGTGTAACTTCCTATAATTTGGACACATAACATTCTTCAGAAAATCAATCCCTTGTGTCAAGATTTATCAATGAGGATATGCATCTTTTTAAAATTGTTACCAGAGTAATCAACTTTATAAAGAATAACATATTAGAAAAAAATGCCTCACAAAATTGTATGACAATAGGGAATAGAACTTCTGTATATTTGTGAAACACACTGCCTTTCTTGAGCCAAAGTACTTAGAAGCCTTTTGGGCTAAAAGAAGAAATTGCCATTTTTCTAACAAAAATAATCAAAATAGAATAGTGTGTTTTATTAAAAATAATGCTTCAGAACACTTGTGCATTTGATGGATATTTTTTGATAGCTGAGTACCTAACTCAATTCAAAGTGCTCATACTCCTAGGAAATCCATATTCTTAGAAAGATCATTTCATTTATAAGGACATTATAGTTTCAGTTGAAAAATTTACAAAATATTTTTTACACTTCCAATTTTAAAAATGTTCACCCTTCAAATAAACTAGAAGAAAGTAAAAACCAGCTTATTAATCATTTGATGTGACAACAAAAACAATTTTCATTTTAAAGACCTTGTTGCTGTAGTCATTCAGTCATGTCCTACACTTGATGACTTCATTTGGGGTTTTCTTGGCAAAAATACTAGAGTGATTTGCATTTCCTTCTCTAGCTCATTTTACAAATGAGGAGACTGAGGCAGTTAAAGGACTTGCCCAGGGGTCACACAAACTAGGAAGTGCCTGAGGATTAGTCTTCCTGACTCCAGGTCCAGCACATTATTTACTGTGCCACCTAGCTACTTTTTAAAGATCAAGATATTCCTAAATACAAGTGATACAGAACTCACTTGCCATGGACAAATATGATACATTTCATTTCATTTCATCTGAAGAAGAACAATGATAGCTTGTCTGTAATAGTAGATTGAAATAAAAAGTTCTCTAGTTTGTAAAACAGATATTAAAAAATCTTTAGTTTATATGATTATACATAAATTTTATGAACATTTTCTTTGCATGAAATTGGGTTTGTTTTGAAGCTACCACAAACATAAAATTGTAAAACTTTATAAGTAACTGAAAAATTGCAAAGAATAATATCATCAATCATAGGATGTTTTAAAAACTTTGTGCAAAAAATTCCAACCTTTTCTGTCACAGAAGGATGTTGCTTTGTAAAGTTTGGAGACTGCTGTCTTAGAGTCTCTAAACTGCAAAGGCAAAAAAGGTTAAAAGGGACCTAGGGAATGAAGTGATGTCCTATTGGAAGGACATACCTTGGCTCTGGTCCCTGCCCTGCTACTAAGTAGTTGTATCACCTTGGGCCAACTGTGGGACCTCAACTTGCCCAAAATTGAAGATTATTTTATATACATATGCATATATAAAATTATAATTGAAGTAGCTTTTAAAGTCCCTTACAGATTTAAAATTCTACAATGCCATGAGAAGGATAAGCACAGATACTTGCAAAAAGTCACTGGACTCTCCTTCCATACTGGTATCTATTAATCAACATTTTTGAGTAAGGTCACTCCACTGATTATAAATCCATTCAACTCATCTGCCATTCAAATGAAATTTCTTCATCTTGTCCACAAAGGTGTCATTAAAGTCTTTGCCAAGTCTTTCTATAATCCAGAGACCACGTCAACATTGTCCTCCTTATTTGTTGTTCAGTCATTTGAGACTCTCCATTTGAAGTTTTCTTGGCAAAGATATTGGTGTGGTTTGCCATTTCCTTTTCCAGCTCATTTTACAGATGAGGAAGTGACTTGCCCAGAGTCACACAGCTAGTAAGTGTCTGGGGCCATTTGAACTCAGGAAGATGAGCCTTCCTGACTTTGGGCTCAACATTCTATCCATGGTACCACCTAGCTACCAGTCTAGTAATCTGCCAAAGAAGGAAATGAAGTTGCAACTTATTCTTAGTGAATCCATATGGGCTCCTTGTCAGGGTTGTATGGGTAAATGTTTAACAACCAGCTCTCCAGGAAAAAAACATGATGGGGAAAGTTGTGATGTGATATATGTGTGTGTACACACACATATACATGCATGCATACACACATACATATATGTACATATATGTGTATATATACACACATCACAACTTTCCCCATCATGAATTCAATATAACATGTGTTGGCATAAAAAATTAAATGGGAATTTTTTGGGTGTTTTTTGCAGAAGCCATGGATGACACACAAAGCAAATGACACAGAAAAAGTTTAGAAACTCAGCAATGCACAAAATATATGTAGGATATTGTATAATATTAACATATTTTATCTTTTAATATCATAATAATTCAGACTTCTCTGGTTATGGAAGGCTAAAAAAATTCATACACATTTTCCAGATCATGGGGGTACTGTGTCCCTAAATTCTTGTGAAGTAGAAGGAATAACTACATATACACACACACACACATACATTGTGAAGTTATAAATGACAAGACTTGACAACAACAAAATGTGGGGTGAGGCTGAGAAGTTGAGGATGACGTTGAAATTATTAACCTAAGGTACAAGAAGGATGGTGGTATCCAAAAATAAGAGGAAAGATTGTAGAAGAAAATATTTGGAGAGAAAGATGAGCTGTTTTGAATAAGTTGTTTGATATATTGAGTATCCAATCATAAATATCCGATAGGCAATTGGCAATGCAGGACTGCATTTCTCAGGTGAGAGAGTAGGGTTGAATACATAGATCTAGAAATCACTGTCAAAGAGTTGATGACTGAATCCATGGAGATGATGAAGTTGCCAATTAGGAGAACATAGAAATGAGAAGACTGAGAAAAGTGGGTAAAGGGAGAGGAGAAATCCTATCCACAGTCAGTGGGCATGAAAAAAATGAAAATTCAGTAAAGATTGAACAGCTGCAATTAGACAACTAAGTGGAGAACCAAAGGAGATCTGTGTCACAAAAACCTAAAGGGGAGAGAGCATCCAAGAAGAGAAATTGGCCAAATGCCATAGAGAGGTCCAAAAGGCTAAGAAAATTGCCTTTCGATTTGACAATGAAGGCATCATCGATTATGTTGCAAAGAACATCAGTTAAGTAAAGTCAGAAACCAGCCTGCAGAGGGTTAAGAAGAGAGAGGAAAGGAAGTGAAGGAGGCATTTTTCCAAGCTGAGAGGAGAAGAGATAGATATGGGATAGCTACCATTGATTGTAGGCTCCAGTGAAGGTTTGTTGTTTGCTTTTAAGACTGAAGTAAAGGTGGACATTTTTTTTTTAGGTTTCAGAAAATTAACAAATAGGGAGAGAATGAAGATTAAAGAGAGTGGTGGAGAATGAAGGGGTGGACAATATGGTGGAGAATAGAAGGGATGAGATCAAAGGTTCATACCACTGCCTACCAAGGCATATATACAACTGTGCTAAGCACTCTACAAAAGTTTCATTTGATTTTTGGAGCCAGAAAACCTAGTTTTGAGAACCTGCTTTTCCATTGTTAAAGTGAGGGACTTTGAGCACAACATTTACATCTTTGAGCCTCAGACAGCAGATAATTCTGCTTATATTACAGGTGGGAAGGGTGCTGATCTGCTATGTCATTTCCCAGTTGTATGACCTTGGGCAACTTACTTAACCTCTCTGGACTTGTTTGCTTCCCCGTAAAATTAGGGATTGGACTACATTATTTCTAATATCTTTACCAGTTCTAATTCTATTATGTTATATATAGTTCATCTCAAGGGTAAGATGATCATCAGATGAAGTTGTGTAAAGCTTCTCTATGAACTTTATACTTTAACAAAATGCTATATAAATAACATTTTTTTAGCTACAATAATAGTAAAAGGGGCAGGTAGGTGACATAATGGATAGAGAGCCAGGCCTGGAATCAGAAAGATTCATTTTCCCAAATTCCAATCTGGCTTCAGATATTGGGACTCTGGATAAATCACTTAACCTTGACTCCCCTGTTCCTTCCTCTGTAAAATGAGCTGGAGAAGGAAATGGCAAATCACTCCAACATCTTTGCCAAGAAAAACCCAAATGGGGTCATGGAGAGTCAGACCCAACTGAAAAATGATTGAACAACTAGTAAATGAAAAGCAACCCTCACGCCTTGTACGAAACATGAGATGGTTATTGGTTGAATGAGCAATGAATTTTGAGGTCAAAATATCTATGGGTTTGAGACCCACACTGTTCCTTTCATACTTTCAAAATTTTATCATGCAAATATATTTTTGGAAGATTTTTATCTATCTATAAAATTTTATATAGTTGGCTGACTGGTTGTTGTCCTTTGTTTTCGAAGTGGACCAAACGACATCACCATGAGAAAGTGAAGTTTCAATGTGTCTGACTGTGGCTGATCAGACCAATATGAGCTCGGAATGCTCTACCACAGGTTGGGCACAGATTGTGTGAATATTTGGGGTAGACACTGCAAATTTGTGCATCCTACATTACAGTGTATGCCAGTTGAAGGCAAGAACTGTTACATACAGCACTTAGTATACTGAAAGTGGTCAAAAGCTACTGACCACCACCAAAGAAATGAAAAATAAAACTAGAGGAAAAAAGTGCATTTAAAAACTAGCAGATGTATCCTGAAATTTAAAAATTGTTCTTCAAAATCGGATTTTTCCACGAAATCTCAATTGGTTTAGTGATGCCCAAAGTTCAGTAACCTCGAACTGTTATTCTCTGATGCTGACCTAAAGACTAAAATAAATACTCGAGTCTCCTCACAGCATATACTTGTCTGGCACATACATGGAAGGAGTAACTTTTAATATTCATCATAACCGTTCTTACTCTGGAAGTGGCAATTGTGGGAACTGTTTCAATTATATTTGAGTACAACCTTGTATATTCGTTTTTCATGTATCACAAAAGCTTATTTGTCATTTTAAAGCGCTGATCATGTATAGCCTACATCAGATTGCATGCCATCTGGGGAAGGAGGGAGAGAAGAGGTGGAAAAGTTTAGAGCTCAAAATCTTATAAAAGTGAATGTTGAAAACTAAAAATAAATTAATTTTTAAAAAATAAAATAATGCTTCTCATACCAAGACTGATGAGAGATTCAGAACAAAGGAATTCTGCACCACCATGCAAAGGAAAGCTCTTGATAAATCATCCTATTTGCATGATACAGTGTTAATTAAAAATACAAATTTATCTCCATCTCAGTGGAACACTATGACCTACAAGCTGTCTCCTTCCTTCTAAAGTCTGTGACCCATTTTATTGACCCCAGGGAGAACTAATCAATGTGAAGATAAAACAAAATTATTTTCATGCATTTTCACTCACAATGATCAAGGATTAGAGAGCTCAAGCACTACATGCTCATATTACCCAGGGAGTCAAGGAGCAATGGGAAAAAAAAGTTAAATTGTATCTTTTTTATTTACATCAGTCATGCCACCTTCTTCCTTTATAGACTTTTCCGATTTCCGGAAGAAAGCCTTCTCTGAAAATCATAAGAGGCAGTGTGGTACAACGGAAGATCATTAAAGTTGGAGTGAAATCAATCCTGAATTTCACACTTAACTATGTGTCACTGATGGGTCACTTAACTTTTCTAGGTCCGAGTTTCCTCATTTGTAGGAGGGAGCTACAGGGGAGGCTCCTTTGAACTCCAGGTAGGTCATCGGATAAATGTGGTTTGGATTACATGGAATAGGGAAGCACAAGTATCAGGCCTCCTTTCAGAACACCTAGCTGCTATCGTATAAATTAACCTAGTTATCTCAGAAAATGCCGAAACAAATGTATTTTCCAAGGTTTCTGACTTCAACTAAGCTTAAATTCAGAATCATAGAGAAAACTGTCTATGAATTTGTGTTTAACAGCATGTGTGTTCAAATTTTGGCTTCTTACTGTGTGGCCCTGGGCCAGTCATTTCAACGCAATAGAGTTTGTTTTCAGAGGCTGAACTACTTGATCCCTTCCAGGTCTTACATATTCTGAGGGTCCGTAACTCTCTCAAGAACTAATATGAGGACAGATAGGGGGATTAGATTATAAACTTCTTGAGGGCAGGGGCTATCTTTTGCCTTTTGGGGAGGGGTAATCCCCAGGTTTTAGCACAGTGCCAGGCCCACAGTAGGCACTTAATATTTATTGATCCAATTACCATTGGGAAATTGTGCAGTGCTTTCAATAATTCCAAAAATGCAAATTTATCTCCGTATCACAGGAATGCTGTGACCTACAAGCTGTCTACTTCCTTCCAAAGCCTGTAACCCATTTTATTGACCCCAGGGAGAAATAATGGATGTGAAGATAAAACAAAATTATTTTCATGCATTTTAACTCACAGCAAACAAGTGAAGAATAGGTAAAGAATTCAGTAGGCAAAGGTGGTGAGGGAGGAAATAAAAACCATGATGTTTAAGGAAGATTACACAAGTAACTCAATACAGGACAGTTTGGGATAAAAATGATAGGCCACACTAGCAAGAAGCTGCATTATTTCTGATCATGACCCTCCAGTCCCAATAAGGGGCTGAAGAAGCATAATGATAAAGGTAGAGAGAACAGGAAAAATTTGAGGGACACGATGGTGAAAGACTCAACAGTATTTAGTGACAGGCTAAAAATATAAAACAAGGCAAAGGGGAAGACAAATATAATCCTAAGATTAAAACTTTATATCTCTATTAAGTAAAATGGATGCTTAAAAATCAGTTCACAAGCTTTGTTTCTACAGGGTGAGATGATGCAGATGTTTATTTTCTAAGATAACAGAAAAAAGGCAAGTGTGACAGCACATAGATTTAATTAAAAACTCTCTAAAAATTTCATGATAATGTACAATAGCCACAACAAGGTGGTCAAAACACTCTAGGATATAATCTCAGCCACCAAACATCTGGTATCTTTGCACATTGCTCCAGAATATAAACTGATTTTCAAAACCTTGCTGAGAAGAGGGAAGATTACGGGCAACATTCTCATCAACAGCAGAGAATGTTGAAGGGGAAATGAGTCTGTAGCAAGTTTGGCATGATCCAAGGGTTTTCATAAATGAAACAGAACAAAGATGGGAACAGATGTGCTGTTTTTTTATCAGGAATAACAACGGAATCACCATGTTTCAAGACTAACAGCTGGAATATTAGCCAATGGATTCTGCATCATGTAACTTATGCTTAATTTATAAACTCAGCAAAATCATTTTTCTTCTATGTGATGGCACACACATAGAAGGTATCAAACCCCTCCAGTCTTCTTTTCTTCAATGTAAAGATTATAGTTTCTCCAACCAGTCCTCATACAACATGGTTATGAGCCCTCACATACCTCATAAAATGTGGCGCCAAGAATTTTGTTAAAAGCTCTAATTTAGTTTGCAAAGTGTTGTTTATTAAGGTTTATGTTTTAAATTCTCATTTGATTTCCCAACCATCTTGAAGTAGATCCTAGTATTATTAGAGTAACACAATGTCTGAGGCAGAATTAGAATCCAGCTGTCCCTAACTTCAGGTTGAGTGCTCACTCCAGATGTGCTCTAACCAGTGCAGGACACAATGGGTCCCCATGCTTATTCTATTCATGACTAAATCCAATAGACTCCTCCTAGTTTTCAGTTCTTGCCAAAGCCCTTGAGACAGCTGATCATCCTTTCCTTATTCAATACTCTTTACTCTTTGGGCTTCCGTTAACAGATTTCTTCTTTCTATGCTGTGGTTCAGTATCTCCCTCCTCCCCACCCCACCCTAAAAAACACCCCAGCTTGTTTTTCCGAACTTCCCTATTCTCCCGAACTTCCCTATTCTCCCACTCAGGTCTGACTCATCTTCAGTTCTTTCCTCCTTCAAGCCTCCATATTGTTAGCAATTCCTGTTGGTTCTGTGTCTGTCGTATCTCTTCTATCTGCCCCTTTCTGCTCTGTGAACTCTGTGAACATTCTAGTTCAGGCCTGTGCTAATGGTCTTTGGCTTATTCATAGACTTAGACCTGAAAAGACTCTCAGAGATTACCTTGTACAATTCATTTTATAACATCTCTTCCTCTCTTCAAGGCCACACCACTCCTGACATCATCTTATTATTGTTCGTGAATAGTCCTGATTTTCCTGCCCCAAAATCTTCAGTAGCATGGCACAATAGAGTGCTGCTATCTGGAGTCAAGAGGACCCATTATCTCCCACCTGGATGCTCTTCTGGACTTCACAATCTCCAGAAATCCATCTTGCAACATGAAGTCAACTAACTTCCTCCTCAGATTATTTGCCACCTTGGCTGCAATATTTTTATCATGTTCCTGAGCTAAGGATCTTCCATTCCCTCTTCAACTTTTTAAATGGTGCCCTCCTCCATTACATTGTGAGCTCCTCAAAGGCAGGGGCTGCCTTATGACTTTCTTTGTATGGCCCGTGCTTAACATGTCTAGCAAATAGTTAAGTACTTAATATTCATCTATTATTACATTTAAATCCCAACTCCGCTACTCATTACCTTTGCAACCAAGGGCAAGTAGTCTCTCCGAGATGGTTGTTTTATCAATAAAATAAGGACTTTGGACAAGAGATGGACTTTAAGGTTCCTTCCAGATGGCTGACTTTTCACATTTTTAATCCCTCTGCCCCACCAGTTCATATGTAAGAGCATTTAACACTATAACAAGAACATCAACTTCTTATAAACTTTAGAGTTAAATGAAGGAGAAACAACCAGTACTAGAGATGCTGAAATCCTCAAGCTTAATCCTTAAGGTCAAGTTGTCTGTATTTAGCATGTTTATTAAAAGGAGTCTACATAAGGTATTAAAACCAAAGATGACAGTGAACTGCATAGAATCCATAAAAGACAATTTTCAAATGCTCTCTTTGGAATGGGCATGTACCCTCCAATGTGATGACTGAAGAGAATAAATTTATCCCTGATCTCTTTGCAAACCTGATCTCTTCTCTGCCCTAAGAGTCCTATGCAGTTGTTGGCTGTCACAAGGACTCTTACACCCAGGAGACTCTCTGTCACTAGGAAGGGCAGACAGGGTGCCATATGGTGGTAGATTTATGGAACAACATTGGCATCATCTTTGAAGATGACTGGCAGCCAGAAGTCATCGAATCCTCCTAGGACATTTTAAGAAAGACAAACTGATGAAAGAGTGTTCCCAAAATAAATGCAGGTATGGATTGGAGAGTAGACACGGAAAAAGAAAACAGGTAGTGCTGACGCACCTGAAACATTTTGTTTTCTGTTTTCCCATCTGGAGACTTAGGAACAAAATGCTAAGGTTTCAAGGCTGCCTTATTTTCCAGCTGATTAAATCTGGGTCTTCTAGGATCAAAGGCAGTTGGTTTGATGAAAAGATTGCTACACTGAAGTCATGAGACCAAGATTCTAATGACTTTCTGCAAATAACTGCCTGCAAGACATGAGCAAATTAATTCTCTCAAAGCTTCTTTCCTTATCCTTACAATGAGGAGTTTTTGGACTAGATGATTTCTAAGTCTCTTTCTAGCTTTAAAAATGTCTAGACTATGCCTAACTCTAACTTTACAATCTTGATAGATTTAGAGAAAGTTAAATCTAATTCAAAGCTGGTTTCAGATACTTCTCAATTGTGTGGCCCTGCGTAATCATCTAACCTGTCTACTTCAGTTTCCTCATCTATAAAATGGGAGTAATAACACCTACCCACCAGAGGTGTTGTGAAGACAAAAGTTAGACATTTGTATAACACTTCACAAAAGTGCTGCATAAAGGCTAGCTGTCTTAATTAAATCTAACATAGGAAATGGTACAATGCCAGATGTGAGAACAGAACTAAAGACAAATTGACAAAGATACATTTTCCACAATTTGACCTCTTTTTCAAATTAATGTCATTTTTATGAAATTAATGAATCCTACCCACGAAGGGGCCTCTTAAGAGCATAAGATCACAAATTCAGAGCTAACAGGAACCTTAAAGACCATCTTGTTCATTTTACAGGTGAGGAAACTGAGGGTTAAAGCGATTAAGTGATATGAAAGCAAAAAACATGTATAACTGATAAAATAAAGAGTTTTTTTAAAAAAAAAGTTAGCCAACTTAAAAAGGAAAGCAAAATTGTTCATATGAAAAAATGAAAAAGAATTCATAACTTAAGATGAACTAAGCATATCAGAAATAATTTTGAATTATATGTCAAAAAAATTAAAACACCCACTTTTAAAGAAGTGTTAAATTAAATAACACCATATCAATAAAAGAAGTTGAACAAACCACAAAAGAACTCCCAAAGGAAAAAAATCACCTGGATTTACAATTCTATCAAACATCAAAGAATAATTAATTCCAAGCTGTTAAATTAAAAAAAAAAAAAAGGTATCCTTCCAAACTCTAATATGAATAGGGTCTTGACATGTAAACCTGGGAGAAACAAAACAGATAAAGAAAACTATAAAGCAATATCTCCAAAGAACAGGCAAAAAATTAAAATATTAGCAAAGGGACTACATTATATTAAAAATCTATGATATACTATGACTGTTGGATTTATAAACTATAAACAAAATAGACAAAATAATGAACAGCAAAATTTTTTAAATGACTTTATCAATAGATGCTGAAAAAGATTTTGACAAAAATTCAATACCTCTATTTAAAACACTAGGATGTATAGTAACAATGTTATCTTTATTTAATAAATATAAGTAGTAGCTACCTAAAACTAAGAGCCAACATTTTATGAAATGGGAAAAGGCTAGAAGACCTTTTCCAGTTGGATTAAGAGTAAAACAACGCCATACATTATTTTGAATTATTTTGAATGAAATGGGAAAAGGCTAGAAGACCTTTTCCAGTTGGATTAAGAGTAAAACAACGCCATACACTATTTCAAGGTGATTATGTACATTATGCACTCTTTAACATAGTCTAGAAATTCTGAGACCAAAAAAAAAAAATTGAGGTAATATATATAGACAAAAAAAATTATTCTTTTTTGTTGATATGATGGTCTATCCAGATGAACCAAAAGAGTCAACTAATATTTCAGTGTTTCAATTACCTTCTTGGATTCCTGTCATCTGGCAATATTAGCTTTATTTCATCCTGAAATTTGGTAATCATGCTTTCTTCCAAGTCATTGATCAATCAACATGTTAAAACAGAAGGTCAAGGATAGCTCTGAGACCACTCCACCATAAATCTCCAATGGTGACAATGATTAATGATTATTCTTTTTTCTTTGAGTCCCAAATCCATCTTACTGTACTATCATATAATGTTATACCTCTCCATTCACAAGACTTTTTTCAAATGCTTTAATAAAATGCAAGTAAATTTTGTCAGTAACATTCTTCTAATCTTCTTTTACCCTAGTCAAAAAAGGAAACAGGATCAGTCCACCATGACCAGTTCTTAAATCCCTTTAAGTAATGTTTTAGAATGTTGCCAAAATCAATGTTAAGGAATGCTAGCCCTTCTTTCTACTAAACATTTGACTCTCTCTAATCCTGGAGCATTTCTCCTATTCTTCCTGATCTTTCAAAGATCACAGAGGCTCAGAAATCAAACTTACCAGTTCTTCCAGTCAATATGTCAAAGACCCGTATTTTGGTGTGCCTTGCACTGAAAATATTACTACCTATTGCAAAACTTATTTTTAGAAAGGTGACTAGCCCTTGGTCAGAGAGCTATGAAGTCTCAGAGGAGGAATTCGAACTTATACATGCCTGACTTCCAAGTTTAGTGCTTTATCCATTATGCCAAGCTGTCTTTCTGTTTACTTAGGGTACTAAGATATGATTCATCTGGACTGGGTGACACAGATTCCACAAAAGTAATTCAAAAGCAGCTAGATGCCCTTATTATCATCTTATTTTTCTTGAGTATTACATTTCCTATTAACCTATTTTGTTCCATCCTTCCCAGGTAAATTTTACAAAAGGCATAATTCACTCAAGGTAAACAGATTTATGGCACGTAAGCAGAAAGAATATGCATTTAACTATGTACTTTTTCCTAGCTTATTTGCTGTGAGTTAACAGTCTATATAAACACCCTTGAAATGAAGAAGTCCCAAATGGACCTCTCAATGCCATATATTTAATACCATACATTAAGGAAGGCTTTAGAGAAAAGCTCTAGCAGATATTTCATGGAAACTGAGCAAATCTAAGATTAGGCAATACTAATATCAATTAGGATGGAAGTTTTGGCATTTCAATGAAACTTCCCTCTAACAGTCTTCATTCAAATATCTGTCCATCAAAATAAAAGCTTACAATATTAATGTTAAGCCAGAGAGTCAAAATTTCACATTAACCAACTTTTTAACTTCAATAAAATATTACATTTGTCTTGCATTTACATTTAATATAAATTGCACTTACATTTAAAATGTTTGTGAAGAGGTCAAAGACAAAAGTAAAGGACCCTACGTACAAAAATATTTATAGAAGTTCATTTTCGTTTTTATCAAAAAAAATTAAAAAATAAAAGAGTGCACAAATCAATAATGGAATACCTGTACAAATTATGGTATATGAATGCAATTGAGAATTACTGCACATTAAAGAAATCACAAATGGAAGACTTTTATGAACTGATGCAGAGTGAAATGAGCAGAACCAGTTAACTAATTTATACAATGTATGACTCCTACACTTAAAAAACCCCACAATTTTGGAAAACTTAAGAATTCTGATCAACGAAATGACTATAGAGCCATGATATCCACAATTCCTAACAGAAATTAGGTGAGCTTGAGATGCAAAATAACAACACAATTTCAGACATGGCTAACATGTGAATTTGTTTTGCTTAACCATGCTTATTAGTCACAAGAGTGTGCTTTTTTTTAAATTTGAGAGCAATGGAGAGAAGGCAGTAATAGAGAGATAAAAAGAAGAAAAGTGGCTCACTAAAACATTTTTTTAAAAAACAGACTGAAGGGGACAAATAAGAAAGACAATTTACATAATATAAGCTTATTTTAGAAGGAAGCTATTTTTAAGATATTGATGACATCAAATACAACCCTTTTTTCTGTTATTTGCTTATGGAAGGATTTGTGCTAACTGGTGTCTGTCAAATAACAAAAAATAAAACTCATTTGTAAGGCAATTTTAAAAGAATCTCATTTTACCCTCATGGCAACCCTTTGAAGTAAGTAGGACAAGTGTTATTATCTTTATATAATATAAAAGGAAATTAGATTCATGGTACAAGATTCACTTACTTGCCCAAGATCACAAAGACAATTTTGATAACACACCCAGGAATATAATCCTAGTCTCTTGATTTGCTACTGTCCTTTTTGGTAATATTCCCCCTTAGTCTTCAACCAGCTACGTTCTCAAGATGAAGAAAAGAAAGGCTGAGTAACTTAAGGAACAGTTTCTAATTAATTTACTGGTATACATAAGAGGGTGGGATCATAGGTCAATTTCTTATATTCATTGTTATTTATTAACCTCTAAAATTTGTTGGACAAAAAGTTACTCCTAAAATACAATTAATTCCTTTAAATAAATTAAATCCTACCAAATTGAAAATTTTTAGGGGCCAAGATACACTGAGCTAAATGAAAAGAATACTGACCCTTGCCATTTGAGGAATAATATTCCTTTCTATGAAGTCAAACTCCATTTTAAATACCCTAGCATGGAAGAGAGCAAAATTAAGATGTTAACTATTAAAAGAAAGTTCAAATTAACTACTCCAATTGTAAATGAAAACACACACCCCTCTACTAAGTTACAGCCGTAAAATCATTTAATTGAAGCTATATATTTTTTAAAAGGATGAGACAGTACAATTGATAAAATTATAATTAGGAAAAGCTATCAAGTATGTCTCAAAAAGATTTAAAACAGCAAAGGGACACTTTACAAAAAGATTGGAGAGGAAGAGTTCTTAAACTACAAGTATAAAGGTACATAAACGGATATTTTATAAAAGAATACAGCAACAGAAACATAAAATGAATCCAAAACTAAGAATCCTTGGGCCTCCTTAGTTAAAATATAAGCTCAAAAACTACTTTTAACATTGACCAAATATTTAGTTTGAAATTTACAGTTCCTCAGTTGAGGTTTCATACTATACACATCTTCGAAATAAGCTGCCAATAGCTTCCAAATTAACCATGAGTGGTATCATCTTCCACAAAGTCTTTGGCCATCTCCGCTGTGATCACGTCAATGTGACTAACCTGATGGAACAATATACATTAAAGTATAATCTCCCAAAGTAAGTCATACAACACTAAGCAATTTCAATATTATGCTCTGTAATTATAATATCTTGTATAAATGAATGCATATTAAGTTTTCATAAACTCAGATAAACTGTTGGTGAAAATTTTAATGAAACTGACACTAACCAATTATTATTTACAATGGTATTTGCTTTATATAATAAGAAAAATTTTAATCAAAAAAAATTCTGAATCATCTCTCGTATAGTTTTAAATATCTCATACTTATTGCACATGCTAGGATCTGATAATTCTAAGAGTGGTTCCCCCTTGGTTTGTTTTGTGAATATGTAAAATGTAATATTGAATAACACAAATAAATAATTTTTATACAATTGATTTATAGATAAAATATACACATATGTAAGATCTACATTAACATGTTAATATAAATTTTATATGTGCACAAATATAATAGTACAATATATGTATAAGTGAATCATGTGACTGTTTTGCCTGGTATTAAAAATAGATTGTAAATTCCTTTAGGGCAAAGGTGTATACAGTTTTTTGCTTTTGTATTCCCAGTGTCTATCATATATTAGATGTATAATAAATGTTCTTTAACTCAATGTTTCAGAGGGGAGAAAATAGGAGACTACAAAGGACGAGTAACTGCATTAAAAAAAAAAAAAACCTAAAGCTGCAGAATGTTTTCCCAACCCCAATAAGTATAAGAACAACGTATGGCACATAACAGGTGATCAATAGACAAATGACTATTGAATATGGGTAAGTGCCATAGAAACTAAAACTTCTGTAGGGATGTCTCAAAGAAAAAGCTTACTAAAACTAACATCACATGATATCATTGTTTTAACATTAACTATGTTGACTTTATTTCATGACCTAAATAGCAAAAAAATAGAAACCAAGACAAATGACCAGGAAGTAAAAAAACCACTATTTCATACAGGACAGCTGAATTACCTTATTTCTGAACTTTACACCATAGAACTTATCAGCTGACTCGAGCAGTTCAGGCCTAAATGTAGTTGTGATAAACTGAGCATGTACAGCAAGTTCCATAATCATATCTGCAAAATCAAATGTAATTTACGAAAAGCACATCTCATTATAAAAATGAGAACCTAACAGAACAGCAGTCATATCTCAAACATACAATTAGTAACAAAGCATATTTATTACTATTTGTTGGTCCTACAAAGATAACTACTTCCTAAGAATAATTTTCTGAGAAAGAACCTTGTAATTATGGAATGTTTAATTCATTCTTTTAACATTTAGAAACACATTTCTATCAGCATGAGGCTAATTCAAACACTATCTTTCACTTTCACAAACATGCACCTCTCAGATAAAATAAACTCTCAAACATTTGATATTATTTTATACTGTAAAAGGGCTATAATTCTTCAAAGAACATGAAGATTACTTTTGTTCAGGTCCTATCACAAAATTAAAATTAGTTTACATTTATATGTCATAACAATGGTATACACAATTCTCTTTCATTACTTGGCTATTCAGAGAAGTACAACAGAGCTTTAACTTTTATAAAAAGCTTCTGTGTGAAATTAAGGCAGGCTTATAATCTAGATCAGAAGACCAGACCAAGCCTCTGGAGATTGGAGTTCTATTTCTAGCTTACTGCACTCAACTACATAAAACCAGATTGCCATATTGGTATTAAAAGCATTACTTATCATTAAAAAGAAACTATTGTGAAAGAACCATAACTATGTAATTCTGTAGAGGACTAATATTATATTTCATTAGGGTTCTACTGGATTTGAAAAAAGAACAAATTAAAAGCTTTACCTGATACAGCTTTTCTGTGTTGAGCATCCAAAGCCTGGTCAATCTCATCAAACAAGTAAAAAGGAGCTGGGTCACATTTCTGAATTGCAAAAATTAGTGCAAGAGCCACCAAAGATTTCTGTCCACCTGAAAGCTGTTGCATTTCCCGCATTTCACCTTGTTTTCCTGTAAATGATACCTATGAAAATATTAAATAATGAGTTTTTATCTTAGAGCTGTTGAACCAAAACCAACCACCATGAAGTCCTTCAAAAGGGTTTAAAGTATTTAAATCCATAAGGACTAATTTAAATTGTTCAGATACTACTCAACTTGAGCAATTAAGTTTTTCTATAGCACGCTTAAAACAACAGAATTTAAAAAGGTATTTTACCCTTATTCCTACTCCAGTGAACTGGTCAACTGATGGAACACTGCTTTGTGAGCCAGAACCTCTGTCGCTTTCAGTACTTCCTTCTCCTTCATCTTGAGATTGACTACCTTCTACATCACCTTTCTTCATCACCAACGTAGCTTTGCCACCAGGTACCAATTTCTGAAACACTTCACTGAAGTTCTTTGATACCTTGGATAAAAAAAATAAAAACCATCATATAAATTCCTTTGTATAAATCTTGGTAAGATAGCAACTGTTACTTAAAATCAAGAGATATAATTAAAAGCTATTTCACTATTAGGTGGACCTTTTCCTTGCACTGCATCATGACAAATTAGGACAGATATGAACAGTGATGATGACAAACTGAAAGTAACGTTCATATGTAAACATGGAAACAGAACAGTGATTTGAGGATGTGGATAGTATTGTTCTTTCAAAAGGTTTAATGAAAATTGCTAAATGTGAGGAAACAATTCATTTCGCATCTTTGTTAGGTTCACTCTGCAGCTTGAGAAAGAAAGCATGACAACACAAACAAAATACACACAATGGGGCTCAAAATGATTAAACCATACCTGTTTGAAAGTTAATTGAATAGCCTCATATTTCCGGAGTTCAAGGACATTCATCAGCTCCATGATTGATTTGTAGCCCCTATCCAACTCTTCCTGTCTCTTAATTAATTTCTCTTTCTGCTCAGAAAAATTTACAAACTGATCTAAGGCTTTTTTATTGACATGACTATATTTCTTTAGTTCTGTGTTGCATTGTTCAAGTTTGCGAAATAGCTGCAAGATAAAAAAAATGTAAAATTATACCTCAGTTCTCAGTAAAATTCTGACATATACAGTAAAATCCACTATTAGGTTTCCAACTGAAAACTAACCTGTTTGAGACTTAAAGTTTGGTATTTTTCAAATGCCTCTTGGGGGAGTGACCCAAGTTCTCGGATTTTCTTCATACATTCTTCTTTTTTCTTCAAAAGCATGCCTTGCCGGTTTGTCATCTTTTCAAGCTCTTTTGTATCATGGTTTATAGCATCCATGTGCTCTTTTTCCATAGTTTTCCAGCGCTCCATGCTCTTCTGAAGATCTTTAATTGCAACCTCTGTTTTGTCGATGGAATTGTCCAGATCTGAGTAAAAGTATGGGATAAAAATCAGAATTTGGTGCACACTTTAAATCATCCTGGATTAAAGCTTTGGTTCTGGCAATTTGGTAAACTGTCATGGTTTGGTTTTGTTCGGTGTACACAGAAAAGAAATTATGAAAATTTAAGAACTACTTGAAAGAATGAATTAAGTAGGATAACATTTAACAAATAAAACACTGAAACATCTTGGAATTTCTTGATTTTTCTTACACAAATTTAAAAAACTGATCATGTGAATTTACACTCTAAAATCTGAAGGTATGACACAAACTTTTTATTTAGTCATTACATTCTTTCAGATAAATTAAACAATTTATTTTCATTAAAGTATTAGTGACAAACTTTTCATAGAGTTGGGATCTACTGTTTATAATAAACCTAGACTTCACCCACTACAAATGATTTATAAGGACAGAGAATACACAAAAAGAATTAGTATACACTTTTCTTTGTCCCTTTGGATTTCTAATGATTTGTAGAATTTCTCCTTTAACCAAAGTGATAAGAGTATCTTATAAATTTAAGAAAATATTGTAAGATAGTTTTAGAAATAAGAAACTAACCATCTGATCGTGCCATAGTATCTTTTACACGTTTGTTGATGGCTTCAAGTTCTGATGTCGTAGCAGTGAGAACAGTACCACCTTCAGTTTCTCTCAATTCATTAAGTTCCTGCAATACAAAATGTGCCAAGTATTTAAACTCATAAAGCAATAGGGTATAATTCTCATTAGAAGGCTTTAAAACAGATCAAATTTAGAGACATGAGAATGCAATTGTTTTTTCTTTACAGAGGTTGGGGATTATGGGGATGGAATACTGCATATACTGCCAGTCTCATGTGATTTGCTGGTTAGTTTCGCTGAACTAATTTTTCTTCCCTCTTTCCTTTTTTATTCTTTATTATATATAACGAATGCTCTCTGGGTTGAGAGAAGAAGTGACGGACATATGCCAATACAAAAGATATCAATAAGTGATATTAAAAATATCAGAAGGGGGAGGGAATTTCTATTCCAGAAGTATATAATCACCTTGAGGGCAGGAACTATGTTTCATTTTGTCTTTATCTCCTCAATGCTGTGTATATAACAGGCGTTTTTACATATTAGAGGAACAGGGTGTGCAGAATATACTTGAGACCTCCAGAATTCTCACTGCTAGGCTGATGTGTTTGAGTGCATGCCAAACACTGATAAAATATCTAAATGCCCAATTTATAAACACCAGCCTAACTACTGAGAACTTTCTTGGGGAAAAAAATTAGGTCCACAATCAACCTTCCATTACTTAGAAAGTTCAACTGCCATAAGCAGCAAGAGATAGTAATCAAAGGAACCCATAAAGGAAGAATAACTTTACCTGTTCTACTTGGTCTAAGCGTTTTCTTAAATTTTCATTGAGATAGGTCTCTACTCGAGTTATTATGCCTTCCAATTTAATCCTTTCATTTAACAGCTGTCTGTTTTCCTAGAATTAAGGAAAAAATAAAAGTGAGTCATAAATGTAAAAAGAAAAATTTCATTATACTAAAGTAAGGTTTTTCCAATAGTGATCCACAGATTAATATTAGCTACCATCACAGGTCAATGGAGAATTAACAATTTACATTTTGAGATACAATGAAATAATCTCTCTAACATGCAAGTTGTCCCATGAGTGGTTATTGTTCCCTATAATATTGATTCTAATTCTAAAAGATATATAGTTCTTGTTTTTCTCCACTTTACCCCCTGAACTAATTGTTATCATATTTTCCTTTAATATCATATGCCATCAAAAAATATACTTAATCAAAAAAATGATGCTATGAATGTACACATGGCCAAACATACATGTAGATATGAATAGCTACAGCAAAAATGCACCTAAAATCAGTCAAAACACTCCTAAAATTTCTTGTGCCAATCCTAAAACATCTGAATCAAGCTATGGTAACATTTGCAAAGCAAGCTTTTAAAATGATATTACTTCTTGCTATTGATATGTTTTCCAGATAGAAATTAAACAACATGTCAGTATGACATTTATACTCACTGAAAAAAGTAACTACTTTAACCTTTAAGCATTTTTTTTTAGTGTATGAGGCTGTTAGGTGGCATAGTAGAGTGCTGGGGCTGGAGTCATGAGGATCTAAGTTTAAATATAGCCTCAGATACTCATTAGCTGTGTGATCTTGGGCAAGTCATTTACCCTCTGCCTCTGTTTCCTCATCTGTAAAAATGGGGATAATAGCATCTACTTTCCAAGGCTGATGAGTATCAAATGAAATAATATTAGTAAAGTAATTAGCACAGTGTCAGTCACATAGCAGGCACTACATAAATGTTAGCTATTATTGTTATTTAAAAACCACAACAGTAATTTCTAAGATTATTTAACAAGCCATACTTACTTGCTGTAACAGTCGAATTTCATCATTCAAATCATCTACTCGTCTCTGATCTTCCAGGCTGAGTTGAGAGAGTAAATCTGTTCCCAGTTCTGCTTTCAGAGATTCTCTTGTCGATTCCATGGCATGTAAACTTGCCTCTAAGCTTTGCAAGCTACGTTGCTATGTGATAGATTGAGTTACTATTAATGTAAATATTCCTCAACGTTTAGCCTACATGTACTTACAGCAAATAAAGCCAGAGAAAACAAACTATAGTAAATGTACTTAAAATACCAAATTCTAGGACACCACTGTTAAAATTAAGACAGTATGTAACTCTCTAATTTCAGGTTATTAATAAAATTCTCTAGTAACGATCAAGAGAGAAGAATTAACAACTCCTACATACCTTTGGCATAAAGGTTTTTTCAGATTGCTGTCTCTTCTCTTTCAGCATCTTCATCTCTGATAAAATACTATCTCGAGATGCTTTGAATTTCCTCTGCTGGGTTTCAATTTGTTGCATTTGATTCATTAGCTGATCAATTTCATTATTAATCCATACAATGGGCTAAGGAAAATTCTGTCCAGTTTTAAATACAAGATTATTTTTCCATCTCCTATCGTGTCCCCTCTAAATACTTTTTACCATTAAATATCATGTATCAAAGCAATCTTCATAAACTCTATGGAACTTAGCAATGCTAAATTAAATACAGGACACATATTAATGATTACTGCTTCTGATCAGAGAGGCATTGTTAAACACTGCCAACTATTAGTTAAAGTTAAACTAAGTTAAAGCTAAAGTTAAACACTTTTACTATTTAATTCTTTTGTTACAGGGTAGTTTTATAGAAAATGGCAGGATTCGCAGGGAAAAGACTATGTTTAAAAAGTATCTACAACTTAAGAAAAACATTTAAGTAATTTCTATGTTATTATAACCTAAATGTATGAAGTATTTCAGCAATAATGGCATGAAAAAAATCTCAAAAGGTACTCATACCTCTTCTAATAAATAAAATCAGTACTGTGTGTCAACCATTTTTACACTGTCAACACTTTGTTTTCTCATTCTTACTGTTTTTTTCAATTTTGTTAAATTTAATCTGAGTCCAACATAATCTGGCATTCTTAATCCATGTTTGAGTAGTGCTTAATAGAACCAAAACACATTCAACTTCATTGTATACATTTACCTTTTAATCAGAACCCAATTCACGAACTAAACGTATAAGCTCAGTAAAATCAGACTCTTAACTGGAATCACTGCTTGTGCCTGGTGTCACGTTAAAAAGCTTTACCTAACGGATTCCCCTGACATACGAGTGCTCTTTACTCAAACAACATCCTTACAACAGTCATTCATTCTTCCTGAAATCTTCCTTTGTCAGCAGCTTTGTCAGCACCTGAAATGTTAGTCACAGAATCTGTTACCACGGTCGGCATGTACTGTGACAGTCTGGTGATAATCTTCTATTCTCTACATTATTCATATGTGTTAAAGCTATAATTTACTCACTTAAGATAACATGGGTATCTTAGGATGACTTGAAAAAAAGAGGATCTAAACAGTGGTATCATCAATATAAGCCCATGAAGAGAAGAGAGATTCACGCCTTGGAAGTGATGATGCAAGGTTATCTGATAAGAGAAAGTAGAACAATGCAATTCCTAGTCTATTTCTGTCTTCTGTGTTAAGGAGAATTAGCTTCAGAGTGAAAACAGTGAAAACGAAAATAGTTCAAAGGAAAGTAAATCAGAACACAAATGATAAGATCTCTAAAAGTTCCCTCATACAAGCATGACATACCTTCTCATCTCCAGTCCCTTTGTGGTGGCTATCCCCTAACCCTGGAACACATTTCCTAACTCCTCTTTCAGAATTCCTAGTTTCCTTCAAGTTTCAGCAGGCTTTCTACTTCCTCCATAAAGTCTTTCTTTTCATTTAACTTTTCAACATTCATTTCCACAAAATTCTGAGTTCCAAATTTTCTCCCCATTTCTTCCCTCGCCCCACCCCAAAAGGCCTTGCATTCTGATTGCCCCTTCCCACTAATGTGCCCTCCCTTCCCTTATTCCCATCTTCTCTCTTTTCCCGTAGGGCAAGATAAATTTCTACACCCCATTACCTGTATTTCTTATTTCTCAGTTGCATGCAAGAACAATTCTCAACATTTGTTCCTAACTTCCTTTCCTTCCTCCCTCTCCACCCATCCCCACTTGCCATCCCCAGAAGGCAAGCAATTCAATATAGGCTATATATGTGTAGTTTTGCAAATGACTTCCATAAGTCATGCTGTATAAGACTGTATTTCTCTCCACCCTATCCTGCCCCCCATTTCTTCTATTCTCTTTTCACCTTGTCCCTCCCCAAGAGTGTTTACTTCGAATTGCTCCCTCCTCCCATTTGCCCTCCATTCCATTGTCCCCCCTACCCTGCTTATCCCCTTCTCCCCTACTTTCCTGTATCATAAGACAGATTTTCATACCAAATTGAGTGTGCATGATATTCCTTCCTTGAGCCAAATATGAGGAGAATAAGCTTCACTCTTTCCTTCTTACCTCTCCCCTTTTCCCCTCCATTGGAAAAGCTTTTTCTTGTCTCTTCTATGAGAGATAATTTGCCTAATTCTATTTCTCCCTTTCTCTTCCCAATATATTCTTCTCACCCCTTAATTTTATTTTTTTAGATATGATTCCTTCCTATTCAACTCACCCTGTGCTCTTTCTCTCTCTATATATATATAATATATATATTATACACACACACACACACACACACACACACACACACACACACAAATGCGTGTGTATGTGTGTGTGTATAATCCCTCCAAATACCCAGATACTGAGAAAAGTTTCAAGAGTTACAAACATTATTCTTTCCATGTAGGAATGTAAACAGTTCAATTTTACTAAGTCTCTTATGATTTCTCTTTCCTGTTTATCTTTTCATGCTTCTCTTGATTCTTGTGTTGGAAAGTCAAATATTCTTTTCAGCTCTGATCTTTTCATCAAAAATGTTTGAAAGTGCTCTATTTCACTGAATGACCATTTTTCCCCTGAAGTATTACACTCAATTTTGCTGGGTAGATGATTCTTGGTTTTAATCCTAGTTCCTCTGACTTCTGGATTATCATATTCCAAGCCCTTCAATTCCTTAATGTAGAAGCTGCTAGATCTTTTGTTATCCTGAATGTATTTCCATAATACTTAAATTTTTTCTTTCTAGCTACTTGCAATATTTTCTCCTTGACCTGGGAACTCTGGAATTTGGCTATAATATGTGTGGCCAAGACTGGGCTCCACTCCGCATCCAGCACAACAGACCTTTTCTGTTGACCTTTCAGGTCACTCTGGGTTGTAAATCTCCTCCAGTCTCTTTCTGTGGCTTTTGCTGCTCTAGAATTTGTTGAGAGTCTTTCTTTACAGGTGTTTTATGGACTCTGGGGGAAGAGCTAGAGTGTGTGTGTCTTTCTATTTCACCATCTTGCCTCCGCCTCCCCATAAAGTCTTTCTTGATGCCCCTATCTATTAGGGCCTCTCCACCACAAAGTCTTATCTTTGCATGTCTAGCATCTAGCATAGTGCCTGCCACATATCAGCAATCAATAAATGTTTCTGGATTGGTTGCTACAAATGAGTCCAAGTCACATGACCCAGACATGACATTTCAGAGTAATGAAAAAATTTGCAGATGTTTTCCTTGAACCACTATCAGTAATCTTTGAAGCTGTGAAATTGCAGATGTCAAAATACTGAGAACCAAATATTCCAATTTTCAAATAAATTAAATATTAACTTCATACAATTAAAAATCAGTGCCCATATTTTCTACCCCAAATAAAATCATAAGCTATTACAATTTTGTTTATGCTTTTAAAATAAATTATCACTATAGTAACAACAAAAAAGAATCCTGAAATGGGAACACTTCAAACAGAAAGATAAATTTTAAAAGGAATTGGTATATTTCAAAAATTGAAATTTTTAAGTACTTTTTATTTAGTATGGCCATAGAATAAAACAAACTCTACCAGAACTTAATAGTGAAAGATTACAATTTTAGTTCCAGTAATGCTCATCAACAAAAGGACGTATGGAAGCTATTTTAATACATACAGTATTTACTTAAAGAGAAACTACCTCAAATCTCTACTTCATTTTACTAGCAGTGAGAAATGCAACTGTATTCCCATCACTGAAATGGAAGAAAAGAAAGATCAGGGGCTGCAGGCTGGACAACAAGGATCCTACAGAGCCATGACAAACAGTACCAACATGTTCAGAACTGATTATCTGAATCTCAAGAAGAAGTTAAATGGCACTTTCCTAAAATTGTTCAGGTGATACAGTCCTGCCACTCACCCTGAGCCTAGTTAAATTAAATTAAGACAGGTCACTAAATTAGGACAATACATGACATATCATGGGACTCCTTCATAACTACCAGGCCTCTGAGTTCCAATAAGAGGATCCAATAAGAGCAGTATCAAAAAAGGAGGCAACAATTAAAAACAATGCCTTTAGGCATTACTCATAGGGATCACACTGCATACGTCTAAGTTGGCTTGTATACAGTTCATAGCTGACCAATGTATGTAAGTAGTGTCATCTGTAAATATAAACAGTAAACTCTGCTGATATGAACAGAACTTCCTTTTTGTCAGCTTAAAAAAAATCCCTAAAGTTTTCTATTCTCACTCATTCTCTCAGCCTGTATCTCCTCTGAAAGCTGCTACTAAAAACAGATAAGAAATTATGAAGGAGTTGGTATCAAAAAACTTGGGAAGACGTATATGAACTAATGCAGCATGAGGCATAAAAACAGCTAAGAAATTATGAAGAAGATTGTATCAAAAAACTTGGGAAGACATATATGAACTAATGCAGGATGAGGCAGGCAGAATCAGGAGAAAAGTCTATATAGTTAACAGCAAGGTAAAAATCAACTTTGAGAGCTTAGTGACTCTGATCAACAAAGTGATAATTCCAAAGGATTCATGATAAACTATGCTCTTCATCTCCAGACAAAGAACTGATGGACTCAGTGCAGACTAAAACATATTTTTACTCTTTCTTGCTTTTTTTTTGGGGGGGGGGAAGGGTGGCAGGGGAGGAGGGAAGGAGCATAGCTAATATGGAAATCTGACTATACATATTTGTAATAGTTGTTTTCCCCCACCTTCTTATTGAGTTGTAGAGTGAAAAAGTCTCTGAGCTTTAAATAAATTTTTTAAGGCAGAGACCAAGGAAAGCAGTAACTGTTATCAATGAATGCCGGTATTAGACAGGGAAAAAACCTAACAGCTAACCATAAAAACAGAATGAAAGCAATTTCCTTTTTTCTCCTTCAGACTACAGGTAAATGGTAAGTAAGCTTATGAGATGATAAATGTGCATAAATTTAAATAAAGAGTAAAATATTAATCTTCTACTAGTTAAGAAAAAAATTACACAACATAATAAAAGAGGCAAAAAACTTATTCCATTCTCTGAAAGGATATTTTCAATATTTCTACGCAGATTTTCATTGAGCTTGGCTTCAAGTTCACCTAGTTCTTCTTCAGCCTTTCGAACATCTTTCTGCAATTCAAGTCGAGACTTTCGGGTATCATAATATCCTCCAGTTAGAGCACCTCGATGGCTGACTTGATCGCCTATGAAGAAGAAAATAGAAAATAGTGATTCTGTATACATATATGTTCATATAGTGTTTACCAAAAAAACTCCTTTTTTTGTAATAACTGAACTAGATTTTAAAGAGATATTCACAACTGTATAACTTTGGGGCTGAAATTAGAGATGCTAATCTTGAAGCCATTTTATTACGCTTTCTAGACGAGTCCCCTATTTCACAGATGAGAAAACAAAGGCCTGGAAAGGTAAATGGTTGTCCATGGTGAGAGCTGGAAGGACATGACCATGTTTTCAATGATCTTCCCACTCTACTAAACTAGGAATAGTGAAATGGATGGATACAGGACAAAATTCAGAATAGGTAAATACCAAGATTATCCATAAAAAAAACTATTAAATTTCTGTTTTCTTACCAAAAGAGAATAGAAAGCATAACATAGCACTTTTTAATGACTATGCAGTACTTTCTAAAGAACACAAACTTTTAAACACTCTTGAAATTCATAGCCCTAATTTTAATAAACTGTGACATCTTAATATCAACATATATGCCAAAAAGTAAATAAGTTTTAATTCCGAAAAATTAAGACTACTGAATATAACATTGACTTCAAACCTTCCAAAGTAATACAGTCCATAGTAAAGGCACGGGCTAACTGTGTAGAAACTTCCATGCTCCGACAAATCAGTGTCTTTCCAAACACATGTTTGAAAGCTTTGTCAAATCTTGGATTGTATCTTAGTTTACTGATCATTGGAATAGCATCCTGAAAAGGAAACAGTCATGTTACCATACAGCAAGACATATATAACTTTCATCAAATCAAAGTTAACCAATGAATGTTGACAGAAATATAAATCAGTCTTTTAGGTAACTTTCCAACATCATGAAATAGTATCAAAAACTTAAGACTTAGAAAGGACTCTTAAAGGCCATCTACTTAAATAAATCCCTTCATTTTAAAGATGAGGAAATTGAGTGCCAGAGGTGTTACTTGCCCAACAATATAGCTGAGCTATGAATATCTTCTGATAGGCACTTATTAAACATTTACTATATGACAATGTGCTAAATTAGGGATACTAAGAAAAAGCACGGTCCCCGCTCTCAAGATGCTAACATTATAACGGGAGGAGATCACAAACAACATGTATACAAAAGAGAAATATAATGCATAAAGGAAGGTAATCTCAGTGAGAAGATACTAGAAGCAGGGGGAATCAGAAAACGCAGTTTGTACAAGGTGAGATTTGAACTGAATTTTGAAGAAAACCAAGAAAGCTAGGAGACAGAAAATTGGGGACAGACAGTACAAAGGGGATGGAATGTTACATGAGAGGAGTATGAGTAGGAATGTATATGAGTAGGAAAGTATAGCTGCCTCTGGGAGATGGGAAACCAGGCATATTAACCTACTGTTGATGAAGATGTAAAATGTTTTAGTCCTTCTATAAAGCAATTTGGAATTATGCCCCCAAAAGTTACTAATCTAAACCTAACTGCTGGGCATACTGATTGATACCAGTAAGCTTATACTTCAATGATATCAAAAAGGAAAATATTCTATATATACAAAATAGCTATAGCTGCTATTTTTGTAATAGCAAAGAACTGTAAACCAAGGGAATATCCATCATTTGGGGAAGAAAACATGACATACACCAAACTGCTACAAAAATGTGTCTACTTTGACCCAGTAATATCGTTTCTAGATATCCCAAAGAGATCATAAAAATGTGAAAGGTTCAACATGTACAAAAATATTTGTAGTAACTATTTTTGTGGTGGCCAAGAACTGGAAATGGAGGGGATACTCATCAATTGGGGAATAGCTGAACAAGTTGTGATATATGAATGTAAAGGAATACCATTGTGCTATAAGAAATAACGAGCAGTTGGACTTCAGAAAAACCTGGAAAGATTTATATGAACTGCTGCTGACTGAAATGAGCAGAACCAGGAGAACATTATACACAGTAACAGTCACCATGTGCAAGGAATGTTTGGTAAACTTAGCCCTTCACAGCAATGCAAGGACCTAAAACATTCCCAAAGGACTTGATGCAAAATGCCATCCACATTAGAGAAATAACTACAGAACTGGACTGCAGAATAAAGCAGACTATTTTCTCTTATATTATGTTTTGATTTGTTTTCTCATGGTTTCTCCCATTCATTTTAATTCTTCTATACAATATGACTAATGTGTAAAAGTGTTTAAAATGTGTAGAACCATATAAGATTACATGTGTAGAACCTACATACGATTGTATGCTGTCTGAGGGAAGGAGGGAAGAAGAAGGGAGGGAGAGGGAGAAAATTTTAAACTTCTGGAAGTGATTGTTGAAAACTGAAAAAAAAATTTATTTAAAAAAAGAAAATATGGCATACAAATGAAATAGAATGGGCTGCACGCAATGAAAAAAGAAATAGTTTCAGAGAATCTTGTGAAGTACTATAAGAACTGACAGAGGGAAATGAGCAGAACCAAGGGATCATGACACAGAATAAAAATGAATGAGGTTAAAAGACTTAAGAATGCTAAGAACTCTGATTTGTGTATGCAGTGACAAGTCCAGGGAACCCATGAGAAAGAATGCTACTCATCCTCTGACACGTAGGTAACAGACTCAAGATGCATCAGACACATTTTTGGACAGTCAATGTGGAAATTTGTTTTGCTTGACAATAATTGCTATGAGGGTTTGGTTTTTCTTTTTTCCCTTCTTGAGAAAATGGAAAGGTGAGGAGAGAAAATAAATAATTAATTGAAACAAAATTTTTACTTGAAAAGAAGAGTGCCTTGTTGCAGTGAGGGACCAGGGAAGACTATGTGATGCGGGTATGCAGTGAACCCAATCCACATAGCTTTGTAATTTCTTTTCTGTTTCATTCAAAGTACGAGTGAAGGGGGGAGGAATAATTCAAATCCAACTCTTTCCACTGTACCATACACAAAAAAATGATGATTACACTGTAAAAATTTTAAAATATTTCCGAGAAAAAGAAAATAACGGTTATTCTCATATATCCCAATCATTAATCTTCTACTGAAATGAACCTTACCTCAAAGTAAATTTAAAAATCCTAAGAGCAGACTTCAAATTTTAGAATACTAGCCCTTATAAAAAGTACAACCTCAGTTATTATTTTTTTTCAGGTAGAGTATTTCATTTCTGCCCACCCAAAAAATGTTAAAGAAAATGTTGATTTTTCACCACCAAATGTGGAAATAGGAGGAAAATAAGAAAGGGATAACTATAATTTATAAAACTTTTACTACTCTAAATTAGACATTTCACAAATACTGTTATAAAGACTATACAATAACGGTTGCCAACACACTACTAAATAAGATATGCAATAAAGAATATACTGGGGCCCAAGGAAGTAACTAAATCACCTCTTTTCCTTTATAAATAATATAGGTAGCACTGGCAAATAACTTTTTAAAATATACACCGCTGGCAATGAGATTATGCTTTTTAGAGATTATTTCTTTCAGGTAATGGTAAATGAAAATTACTTTATACTTCATTTATAAATTAGAATGCTTAAAAAGCTGGCAGAGAAAGAAATAAAAGCAAACATACACTCATACATACATTCCCCAGTGTCTCCCCTCCATACCTAACCCCACACTTACATACTCCAAAATACTGACTTACATTGGTTTCTGGATAGGCTGTATCTCTGACATCCAACTTGTTGAGAGGCAGAAAAGTTACTTCTCCTGGAAGGTTCATTTTATTAAACTCCATTAAAATCTTGGTACTGACTTCATCTGAATCCACAATATGATAAAATAACCTAAATATAAATAATACAATATTTATAGTCTTTCTGCTTAAATTTTAAGTGATGTGCAAATATAGTAATAACATACATTTATATATACTACTTCAAGGTTTACAAAGAATTCTGCCTTAAACCAATACTGACCAAATTTTATTTCTCATTTTCAGAGATAATTAAACTAAGGCACAGCAATTTGTCCAGGATCACAAAGCAGTTAAATGACATGAGCTTGGGCTCAAACTCTGGTCTTCTGATTCCAAATCCAATGTTTTTTTTCCTATAATTCCATAAGCCAGCTAAATCTTTTCCCCCATACAAATAATCTGGTTATTTTAAAACAACTTATTAAAAAATACTTTAAAAATTGATCTTTTAAGGAAAGGAAAAACTTTTCACTAACTGTGGACCAGGTCAAAGTTCTTGACCAAATAAGGGACGGCAGAAATCATAGGAGATAAAACAATTTTGTTCACATAAAAGTGAAAAGTTTTTGCAGAAATGAAAACAGTGCTGTCAGAATTAGAAGATGAATAGTTGCCTGGGGAAAATATTTTTGCATCAAATTTCTGATAAAAGCCTGATAATCGAAGATATATAAAACCGATATAAACACAGAAGAACAAAAGTCATTCGCCCATAGACAAGAGGTCAAAGGATGTGTTCAGGTAGTTTTCAAAAGGAATTAAAGTTCTCAGCCATCATATGAAAAATGTTCCAAGTCATTAAGAATAGTGTGAAAATTAAAACAAGTCTCAGGATCCAATTCATATCCATAAGATTATGGGATGGCAAAAGAGGAAAATAACAATTATTTGACAGTCTGTGAGAAAATAAGCACACTTATCTGCTGCTGGTAAATTAGAACCAATCATTTCAGAAAAAAATTTGTAATTTTATTCAAAAAGTCACCAAAACTATGCAAACCCATTGACCCAAATTTAAGAGTATTAAGCTCATGCTCCAAAGAGAGAAATAACCAGTCATACAAAAATATTGACAGCAGCACTTTTTGTTGCAATAAAGAACTGGAAAAAAAGAGGTGCAAGAACTGAGAAAAGGCTAATAAATTATTGTATATAAGTATAATGGACTATTGTTAAACTATAAGAAGTAATGAATAGAAGGAAGGGATTTCAGTGAAACCTGGGAAGACTTATATATAAACTGATGAAGAGTAAAGCGAATAGAGCCAGAAGACTTATCTAACGACCATAATAACGTAAAGGAAAACAACTTAAGACTGAAAAAAATTCGGATCTCTGATCAATGTAGTGATCAATGATTAATCTAGGAAACTAATGAAGCATTCTTCCCACCTTATTAATAGATACAAGGCTAAAGGTGAAAGAGTTTCTATATAAGACAAATGAGTTTATTTTACTGTATTTGTTACAAAGAAATTCTTTTATTTTGGGTGGGAAGATTTGTAAAGGAGATAGAGACAATAATGCAAAAAAAGTGTCAATGAAAAATTAAGACAGTAACAGAAACTTTCTCAGTTCATACAAGCTGCCTCCCACATTTCAATGAATCTATCCCCATTCATCATTTCTTATGGTACAATATTCTACTGCACTCATACGCCAAATTGGTTTAGGTATTTTTCGAATGATGAGCATTCGCTTTGTTTTCATTTCTTTGCTCTGGTAAGTGTGATAGGAATATTACATGCAAATAGGTACTTAGTCAAGGACATACACAATTTGGTAACTTTTGGGATTCAATGCCAAACTGCTTTCAAAAAGGGTCAATTCAAGTCACAGCTGTGACAACAGTCCATTAGTGTGCCTAGTCTCCCATGTCCCCACCATCACTTCAAAATTCATTTTTGTCCATCTGACCGTTATGAGGTAGAACATCAGGGTAATTTTAATTTGCAATTCTCTAGTTATTAGTGATCTGGAGCATTTTTTTCATATGGTTGCTGACAGCTTATTTTTCTTACTTTAAAAACTGCCTGTTCATATCCTGTGACCCTTCATCTACAGGGGAATGGTTCATATATGTGTTTTTTACCAATTTCTTGCATTATCTTAGATAGCAAAACTTTTATCAGAGAAATCTGCTGCAAAGATTCATTCTCCCAGTTTCTCTCCTAATTCTAATCAGATTTTGTTAGAGCAAAAACATTTTCAATTTTATAAAATCTAAACTGTTTTGTCTCCTATGATCTTCTCTATCTCTTGTCCTCCCTCTATGATTTTTTGATCTAGATCAAGCATCCATTTGGAGATTATTGCAATATATAGTATGGGTTGATGTAAGATTAATTTCTGACTCTCAGTTTTCCCAGAGGTTTCTGTTGAATACTAATATTAAGTCCTGAGCCTACCTGAACGCTTAGACTTCTCCAAAGCTATGCTACTATTCCAGGTCTTCAGTTATCTGTGACTTCGCTGACTAACTTTTCCATTTTTAAAGGAATACTAAATAGTTCTGATGATCACACTTTGTAGATTAGTTTGAAACATGGGATTGTCAAGTCCCATTCCTCCACCCTTCTCACCTGTTTTTCATTATTTTCTTTAAGATTCTCAATCTTTTCCTCCTCCAGAAAAATGTTATTTTTTTTCTAGTTCTATAAAATCTTTCTTTGGTAGCTGGATGGTATGGCACTTAATCTAATAATTTCAGTAGTACTGTCCCTTTTATTATACTGGCACAGCTGGGCCCATTCTCAAAAGTCAATCTCTAGCTTAGTAAGCACAGAACTTGACCCTTACATGCTGCATAACTTTTGAGAACAGGGTCCTTCCGTGTCACAAAATATCATACTCTTGACTATACTAGAGCATTAAATACCTTCATTAGAAAATTCAAATGACAAAGAGAATTGCATCAACACATGCTTAAGAGGAAATACCTATGAGAGCAAGGCAAAATAAGATGAGAACATTGGCTTTTAGAATTAGAAGTTACTTTTGGCATCTTTCACTGAACAGTTAAATACAAAACTGGAGAGAAGATTCACTTCAAAAATTCACATTATTCTCATGAAACAAAAAACTGTCACTTTTTTTAATTTGCTCTTACTCTCACTCTGAGCCCTGAATGCTAAGGACTCTACTTCACCTGTTTCCAGCAGTGACTTCAACGCATGTGTAGAAAGCTGGTTCACACTCAAAGTTATTCATCACAATACCATGATAGCCATTTTGAACGTGCTGATTTATGCCTTTTCGACGAAAATGATCCAAAACTTTGTTTATGCTGTCTATGCCATTTAAAATCGCCTGTTTAAAAAAGAAAAATATGTAGGAAGTTAAAAACATTACCTCCAATAACATTTTTGTCAGTAAGAACAAAACTAAATTATATAGACTTTTATGGTACTATCTAAAATAAAATAACTTTAATACTAGTAATGGTTCCTACAGATGATATAGTTATTTTACTGACAATCATAAGATATCTGTCATACAGTGTTTATTAAGTGATTTGCCACGTGTGCTATTTACTACCTGACAATGATGCCTCAGCATGACCAACAAATTCTCCTTGTGGCAAAGGTAGATTTTCAGTGAAATACTGGCAACAGTCTTCAGTTTAATGAAAAGTACATTACCCACCTTTCCTGTTGCTGCTCTAAGAAGTTGCTGCTTCTTTTCAAGATCTTCTCTTTTGGCAGCAAGTGCTTGTTGTTCTGCATTTTCCTCTCTCCATAAGTAACTATAAATAAAAATAGATTTCTTTTAATTAAATGAAGACGAGTAGAAACCTTTTAAAACAAAATAAAGAAATTACATTTGAAAAATAATGGTCATAGATGTTACAATACTTGAAGACATAAGAAAACAATAAATTCACACATGAAAATTAAAACATTACTAACTTTCTTTCACTCTGTAATTCATCTTTCTTGTTCTTTACTTCATAATATTTTCTATCTAGTTCTTCAACTCGAGCCTTCACTTCATTAAGATCCTGATCCAGTTTCTAAAGGAAATAAAAATTATTTAACAACATTATTCTAAATAAACCTTCTATTTTAATGTTTTTTATTGAGGAACTATCTTCAGCAGCAGACTGTCACTGTAAACTTTATAATTAAGTAATTCATTATTAATAACATTACTTCTAAAAAGAAAACACAAACATGAAATAAACTCAGCCCTGGAAAGCAATGGTCTCTAAAATTAAATTCACTATAAGATCCAACTCTCATTTCTTCTGATTCTCTGAGAATTTTTTAATATTTTATTTTTATTTTCAGTTTCAAATTCTGTCCTCTCTACATCCCTCCCCCACCAATGGAGAAGGCCAAAAAAACCCCAAAAAAACAATACCCATTGTACATATGAAGTCATGTACAATATATTTCTGCATTTAGCCATGTTAAAAAAAAAAGGCAAGAAAAATAAAGGAAAAAAATATCCTCCAGTCTGCCCTCTGAGTCAGTTCTTTACCTAAAAGTGATATAAAAGCATTTTCTGTCAATTGTTTGGATTTGTGGTAGATCACTGTGTTAATCAGAGTTCCTAAGTCTGTATAATATTACTGTTACTATGTAGATTGTTCTTTGATTCTGCTCACTTCACTTGGAATTATCTCATAAGCCTTCCAAGGTATTTCTGAAACCAAGCCCTTCATTTGTTAAAGCCAAATAGTAATCCACCACATTTATATTTTCATATTTTATTACTTGTTCAGCTATTCCCCAATTGAAGAGCATCCTCTCAGTTCTTAGTCATCATAAAAAGAGCTGCTATACGTACTTTCTGGTACATAGGAGTCCTTCTCTTTTCCTTAGATCTCCTTAGGGTACAAACCTAGAAGTGGTACTCCTGAGTCCTAAAGGGTTTTCACCAGTTTTGTAGCCTTTTGGGTATAGTTCCAAATTATTCTCCAGAATGGTTGAACTAGTCTTCAGCTCCATGGACAACAGTACACTACTAGACCTATTTTCTCACATCCCCTTCCAACATTTATCAGCTCCCATTTCTGTAATTTTAGTCTACCTGATAGGTGTGAGGTGACACCTCAGAGTAGTTTCTTTGAGAATTTTTTAAGAGAAATGTAGGTACAGGTTTCTTTGGACATCAAGAATACTATTTGCAATTGTTCTCCCCCACCAATGGGGAAAAAAAGAGGTATGTCCCTTAATATTTGTAGTACAACCAAGAGAAACAGAAAAAAACTTTAGAGTCTTAGAAGAAAAAGATGTATATTTTCTCAGGATGGTCTCTAAGCTAACTGCAAACCAGTGCTAACTGACAAATATACCCAAAATCCCTCTTGATATCTAACAGAGTTAAGACAAGAGTACTTACTTTTCACTGCCCAGAAATGATAATTGGCTTCTTGAGAGAATCATTCATGTAGACACCTACTTTATCAAAAAGACTTCAAAGGCAATCTGGTTCAACTCACACTTAAGAATTCCTTTTAGAACAAGAATGTAAGTTTCTTGAGTGGCAGAGCTATTCTGTTTTTCTTATCCCCAGCAATTAGTATAGTAATTGATATGAAGTAGGCATTTAATAAATGCTTGTGGAATGTCTTTCATTTATTTATTTTTTTTGGTAATGTCTTGATTTAATACTAAACCAATACTTATCAAGCTCTTCCTTAAAGACTTAAGGCTGAGAGAATTCACTTCACCTTCCAAGTTAGACCATTCCACTTTTAAATAGCTCTAATTTTTCAGTTGTTTTTCTTTATATCAAGCCTAAATTTATCATGGCAAGTTTCTACTCATTGCTTCTAGATATGCCCTCTAAAGATGAGAATAAATCTATTCACTACTCCATATGAGAACTTTTCAAATACTTAGACAGGTTCTATCCTCACTTTTAATTTTTTTTTTCTCTAGGTTAAGTAACCCCAGTTCCTTTAACCCTTTCTGATATGGCACGGACTTTTTTAGGCCTTTTAGGCCCTTCATGCTTGCTATATTCCTCTGTATACTCTCTAGTCTACCAATATCCTCCCTCCAGACATGGTTTCATTGTCATACAATACAGTAAGCCTAGCCCAGGGCATACCATGCCTTGCAATGAAATCCAAGATTGTATTAGTTTGGGTGCCATTTAACAGCAGTATACCATATTAAGTTTGCAGCATACTAAAATCCTCTTGCATCTGGTACTTCAAATTAACAAATATTAAATACTATCATACTAAATATTACATGAATAGCACAAATTTTTAAAAAATCACTTTCTAGCTAGGCATGGTAACACATACTTGATACTGGGTTGGCTGAGGCTGAAAGGAATCAAGCTCAGGAGTTCTGAACTGCATTGAGCTAAGTTTTCCATTTTAAGAATATTTCCTACAATCTGATAACATGCACAGTGCAGAGGTGTTCATGTCCCTTTACTTTCTGCCTGTAAGGAGATCGATGAGCTTACACTTTGAGCGTAAACAACTATCAATTGGCCAAGGAGAAATACAAATATCACACGTTCTATTTATGTCAATGAAAAATTATCCCCAGCCATCACCCTCAATCCTTATTCATCAGAATTTGGACTCTGGCCCTGGGACTGCTTTACCATGATTAAGGACCCAGTTGAAATTAGGTAACACAAAATTTATAGTGCATCTCATCAGCAGTCTGATGATTTTTTATAGATTTGTTCAGCCACACATGAGTAAGAATGAAGGTAACAGATAGTGGGAGGAATCCACTGGCTGAAGGGTTTGACAGAGCAAGACTAGCAAAAAGGCAAGGGACTCTAGAGAAGGGGATAGTGTAGAGCTGAATTAGTTCACCAAGAGATCAAGTAGGGAAGGGAGAAGAATGGAGTCAACGTAGAAATTGACAGCCTGGGAAAGAACTGAAGGACGGCTAGATGGAAATCATGGTGAGGGTAAAGAAGCAGGATTGGGGTGGCAAAGTAGAGGGAGAGGTGAAATGACAATAGACTGTAATCAGATGAGGTAACTTCAGGGTCCATAAAAATGTATGTAGTGAAAACAGTATTTTTTAATCATTTTATGATTTTCCATGTTTTCATGGACCTATTTTATTTAGTATGATTCCATTCTTAAAAGTTATAAAAGAGAACATTACCCATGGAAAAAGAAATAGAAATGAACTAAGGATTACCCAAGTTACACATTAATATCATTTTTTTCTCATTTTCTACTATATGGTAATTATTTATACTATTTCAGAGGACTAGATTATTTAGGCTAATATGTTTAAAAAATAAAACTTCAAAAAAAATTTATATTTAACACTTCTTAAATATAACCCAGAACTAAAACAGAATTAAAAACAATCAAAACTTACATTGTACTGCTCCAAATTTTTTTCTTTATTAGCTTCAGTATCTTCCAAGTCCTTATGTATAGCAGCAATCTGTCGTTTTTTGTCATTAATAGCTTGATCTAAAGACTTTAGCTCCTTTTTAATCCATTTATCTCTTTCTTCTTTGGATGTGAACTGGCTTCCTCGACCTTGCTTTGCATAAAGGTCTGTTCTTTCTTGGGTAGCTTGTGCCAATCTATTCATGATAGGTGAATGTAAAAATAGATCAAAAAAAGAAAAAGATTATTTAATATTAAAAAACTGGAGGTTAAACAGCATACAGAAAGATTTCAAGAATGTAAATGAAAGGAGAATCAAAACAATAGAAACTGAACACCATAAAATTATAACAGCCAATTTGTTCCCCAAAAAATACATGAGAAGGTATTTCTCTCTGCTTCATGGAGGTCATAGATTAAAGGTGTAGTACACTGCATGTAATCAGACTATTCCAATATATTGGTTGATTTTGTTGAACTTTTTTTACTTCATTGTAAGGGATGGCTCTTTATGAGGGGTCAAGCAAAAAAGATACAATGGGAAATGTAGATGACATAAAAACAAAAGGGAACTAAAATTTATTTTTTGAAAAGATTTTAAAATAAGATTTAAACTTCTCAAATCTTAAAACTAAAATACGTTAACTGAAAGTTGTATTTACCATACACAGCGACAATAATCTGGAAACCTCTATGGACAAGATGATGTAAAGAATATGTGTAGGATTACTGAAAATATAATTCAATAAATGGAAAAGCAGGATTTTTTATGGCATCTTCATTCATTCAGTGAACATTTATTTATTAGACAGCTACGTATATCCATACTATGCTAGCAAAGACATAAATACAGGTAAGCTGTGGTCCCTTCCTTCCATGACCAGTAAACTGCACAAACTAGAATTCAGATTGCAATCATAGCAAAAGCAAAAGGGATACTCCAGGTTTGCGCTAATTCAAAAACGTATGGAGGATTATGAGGGGACAAAGTGGGTAAGGGAAAAGGAGAGGAACAAGTTAGTACTAGGGATCTCCTAGGGGAGGGGTGGTTAATCTTTTATATTATGAACACTTTTGGCAATCTGGTGAAACTTGTGGACTCATTCTCAGAATGTTTTAAATATGCATACAATAAAATAAATAGGATAACAAAAGAAATTAACCCTGCTGAATTATGAATGTCTGTGTGTGTACATGTATATGTATAATTAGATGTATACAAATGTATATAAAGCACACGGCTTCATTCTATGGCCTTCAAATTTACCACCCTGTGATCATCACCTAGTGATCTGCTTCTCTTCAAATTCAGCTGGTCCTCAAATGAAAGCCCAATAAATTTTCACAGCAATTTATAGATTATCTAGGACAGCCTCCTCATTTTGGATATGGCTCAGAGAGCTAAAATGAGTTGTCATACATGGAGCAAGTAGCAGGGTTGGGATGCAAACCAAAATCATGTAACAATATAATAAATCTGCACAAGAATGTATAACAGATTTCAATTAGAAGGTTCAACCTTCTCACTTCTACAAAAGGAAACAGTTCTAAATTGTTTTTTGTTACAATGTTGCTTTTCTAGCAACACAATGATACATTATTATGAAGTAAATATGTAGTTCATAATTATATAGCACTTTGACATTTTTAAAGCACTAAGTACAAGTTTAAATCAACCTTACTACTTCATAATTTTACCAATGATATTTAGAAAAGTAAATAAAAATACTATACTATTAATTCTAATGGAATAATTAAAAATTATCTTTTCTGAGTATGGCCTCTGAACCTAACACCTGTATCAGAAAAAAAATTGCAGACCTAGCAATTCCTCGCTCTTCCTTTTCTTTTACACTGTTGAATTTAGGTTCAGTTTCTGCAAGTTCTTTTTGTTTTTCCTCTATTTTCTCAAGAAGCTTCTGCCTTTCTTTTAACAGACGTTTCTGAAAATGAAGGAGGAAAATGACATGAGAATTATTTCAGCTATTTTTGTTACACTAATACAAAGGTGGGATAATCTCAAAATATGACAAAAACTACTTTTCAAGAAGCAATCTAAGCCACAAAAAAAGCCATCTTCTTAATTTCCTAACTGATTCAACCAACATTAAGCACCTATCTGAACTGAGGTCATTTTGATGTGGCAACTTACTGGAAAAAAAAAGTCATGAATTTTTTTTGGCAATAATTTGTCCAACCATTTTAATTTATGTATTAATTTTTTAAATTTCAGCTTACCCTCTGTTCACTGTTGCCTGCTAATTCATCTTGTAAATCTTTAGCTTTAAGCTCTAATTTAGTCCTCTGTTTAATTTGTTCCTGTCGTTCAGCACTAAGCTGCTCTTTTTCTTCTTTCATTGCTGAAATTTTTGTTTTCAATTCTCGAACTTGTCGTTCAATATCCTATGTTAAAAAAAATGAGTTTAAAAGAAATTAGCTGAATGTCATAGGACCACAGATTTAAAAGAGAGAACAGTCATAAAGTCCAAGTCCCTAATTTATATATAAAGAAACTAAGTCTTTGAAAGGTTAAGTAACTTGACCTTTTACTGAGCAATTAACCACAAAACTTAAGTATTAATTTTCAATTTGTTCCTCTGATTTCTACTCTAGTTTCCTTTCTGAAGATAACAGAACCAAGATTTGAATGCAGGTCAACTAATTCTAAAACCAAGTCCTCTTTTCCACCACAGTGTGCTAGTTCTTAACAATCAGAAGGCAAATCTAATATGAACTAAGGTATGTCACTAATCTCTTCCCTGTCCTATGTCTCCATCCTTCTTACTACCTTCCTGTATTCTCCCAACCTTTAAATTGCTTAAAACTCAATGAAAATGAGGCAGGGTTTAAGTCATAAATAAACAAAATATTACTTCTTCTCATCCTATATCCAAAATGTAGTAACTCTTACCTGCTCTCACTCTGCGTCTCTAACCACAATATTTGATCTGTAGTAGCTCCTCTCCTATCTGATTCTTTGGTGAAATAGTTCAATTCTACACTGCCCCCTTCTCTAGAGTCCCTTACCTTCCTCTTTGCCCTGCTATGACCCTCAGCCTTGGATTCCTCCTACCATCTGTTGCCTTTACTCCTACTCATATGTGGCTAAACAAAGCTGTAGAAAAATCATAAAACTGTGCTGACTAAATCCATTGTAAATTTGTGCTACATAATCTCAACTGGATCTTCTCTATGGCAAGACAGTTCTACACTTCACTGCCTATCAGTCAACCACAATGGTTTTTCCAAAACTTTTTACTGTTCACCAAACCAGTCATAGTTCTCCTCCTTCTTGACTAAGCATCTTACCCTATATTTTAATGAAAAAAACTGAGGTCATTCACTAAAAACTCTCTCTTCCTCCTCACTGAATGGCCCTGAAATGCCTTCTATAACTATTTCCTCCTTCATCCCTGTCTCACGTGAAAAAGAGGCCCTTTTCCTGGTCAAAGCAAACACCCCCTAAACATAAGTAATCTCAATCCATCCTATCTTTTCCAGCAGGCTGTACCCTCTGTCATCTCCATTCTATCATATCTTCAGTCTTTCCCCGTCTGCTGGTTGCTTTCTTAATGCCTATGAAAATGCCTGTGTCTCTGACAAAAGAAGAAAATGATAAATGCTGGAGAAGATGTGGGAGAGCTGAAACACTAACTCATTGTTGGTAGAGCTGTGAGTTGATCCAACCATTCTGAAGAGCCATTTGGAACTATTCCCAAAGGGCTATAAAAATGTGCTTGACTCAGCAGCAATACCATTTCTAGGGCTATATCCCAAAGAGATCATAAAAATGGGAAAAGGACTCACATGTACAAAAATATTTATAGCAGCTCTTTCTGTGGTGGCCAAGAACTGGAAATTGAGGAAATGCCCACCAATTGGGTAATGGCTGAACAAGCTGTGATGTATGAGTGTAATGGAATACTATTGTGCTATAAGAAATAATGAATAAGAAGACTTCAGAAAAACCTGGAAAGACTTATATGAACTGATGCTGAGTGAAGTAAGCGGAAATAGGAGATCATTGTACACAGTAACAGCCACAGAGTGTGAGGACTGTTTCTGATAGATTTAGTCCTTCACAGTAATTCAACGACCTAAAATATTCCCAAAGGACCCTTGATGTAAATATCATCCACATCCAGAGAAAAAACTATGAAATCAGAATGCAGAATGCAGAATATTTTCTCCTTTGTTATGTTTTGTTTTTCTCATGGTTTCTTCCATTCATGTTAATTGTTCTATGCAATATGACTAATGTGAAAATGTATTACATAGGAATGCATGTGTAGAACCCATATAAGATTGCATGCCATTTTAGGGAGGGAAGAGGGAAGGGGGAGAAAATTTGTAATTTATGTAAGTGATTGTTGAAAGCTGGTAAATTAATAAATTTGAGGAAAAAAACAAAAAACAAAGAAAATGCCCATGTCTTCCCCATCCTTAAAGCTTTACTTGATTTATCCATCCGCACTAACCCTTATCTCTCCTCCCTTTCTGTGGTTAAAATTCTTGAAAAGCTTCTCTACAATGGTTTTCAACTTCATCATTCAACTGAAATTGCTTTCACTAATGATCTTTCTTAATTGCCAGATCTACTGGCCTTTCCTCAGTCCTCATATTTCTTGACTTCTCTGTAAACTTTGACACTGTTGAATATCTTCTTCTTAATACTCTTGTTTCTAGTATTTCATCATATTAATATAGCCTGATTCTCCTACCACCTAACTGTACCTTTACAGTTTCCTTTTCTGGGTCTTCATTTAAGTTCAGTAAACATGGATATCCGAAAATGGTCTGCCCTGGTCGCTCTTCTATACTAAGTATATGTAAAAGCCTCTAGCCATAGCTGCACTGTATTATTCCACTTAGTAATCTCATCAGTTCTCACTGATTCAATTATCATTCTATGATGATGCTTCTCAGATCTATTTGTCTAACCCTAACTTCCCTGCAGAACTCCAGGCTCACATCTCCCACATGCCTATTGTACATCTCAAAATAGATATCCTGTAGACATCTTATATTTAACATGTCCAAAACTTAACCTATACTTTTTCCCCTTAAATTCTCCCCTCTTCCTAATTTCCCTACTACTGTCCAGAGTACCACCATCCTCCCAATGACTCATCCAGGCTCTAAACCCTGGTGTCATCTTTGACTCAACTCTCTCTCATTTCCCCTATGTATATAGTATGTGGTCACAACCTACTAATTTCACCTTCATATCACCTGTCATATATACTCACTTCTTTCCTGACACTGTCATTACCCCAGTAAAGGTCTTCTTCACCTCACACTTAAGACTACTGAAATAGTGTGCTGTTTGGGCTCCCTGCTTCAAGTCTCTCCCCACTCCAGGCCATTCTCCACTCAGCTATCAAAGTGATCTTTCTACAGTATAGGTCGAATCCTTCTACCCCACTCAACAAAGTCCAATAGTTTCCTATTACCTCAGGATCAAATAAAAAATCCTTTGTTTGACTTTTAAAGCCCTTCCCTAACTTTCCAGTCTTCTTATACTCTATTCCTCTCTACATACTCCAGGATCCAGTGACTCTGGCCTCCTTGCTGTTCCTGGTACAAGACACTTCATTTTCCTATTCTATGCATTTTTACTGTCTGATCCCCATGCCTGGAATGCTCTCTCTCCTAGATTCCATCATTAGCATCCTATCCTCACTTTTTTCCTCCTAATTTTTGGTTTGCTTTAAGCTGTCCCCTTGGAATTCTCTTCTCCTTCATCTCCATATTTTGGCTTCCTTGACTTCCTTACAGTTCCAGCTAAAATTCCACTTTCTGCAAGAAGACTTTAGTAATCCCCCACAATGCTAGTGCCTTTCCTCTAAGAACACCTCCAATTTGCCCTGTGTAACTCATTTGTACACAGATGTTTTCAAGATGTCTCACCCATGAGAACATGAATTACCTGAGGGTAGAGACTGTTTTTCCCTTTCTTTGCATCCCCAGTGCTTAACTTTATGATGGGCACATAATAAGTGCTTAATAAATATCTAACTACCTGTGGCTCACATTCACAAGTATACAGCCAGATAGCTATTAAGGACAAAGTGATTTTCTTTTCCCACTCAAGTACGGAAAGTTCTTTACCTACCAAAATGACCAACCTACTATAATCTTACCTCCATCTTATCTCTAGCATCCTGTTGAGCATCTCTTAATTGTCTGGATTTCTCTCCACTTGTCTCTCTTTTAGCAGACAGCTGTAAACAAAAGACATTACCAAATTAACTATAAAGGATATATGAAAAAAGACTCTATCTGTATTCAGAGAAAGAACTGATAGAATAATTATACCCACTACCATGAGTGTACCTGTGTGTGCACACATGAACACACACACACACAGGCGTACTCACACACACCTATTTGTGCCTAATGGTGATCATCCATGGAAGGGGAAGAAGTGGCTAAATATAACCAGCTTTTTGAGTTTCCAAATTAAGTAATCTAATTTGTGAAATAATCAAAATAAAACTGCATCTTGAATAATTCATTATCAGAACTGATCAAAATGTCTCTAGAATGGGAGTAAAATCCCTCCATTAAAATTAAAAAGAACTATTCTATCTTTAGAAGATAGTATCTTCTGAAATAGTTCCTCAATATACTCAAAAAGGCAAAGCAAATATATGATAACCACCTAAGTACTCAGGATTCATTTTAGTTTGGATTTCAAAATATCTGACATTTTTCTTTTAATTAAGTGAAAGAAAAATATTTTCTGGTGGACACATTTAAAATAAGAAAAGCTAAACTTTTTTAAAGAAAAAGTAATTAAAAGGTACAGGTTTATCTAAAAATTAAAAGAATTACATCTTAAGAGGCTAAGATAGCCAATTTTTTTTACCTCATCAAGTTTGGCACGAGTTTCATTAAGCTCCTGATTATAAATGGTGTATTCCAGGGCTCGCCTCATTTTATCCCATTTTTGATATTGTGCAAGCTCTTCTTTTTCCTCCTCTAAAGTATGTAATCTCTCTTCAATATATTTTAGCAACTCATTGATTTTTTCCCGTTTGCCCTCTTTAAGGAAAAAGGATAAGAACAGTTTTACATAATGAAACATACTTTTCAAAGATGCCATGAATTGAATTGAATTTTAGGAGAATAGGACATTCATTTTACATTATCACAAAAATTTTAAATGAGGCTATCCAGCTTTAACAAACCATGGCAGGTAGAATTATTATTTTAAAAGGGACCAAAGAACATTCCAATACCTAGAAATATTGATGCTGGATCCTTAATTAACCACATGTGGTGAATAGCTCAGTTGTAACCTTCATGTGAAGCTTTCTCTCCTGTTAACAGTGTCTCTTCTCATACAAAAAACATCAACATACCATATTGAGCTACTGCGTTAGCGCTAAATTATGGAAGCTATATAAGTATATCACAATTGAGTTTACAATTTGTATACAGCACAGATGTCACGATCTGGTATTTTTCAATTCTGTTAGAGTTGACAAAATCATCGCATAAGATACTTATGGTCTATGGACAAAAACACAACTAAGAAATAAAAATAGCATGTCTATGGAAAATGTATTTAGTACTAGAATGATTATTGCATATTCTATTACAATTAACCTCTAAAAGTAACAAATTTACTTAAAACCTTATTTTTCAAGTCCTATTCTGGCTCAGTTCAAGTGTGGTCAAAATATCCACTTTATTATGCACATTATTATGCTTTAAACATTCAGCAATAAACTGTTCTAAAGACCTTTGTCTTTAAGAAGATTTCAGTTTCTGATAGTACTAAATATAAAAACACTAACTCATTTCTCAGATTTGTAAACAATACAGTATCCTTAAGTAAAAATGTAGCTGTTTAATGCATCTAATAATTTGTTAACCTATATTCATTACACAATAATGCACTGTATGTCAGAATGGACTCGATAATAAATCTACAGCCTCTCTATGGATCCTTGGTTTTCACCGCAGAGATTCTTTCAAGAATCAAGCTCTGGTTGAAATTGTAAACCGAAGTCCCCCCCTTCTTTTGTTGTTGTTAATGAAATATTTTTTCCTCTTAACAGAAATGCATAATTGGTTAGCTTATGTAAAATACTTCATCTGACCAATGGCTAAACAAAATATTTTGACGTACTGTGGAGTAAGGATTAATTTACACTATGTTGTATACAAAGAGCGGCATTTAAAAAACAGTTAACATCTGTCAAATGTTGTAGAAAATGAAGAAAGATTGGTGTATAGGCATTTCCCTTCTTTACCTCTCACCAAAGTGGGGCACTCATTTAGTACAAATGTAAGCTACTTTATTCTCACAGTTGATAAACTTAACAAATGCTTTTCTCATTAAAACCTTTTCTACCAGGCAGAAAACAATATTACTCTACTTGTATTTTTAAATTTTTCTCATATTAAGAATTTGCTTCTTTGTAGATTAGAAAATGAGCATTCTTTTCTTGGTATCTTTAGTGAAGCTGTTTTCTTTATTCCTAATAAAACTAGGAATAAAAATCATTTAATGAAGCTTTAAGTATTTCTTTCAAAATATACAAATATTCTTAAAATATAACCTTCTAAAACATCATAGCCAAACTGCCCACACTACAATATTTCTAACATTGACAATGTTCTTTACTCTTGGGCCTATGAGGTTCTACAAGCTTAGTTCTTTGGCTAACAATGATCTATACATCTTACACAGTAGTAAAAATATAATATTGAGCTATACAACCTGTCAACTACAAGAAGAATAACCTAATGGTAGACAGTTGTAAAATTTACACTGCTCTTTTGTTAAGGCAATGAAAAATATTTTGTATGTGTGATTTAATCCTCAAATACTAAAAAAAGAAATTTCACTTAGAAAACTACCAAGGTGAATCTTAGAATTTTACAAACTTCCTAAAAGAATCCTAAAATACCATTCCTCTCCAAGCCCCAACATACACAAGAAACTGAAACTTAGTATCTTACTTAAATTCCTGTGTTCCTTTAGTAAACTGTTGTGCTCACTAATAATGAAATCATCAAAATCATAAAAGTAAACTGAGACACACAATCAATGAAATGAAGCAACCCTTAACATCACTGCACTTCAATTAAAAAGTAAATGTTACAGGAAACATTAGACTTCAAATTACTTCAACTTGATTATTTCTCCACAAACGTACTATCAAACATCATACACCTTTGGCAATAAGAATTACTCTTTACAAATAAAAAGAAAAAACTAAAATCCAAAGAGTTATTTTACCTGTTTCTTTCATTAATGAAATGCTTTCTTCTTTACGTTCATCATATACTCGAGTACCAGCTACTTCTCTCAATAGCTTTAGTCTTTGAGAGTCAGGTGCTGTGGCCATCTGATTAATCTAAAAAAGTTAAACAGTTAAATGATTACATATATTGTTCTTTCACTAAGTTTATTCAAGAACAAAAATAAACAGAAAGTTCAATCTTGATTAAACTGTTAGAAATATTCAAATACTTGATATCTTCTTTCAAAATTGTTTTAATAAACCATGAATTCAACATTTTAATATCTGCAATCTAATATCTGAAATACATATACATCAAGAGAAATTAACTTAAAACACCAAATTTGGAATTAAGGTATTCACAACCTTGCTTTGAGAAAAGGACACCCATAAATGATTGTATTTGGGAGTCCAATACTATCTTACCAGTCAACATCTTCCTTCTAGTATCCGCAATAGGTTACAGAAAATCAACGACTTCCTATATTGGGGAATTAACTGAGCCACCAGAACAGTTGTGGCTTCTATAATAACTTTCATGAAGAAGAACGAAGAATTACCATGGACACTAAGTGTTAGGAGTTGGTGAAACACTTGTCAAAACAGTAAGGACTGCTGCCTTCACAAAAGAATGTAAGATAACTAAAACAAATTCCTGGTACTAAGGTTTATTTTCCTTTTCATCATTTTAATTTTGTGGTATTTTCACAGTAATATTTTTAATTTTTCAGAATATTAGTTTTCCCTTAATTTTGTATACAAAGATATTGCTGCTACAATCTTAACATGATATTACGTTTCAAAGGTAATACGATCATATTGCCTTACAAAAGTCATACTTTTTCCAGGTATAAAAGGTATCTCAAATTTTACAAATGTCAGTCACTGATAAAATTTGCTGAACACACTTTTCTAACCCAGAAATGTGATTAGTATTTGCAACACCCAAAGCAAAAATTACAATAACAATAATAAAAAAGTAGCAGTAGCCAAAGTAGTCGAAACTGAATCATTAAGGTCTTTCTAAACCTAAGAGGAAAATAAGATTTCTTTAAATTAAAACTTAAAGCAACAGGCTCATATGCCCTTTCATAGCAGAAAAAAAAGAGAAATAAATTAGGTGCCCAATGATCAGAAAATAGCTAAATAGTGGTATATAAATATGAAATATTATTTTGTTGTAAAGAGTGACAAATGCAAGGAATTCAGAAAAACATGGGAAGTCTAGCATGAATTGAAAAGGCAAAGTAAGTAAACTCAGAACAATATATACAATTACTACAATAATGAAAATTTAGTAATAACATAATGAAAAAAGAATACTAAAATGAAGCTAGACCCTCAGGAAATATGACAGATCTTGGCACAAGGGAATAAAAGAGGAAGCACCTCCCTTCTTTTCAGTAGAAAGAGTGGGGGATGGGAATTATGGACCAACAACTTTGTGTTGGTGGTTTTGCTTAACTATCTTTCTTTGTTATAAAAGAGGGAAGTAAAAAAGATACCCAGAAGGAATAGTGATGTAAAAATAAGAATCATCAATAAAATTTATTTGGTTTTAAGAAAACATTAGTCTCAATAACTACATTTATTCAAGTGTCAATATATGTAGCTATTTTTTACCTTTCCTTGTTTGACAATGTAATAAGGATTACTTCGAGAAAATCCAGCACTCTCAAGTAGATTCATCACATCGTTTTTCCTGTCAATAAATATTAAGTAGATATATTTTCATGTTGAATAATCACAAAATTTTCACCTCTTAAGTATAAACTACTAACTAACCCAGTTACTAAGTAACTTACAGGAAAACAAACAATTGATTGTTCATCAAAGACTAAATTTTATCATTATACTTTAATGATGTTTAAAAACTTGTATCTTTAGGAAATAGTCAAATACTAATTTAAAAAAATTACGTAAGCACACTAACACTTGTAGATAAGAATATTTTTCTTTGTCATTGATTTTATTGGCTAAAGAAGAAAAAGGAAACTACTTACGTTACCATTTTCTTATCTAAAAAATACTGATCTTTTTTGGCACCAATGACTCTACGAAGGGAAACTTCTTCTTTATCGATCTAATAAAACCAAAAACAAACATGTAACTATTTAAGCTTAGCTCATTGCATTCATTTTAAAGTACCCAAGTGGATTTACTATATTTACTTTAAATTTGATATATGTAAGCGAATATATACAGGCTTTATCAAATATCTCATTTCTCACCTGGCTGTACTGCTTTGGGACTTTTCTGACATCACCCTTACATGCTTGAGTTGGGACCTTCTTTTACCACCCCTGACCTTATCTTTTTCAGTTTCCTTTTGTGGCCTGTCTTCCCCTCCATTTTAAGTTCCTTGAGGGTAGAGACTACTTTTTTTTTTCATATTGTATCCCTAGCACTTAACTATTATCCTACCTGGTCCTATTTCTTAACATATTTCTTCACACAATATAAATCACTTGAACTTTAACACTTAATTTTTTCCTAGAAGGTAGTTTAGTAAGACAAAATTGGAAAAGGAAAGGAAGCAGTTCCATTGAATGTGTTGCTTAAAAAGGTCATTTAAACTTACACTCATTTTAAAAGTTTATGATATATTTGGTTATCATTACTGAAAAAAATTTAATAAACAACTCACTGGTAATCTGTTGTCTGAATTATCAAAAATGATCTCGACAAAAGCAGATATGACTCGAGGTCCAGTGCCTTCCTAAAATGAAGCAAAACAATAAATATAATGTTTTCTTATATCATTTTTGTTATTTTCTATCATATACCTTTCATAAAGGGTATTAAACAGCAACCAACAGATTGTGAAAATGAAGTTTCATCAAATTACTTTACATTCTTACAAGCATGGTAACAGGACTACACACAGTTCTCAAATAAATGGACAGCACCAGGTTGCCTAAGAAGGTATGAACTAGAATCCAGGCTGGATATGGTACATGTCAAAGCTTTTGGGCTAACTGGAACAGGACAAGGTATGGGAGTAGACCCTACCCTTCCAGCCTGGACAAGATAGGAAAACCAAGTCTTGAGAAGAAAAAAGAAGAGTAAAAGATTAAATGAGCTTAAACTGAAAAACTAAATGTAAATGTTTTAGACAAAAACAACTTCCTAACAGTAAGGGGCATTATTATTTAGGGGAAAATGTATAGAAATAATGGAACTTTTGGATATCCTAATTTTGAAACCAGGGCTTAGCAAAGGTCCTAGGATATAGCAGGTTGAATATTGAAAACTTACTGAACTCTATTTTGTATAATTATCTAAATACGGCATGTAATTCCAAAAATTTTTAGTATTACAAAGATTACACATGTCCCCTTGTCCTTCATACTGGAAAATAACTACTTATGGAACTGAATAAACACATGGCTAAAAAGTCCAACTAGAAACACAAGTAAGACTAGCAAGGTGTTGTCTCATTTCCAGCTGATGCTTCTGAGCTCTTCACACAACTCTGGATTCTGGTTCTGATTCTCAGCAACCCTGCTCCCTAATTCCAAACTCTTCCTTCTATTCCTCAGCAAACCTGTCCTCCTGCTTTTCAGTCCCTTACTGGGCCCCTCCTTAATGTAAAGATAAGGAAACATTTCTCTTATAACAAGCATTTAGGAGCTAGATCCAAATTTCTTCCAAACATTATATTCAAATGAGTTCTGGTACTTCCATAAAGTAGACTAAACTGCAGAGTAATATAATATAGCAATATTAACTGAAAGAACTATGGTAGCTTACTAAAGATTTTTATGCACTAGGAATAGGTGATTGTTTAAAACATATCTAATATATTTAAAAAATTAAATAGTCTTACTTACATGTAACAAAGCCAATCTCTGTTCTGGACGAAGATGACTAAATTCATCACTGAGTACAAACTGAATAGCTATAATAAGCACATAAACATGATCATTAGCATAGCAATTTTTTAAAAAAGAGAGAATAGTATCTGTCTTGCTTGATTTTTTTGAAAAATAACTGCACAATGGATCAGATTTAGAACTAGAAGGGATCTCAAAAGTCATCTAGTCCACTCTTCTCACTTTTATGGAAAGAGGCCAAGAGAGGGGTAAGGCGACTAGCCCCAGGTCACAAAGACAGAATTAGAATCTGAAGTAGGTCTTCTGACTCCAGATCAAAGCCCTTTCCAATGTCCCATGCTGCCTCTCATCATTTACAAGGGCACAGTTTCTCAAGATGTAGAAAATAAAAATAACACATGAATCACATGTTTGCATATGCACAAGAAATATAAAAAATTGTGTCCTTTATTATCAGATCCACCAATTATAAGAAACATGAAAAAACACTCATTAGAGGAAGGAACAATGTTTACTGGAAAGTTCAATTTAATATTTAAAAATAAATTAAATATTACAGTATAGAAATAGTTTATCCAAAAGATAAAGAACTATTCCTTGATCAAGTCATGCCAAGTAGCTTTCAACCTTATATTTAAGATACACTGAATTGAAGCTCAAGGACATTTCATTCATAAATTGTCTTGGATCACAGTTCCTTTTAACATAATCAAGTTGGAGTATGAATAGTACTATTCTATGGAGTAGAACAGTAAAATATAAACATACTCTGTGATCAGATACTTCATTACAACAGAGAGAAATACTATTAGTTATAGGAACCCATTCCAAGTTTCCCTGCCATCAAACTTCAGCAATAGGGCAAGATGACTTTACTGTGCGCCCTGGGAATAGTATCAGAGTCCCCTTTAATTAATGTAGATATTTAGTCCAGGCAGAAATTCACCCATTCCCAGTTTATGAGGCCAGTTCAGTTCTAGTTATCCTGTGAGAGGAATAAATCTGAGAAAGCAACACTGTCACCTCCTTTTCAAAAACTGTCATTCTTTAAGAATGAGACAGCCAGAACTTTTCCTTCTTCTCAATCCACACCACCCCTCAAAGTTGAGGATGAATTTATTAAAATAATCTATGTTCCTGAAGGATTTGTTAAAATATAACAGTGTATTATAATTTAATTTCCTTAAAAGGAGAACTTTAAAGCTGCATTTATCATTTTCAAAAGAATAATACATTATTTTGCCCAAAGTATTTAAACCAATTTTCTAGAAATAACTGATAACTGGTTTCATAAAGCATTTTAAAATCTGCAAAATGCTTTGCACACATTAGTTCACTTGAGTTCTACAAATTGATACAAAGAGTACACTAGGTGTTCTCTCCATTTTTACAGCTGAGAAAACAGGCTCAAAGAGGCTTCCATGGTCAAGCATTCAGCAAGTGTTGGAGGTAGGATCTAAACTCAGATATTTAACTAGAACATCAGAACTGTCCCACTAAAACATAAGACATTTAATCCAAAAGGGGTCTTGTTGATGAATCTGACACAAGGAGCTACTAGTCTTTTTTGTATCATGAATCCCTTTGACAGTCTGGTAAAACCTACAGACCTCTTCTCAGAATAAAATTTTTAAATGAATAAAATACATAGGATTACAAAGGAAACCAATTATAATGAAAGAAAAATAAGTTCACAGACCCCAGGATAAGAACCTAACATGAAAAACCCAAATGAAGGTACTATTTACTTAATTACAGAAAGCATTTTTAGCTATCTTATAAACACAGCCTAAAAATAACAGTAAATGAATTGCATTACATTGACTGAAAGACACATCTATACAAAAAAAAAAAAAAACAAACAAACCAAAACTGATACCTACCATAAAAAAAATTACTTTTCCCGGATCCATTTCTGCCCACTATAATTTTGAAAAGCAAAAATTTTAAACATATGAGTAAGTCCAAAGCAAATATAAGCTAAAAATATTTAAAGATTTTTAAATAAGTTTTCTAATCTTCTATTCAAAACAAATTTTAATAGTCAAAAAAAAGTGCACATGTAAATAAATAAAATGAAAACAACAAATAAGACAAAAAGATTTGCCCATGTCATCTGCCATGAGCAAATAACATTTTATGACCTTCAATCTGAGTTTAAAAAATAAATTTGCTTCAATATTAGTCTTTGCTCTTGGGTCAATAATCTAAGCAAAAACTTAAAATTATCAGCTGGCATTCATAATGAATTTGGTTTGTAAAATTTCAGATCTCTTAATACGCATAGGCCACCTAATTTCTCAAAATACTTATGAAATTATAAATGATCTAAATTTTAATTGAGTACTAATTAAAAGGCTGAGCATAACCACAAAAGGCATAATTACAAAGCACTACTGATAATCCTACCTTTTGAGAACCAATCAACACTGATTTAACAAAGTCAAAATATATATCTCAAAAATGACTTGCATTTAAACACAATAATATGAAGCTACAAACAAAACTGGTTAAAGTTTCAAAATTCTGGCTAAATTATGACAGAATAAAGCAAAAGTAGGTATCTATAACTTTAAATCACTGTGAACCTTAAAGAATAAATGTTTTTAAAATAAATTACATGATAACTACAAAGTCAAAACTATAATGCATTCAATTATTTACAAATGAACACCAATTTAAAAACTTCACCTACAAGCATTATTGCATAAAAAGTTTATTATGTGAGACTGATTAGTTTGATTCAAGTAGTAACAAAATGTTTTATTAGTTGGCAAAAGATTGATTATTTTGTTGGACATCCAAATATAATTTAGCAACATAAACGAATACTTAAAAGGATACTTGCCAAATTATATTCTTAAAACAACCAAGATTCAATCATTACAATCATATATAACATGGAAGTTACAAATATAAAGAATGTATGACTATATTAAATAAAGTATATGTTATTGACTAGATTTCCCTATTTCTAAAAACACCTATGTGCAAAATAAAAAAAAAGTAATAAATGCATACAAACTACTTGACTCATTAAAAAATAGTTTAAAACAAATTAAACTATTTTCTTCTTGTTTCTAAGACTGAAAGCAGTTCTACATTGGGGTGTAGGAACTCATGTGGAAAAAAGAAAAAATATGTATTTTAAGCGTGTCCTTTCGTTAAAATGTAGCATTTGCTACTTATTCATCAATATGAATGTCCTTTTTTTTTTAACAAGAACAATACAGAGTTAAATCTGTCTTTTAAAAATTCAGAGCCACCAGGAACAGAATGAGTCATTTTTTCTTGGCTACATCGTGCAACTGGAAATGCCCATTAACATTAAAAATTGTACACTAAAAGAAAAAAGTGAGGATAAGCCAATTTATGTATGTCGAATGATTTAATTAAGCCACAGTGACTAAGTTATATTAAATTAAGAATATAATAAATTGACCATGCTTAATCTTAACACAAATTTCAGTAAAAGGTTATTTTAAATGGATCAAAGGCTTACTCAAAGTAAGCTAAATGGCATGATTAATCTGAGATTATAAAATCCTTTATCCAAAGTGTTTCAGGTGTACAAAACGGGTAGTCATAGTTAAAATGGGTTAAGAATTCAGAAGCATTTTGAATGGACTCAGTAAACACGGATATACTTTTTTCCCCTAAAATGAATTTGATGTCCCAGCCTCAAGTGATAGACTTTCAGTATCCGAAGCAATTCTGGTGGAGGTTTAGTTTTTTACTTTAAACTAATTTCAATACTGTCATTTTTGAGATTTTTATAAAATTTTTGTATTTCCTTCCTTTCTAATTTCTTATCTAAATACAAGGTGAAAAAGAACTAAATTGTAGATGATAAAATATACACAAGCTTCAGTCAAACAACAGGCACTTACCTATTACATTGTGTTTTGAACTGAATGGATCTACAATTGTCTGATCTCTATAACTTCGAAAACCCTGGATAATAACCTGATAAAAAAAATTATATTTAAAATGTATTATAAAACATCCATTTGAATTTTAAGAACTATTACCCACTTTCAAGATTTTAACATTTTCTTTTTCTTGTTTCCCAGTTTTCAACCAAATAAAAGCTGGAATGTGGACGCTCTTCTATGCATACTCCTTCCACACATCCATTTTTCATACATGTGTATATTGAGTTCACAGGGCTTATGAAGAAAACATTCTATTGCTGCCTGTCTTACTAAACGGCTTTGCTTTGGTAGTGGCGGGGTGGGTAGGTAGAGCAGAAAAGAATTTTCAATGTTCAACTATCTGTATTAGAAAGTAGTGGTTTAAAAGTATTTACTAAACTTTTTAAGATCACTAACAAAATGCTGTTTAAAGCAATTCAAGTAAGGTAAATCACACTGCACAGACTTAACCACTGTACAGTAATCAAACAGTGAAGTAATCATCTGTCTAACAACAATCCCCAAATTCAACGAAACAGACTGAACTGAACCTCCAACAGGGAGTTTCCTACATTTTTAAAGTGCTTACTTGTAATGAATGAGAGAGGCAGCAAGGTGTAGTGAACAGAATAAATCAAAGAGGTTTCAGAGTTCAAGTCCTAGCTAGGATAACACATCCTCCACCCAGTCACAACTTCTTGGTGCCTTCAGGCAATTCTTTAAGACTAAAAGTTACACTGAAAGTCCCCTACACTGATGAAATCATAGCTCTAGGCCCCCCAAAAAAAATCATTTAGGAAGGCCTAGAAAAGTATCAAATCTAAGTTTCTATATTTTATTGGTATCCTGAAAAGAACCAATAAAAATAATCAATCTTTTCTCCATTTATAAACCCAAGTTTCAATTAGGATGATCTATTTTTTAAGGCAAGACAAACACCATTTTATATTTTTCTGAGTTTGCTACAGCAGTGATATCAAACTCAGGTAAAAACAGGGGCTAATCAAGCTATACATAAGATCCTTAGAATCTACATGTAGACGTAGTTTTAAAATGTAATGTTTTCCAACGTGCAGTATTTTTATTTATTTTGTTAAACAGTTCCCAATTATATTTTAATCTAGTTCAGGCCACACTCTGGAATGTTAGGATTGGGGGTGGAGAGGAGGTACAAACCCTATTTTTGACACCTCTGGACTAGAGAATATAGTTACCACAGGTGCATCTCTGGCTATGTGATCCTTATAAAGCCAAACAAAAAACTACAGAGAAGCTGCCCTTTGCCTTAGTGCAGGTGTTTTTACCTTCTTCAGGATTTCCTTCTCGGAATGTTTTTGAATGCATAAAATTAAAACACATAGGCTTATAAAGGAAATCAATTATGCTTAAATACTCTTATCAAAATATACTTTTAAAAAGTTCATGTCCTCAGGTAGAAGGGCCTCAGGTAAGAATCCCTGTCCTAGCCGATTATGTAAAGAATACTACCTTCCCCAATTCACAGAAACTCATTAAGTTCCCTGACCACACAATTAGATTTATAAACTGTTACACTTTCCTCAAGTCTCCTAAAATCATCTTAGTAGCCACTGACAGTAACTGGATGTACCTAATTGAGGGACCAGTCAAGCTAGTGTTTAGAGAATAAAAAAATCCTTTAGATAAGAATATAAATTTTGTTTTATTTATTACTACCTTTCATCCCCCACAAAGTATCAAGAACTACCAATATATTTTAAATACTGTGTATTTTACAAGACAATCTGGTACTTATTTTCACTGCATTATATTTTCATTCTCATTTCTGTACTGAAGTACAACTTCATTGGCTATATTTTTAAATTCCTCATCAATCTATGATTCAATAACCATGGGGACCTGATCCATAAGGTCTCGCCTCTCTGTTACTAAGTAAATTGTCATCACATGTTGATAAATAACATGAGGCCCTGAAAGTCATGAGCCTCTCCCAAATTTTGCTAGATCGTGGTGCATGGTAGAGCTGTATTCAGAAAATCTTATCAGTTTGGCAAAAAGCTATCAAAGCTTTTGTTTCACTGGCACAACATGGGTCTCTGAAAACTCAGACTCTGCATCACGCCATTACGAAGTTTCAGCGCAGGTCTTTAGTGGGGTATGGGATTACGTTTAGAAGCATACAGACTCTCTGGAGATAATGGACAAATTGTATGGCTTAAGGCCCATTACAGAAATTCACCATAGCTAATTTTTAATACTATTTTTTCTAATTTCTTAATTTTCTAATTACTAATTTCTAATAAGAAATTTTAAAATATTAATGTTTCAAAGTAATTTATGTACATTAGAATAGCATCTAGGAAACACCTTTTAAAATTTTTCCAAGATAATTTTAAGCCTATTATATACTCTCTAGGTTAGGGCAACACAAAAAAATTTTCATTCAAGGAAAAATACACAGAGTAGACTGAAATAGTCTCACTTACAACCAAGGCAGCACCCCCTGCATTAGAGTCAAAGACAACTCTACATTTCTACATCTGGCTTCTCAGATGCTGCCACACTAGCTGAGAAATGATAGTGTTTACCTTCCCATCTTGGTTTATCAGACTATAAAATTAAAACAACTTAACTTTAAAAATCTAACAAGACTTTGAGATTAAGAAATCTGACCCCAAAGATTTTTACAGAAGACATAAAACAAAAGTTGGTCAATAAACAATAAGTACCTACTAAGTGCCAGGCACTGTGCTATATAAATCAGGCAACAAAAGACAGTCCCTGCCCTGGAGCTCACAATCTAAAAAGGGAGGTAACAGGCAAACAAATAAGTACAACCAACTATGTGAAGGATATATAGGAAATAGTTAAAAGGAAAACACTAGCATTAAGAGGTTGGGAAAGGTTTCCTACAGATGTTTGGGACCTGAAGGAAACTAGTAGGCAGACAGGATGAGAAGGGATAGCATTCTGGGAATGGGGGACAGTCAGAAAAAGTTGCCTAGAGCAGAGAGATGGGAGTGTCTTGTTTGTGGGACCCGTGTCACTGAATCAAAAAGTGATAGCTGGGAGTAAAGAATAAGAAGTCTGGAAAGGGAGAGTGGGTATATGGAATGTACTTGCACAATAGTATTCCATTACATCCATACCACAACTACTTATTCAGCCATTCCCCAACTGATGGGCATCCCCTCAACTTTCCGTTTTTGGCTGCCACAAAAAGCGCTGCTATAAATATTTTTGTACACGTGGGACCTTTTCCCATTTTTATGATCTCTTTGGGATACAGCCCTAGAAATGATGTTGCTGGGTCAAAGGGTACACACATTTTTGCAGCCCTTTGGGCATAGTTCCAAACCGCTCTCCAGAATGGCTGGATCAGCTCACAGCTCCACCGACAATGAATTAGTGTTCCAACTCTCCCACATCCTCTCCAACATTTATCATCTTCCTGTTCTGTCATGTTAGCCAATCTGATGGGTGTGATGTGCTACTTCACAGTGGTTTTGATCTGCATCTCTCTACTCAATAGTAACTGGGAGCATTTCAAAAAGGATTTATTTAAGCACCTACGTGACAAGGGGTGTGTGTGTAAAACAACATAACTAGGTATATACAAAATAAATTGGACACAATCAGGAGAAGGCGCCAGAATATCTTCCTTAGGGTTCTAAGGCGGCCAAAAAGAAGTTACTTAAGCACCTACTATGTGATAAGCTGTGTATGTATATGTGTGTGTAAGACATGATAACCACGTACGAACAAGGTATACACAAAATAAACTGGACATCATCTGGAGGGGTAAGGCACCAGAACATCCTCCTTAGTTAAAAGAAATTCCTAAAGCACCTACTATGTGACAAGGTACGCGCGTGAGAGACAACAAGGCATATACAGAATAAACTGGACGTAACCCACAGAGGGGACGCACCAGAACTAAGGGAGATTTTTGTGGGACTCGGACGCCAGAAATGCCAGGAGGAAGGGACGAGTTAGAAGAGAATGAACAGCCAAAAAAAAAACACCCGAACAAAGGTGGGGGGGAAACTTGGCTTTCCACGCAGGACTGCGGCGCTCCACGGCCGCACAGCCGTACCCAGCGCCGGGCAGGCCTGGGGCGCAGCTCGGAAAACCTTCCTTAGACTCCATTTAGAGCCAACAAGGGGAGGGGGAGAGGAGGATGGGGAGGAAGCCGCGCTGCCCGGCGCCTCTCATTATGGCTAGGAGAAGGCAAAGTCAAGTGCGGCCTGCAGGGCAGACACCCCCACGCACGCCCCTCCGCGGCCCCGCCGGGAGGTCTGCAGCGGAGGAAGGGCCCGCGCCACCCCCACTCCCCTCCCCCTCCCCCTCCCCCGCCGCCGGGCCCCCAGGGCGGCCTAGGACCCTGCGGAAGGCCTTCCCCGAAGCCTCGGGCTTCTCCCGGGCCGAAGGTGCGGGACACAGAGGGAACGACGCCTCCCTTCTCCTCCCACCGCGGCCGCACGGGGGAGGGGAGCGGGCCCCGAAGCGCCGGGGGGCAGGGGAGGCGGGAAAGGGAGGCAGTCTTAAATCCTCTGAGACGGCGCCGCACCGGACTCACCTGTTTTATATACATGATTCCTCGCCCCCGGCCCGGGAGAAAGACCCTCCCGGGACCCGCAGCTGCTCCTCCGCCAGTCAGGTGAGCTGAGTCTACGACCCCTCCCCCACGACCCCGAGCCTTTCCCCAGCCAAACAAGATGGCGGCCTCGGAGGAGGCGGCGTCCCCGTCCGGATCAAACCATCGTCGCCGCAGGGGCGGGGAGGAGCGGGCGCTCCGGGAGACTTCGCCGCCTTTCCCCACTCGTGACTAGCTCCGGTCGGACCCTGCGCGGCAAAGTCGTCCTCGCGTTTTGGACACAGCCCCCCCGGCTTGGAGACTCGGCTCTCGCCTTTCTTCCGGGACATGCTTGGTCCGGTCCGTTCCCCCCTCCAGGGCGGAAGCCAGTGGTAGCGACCACGAGAGGGGAAAGGTTCGGCGCCAAAGGCAAGCGTCCTCAAACCGCGAGGGGCGGGGACGGCGACGAGGAGCCAGGCTCCGTACCACGTGGTGTGAGGGGGCGGTTAAGGAGCGACACGAAGGCTGGGCCTGGGCGAGCCGGCGCCTCGCCGTTTATCTGTGGAAATGCCAAGGCCTGGGCGCTGCGGGCCTTTCCCCGGCAGCCCGCATTTACGCCGCATAACGGATGTTCCGCTCCCACCGCCTGGCGGGAGAGCGTGCCGAGGAGCACGTGCGCGGCCTTGGTTTCCCGGAGACCGTCGCGAGCCGCTCACTCGGAGGTGAGAAATTGGCCGTGCTCGGTGCTGGCCTCTCGCCGCCTATGGTCATCCTCGTGGGAACGCCTCGGAAGGAGAGCATCTATTAAGCGCCTGCTGTGTGCCGGGCCGCCGGCTGAGGACGAGACTGTGAGAACGTCCCGGCGGCCAGGGACCCCATCACGGTCATCCTTTCTTGCAAAAAGCCCTGCGCCGCTGAGAGCTCCTCGTCCTCTGGTGCGGCCACGCCCCCCTCCGGCCCATCCCGGCCCGGGCAGAGACCGGACTGAAGGCAAACCGAGGTCACGAGACCTGCCCGGGGTCACACAGCGAGTGAGCGCCCGAGGCCGCACTGGAACTTGGGTCTTCCTGTCTCTGTGGAAGTTGGGGGCGGTTGGGACCCCAAAATAAGGGTACCCAGGGCCTGCCAGAATGAATTGGACTTAGGCTTTTTAACCAAAGAAAAACAGTTTATTTTAAAGATCCGCCCTACTGGGTTGACTCGTAAGAAGCCTCACCATTTGTGAAGCTTGCTCAGACAAGGGGCCAGATAGAATCGGAGCACCTCCATGGAGACAAGAAGGATCTTATATACAGAAAGACTGTGGGAGAGGTCTGGGGGTGGTCTAGTAGTCTGGGGTGATGGAGGAGGAGGATCTTGGTGGGATTGGGGTGACTGGAGGTCAGAACTAAGAGAGTGGGATTTTGATTGTGATCAAGGGTGGGAAACAGCTGGAGGCAGTCGGGAGGTCTAGAGTAGCAAGTAGGCAGGGGTAATCCAGAGGTCAAGGTTGGGGAGCAGCCAGAGGCCCTTGGACAAAGCAGATCATGAACGGCTTATGACCTCAGGCCAACACCGGATTGAGGGGGGAGGATGCACTTTGGGGGGGTTCCCAGAGCTTGTTCCCCATCATTTCCCCTGAGCCACCTAACTGCCTCCTGTCTCATTATATGCTTACAAACTTGGTTTATCCTGATTTGATGGGTAAGAAAAATGACACCCAGAGAAGTGAAGTGATTTATTTAAGGTTACATAGCTAGTAAATTCTAGCTTTGACCACCCTCACTGCTCTTTTTACACCATGCTGCCTCACTTATCTTAGCTTGCTTGATGGAGTAAGTTCCTGGATGACACAAACTGCATCCTATTTGTCTTTGTTAATCTCATAGCAGATAGATAAGGCACTTATTAAGCTTATTATGTACTAGGCAACATGCTAAATACTGTTTATACAAATACAAGGGAGGGGGAAAAAGCCTGTCCCTGCTTTTAAGACACTCACATTCTGATGGGAAAATCACAACTTTAAGGGGAGCAGGGAAGAGAAAGAAAACACAGGCAAGGTCTCCCAAGGGGAGGAGGAGCTGTCCAGTAAGTGTTAAGCTCTGAGGGCATTGAGAAGCACAATTGGAACTCCTCACCAATCAAGAGAGCAGGCATTAGAGTGGAATCATTCTAGTGGAGCATGAATTGAGGTGGCAGTGAAGTAGCCCCCAGCAAAGGCCTTTGAAGACTCTGGTGGTACTTGTCAGGATGATTGAAAGATGATTAAAAGAATAAATATTAATTACCTTGTGTACTGCCTTCTCATTTAATTTCTGAGCTTTATAAGAACAAGAAAAAATACGTACACATATATTTTTATTTTCATATGTGTGTATGTGTATTGTGTGTACTTACATATATTTACATATATACATGTGTGTATATGTATGTATGAATATTCCCCACAAAGGAAATATTGTACCTCAGAGAGTGGCAAGTGTAATAGGAGAGAGTACTAGCATTTGAGGGAACCAATATATCCAAGGAGCAACCTTCAGGGAAGACCAGGGAAGACACTTATATGTGTTGGTGGAAACAAAATCTTATAAGACCATTCAAATTCTGCTAGTTTTTCCTCAAAAGGTACTGATTGTCTTAGGGAATTAAAAGCTCTGCTTCTGATTTCTCTTCCTGGTTGCCTGACTACAAAATTAGAGGTTTGACTTAAATGTGCACTAGCATGTACCAGTCAAAGGCAGGGGAACCAATGTGAGGGGTTTTCAATGCATACTATTTTTTTCTTTTTTTTTTAAATTGATTTGTTTTCAGTTTAACAATCACTTCCATAAGTTTTCAATTTTCTTCCTCTCTCTCCCCGAGATGGCATGCAATCTTATATGGGTTCTACATACACATTCTTCTTAAACACATTTTCACATTAGTCATGTTGCATAGAAGAATTAAACGAGCAGGAAAAACCATGAGAAAAACCAAACAAAACATAACACAAGAGAAAATAGTCTGCTTCATTCTACATTCTGGTTCCATAGTTCTTTCTCTGGATATAAATGGCATTTTGCATCAAGAGTCCTTTGGGAATGTTTTAGGTCCTTGCATTGCTGTGAAGGGCGAAGTCTTATCAGAAGCAGTCCTTGCACACTGTGTCTGTTACTATGTATAATGTTCTCCTGGTTCTGTTCATTTCACTCAGCAATAGTTCATATAAGTCTTTCCAGGTTTTTCTGAAGTTCAACTCTTTGTCATTTCTTATAGCACAATAGTATTCTATTCCATTGCATTCATATACCTCAGCTTGTTCAGCCATTCCCCAGGTGATGGGCATTCCCTGGATTTTAAGTTCTTGGCCACCACAAAGAGAGCTGCTATAAATATTTTTGTACACGTGGGACCCTTTCCCATTTTCATGATCTCTTTGTGATACAGCCCTAGAGGTGATATTGCTAGGTCAAAGAGTATGCACATTTTTGTAGCCCTTTGGGCATAGTTCCAAATTACTCTGCAAAATGGCTGGATCAGCTTACAGCTCCACCAACAATGAATTAGTGTTCCAACTCCCACATCTTCTCTAACATTTGCCATCTTCCTGATTTATCATATTAGCCAACCTGATAGGTGCAATGTGGTACCTCAGAGTTGTTTTGATTTGCATCTCTCTAATCAATAGCAATTTAGAGCATTTTGTCATATGATTATAGATAGCTTTAATTTCTTCCTCTGCAAACCGCCTGTTCATATCCTTTGTCCATTTTGCCCCAGAACAGAGCTGCCTAATACTGCTAGCATACAACCATGCTCATTGGGGCCATTACAGATTTACATTATGGAATCCCAACTTGAGAGCCTTGATCTCTCGGGAGAGCATAATAATAGCTTTAAGCTGAGTTACTGAATTCTGTCAGTGCATGCTTGTGAGTGTTTTATGTTTGGCCCTCATCGCCTCTTCCCTGGATATTGAAATGGTCTTCTGACTGGTCTCCCAGTCTCAAGTTTTCTCCTATCTATCCAGTTGGTTTACTCCCAAGACAGGGAAGACTTGACCCTGTTAGCACTAGTGTTCCCACTGTCCTGAGTACTTCACATGTGGCCCACTGCCATACCTTATTTTCTCCTCTGACCAGCTCCTTCCTAGCCACCTTTCCCTCCACCTCTGCTGTCCCGTTTTAGAACCATAATCAAAGCAATGTTGCCATTGTTTTATAAAGCTTACGTTAATCTGTTTATAACTGTTCACGATCCCTGTAATGTTCCTCTGCAAAATATCTCTGACCACCAGTCCTCAATTAGAATGTGAGCTCCTTGAAGGCAGGAATTGTCTTCACTTTTGTCTTTGTTCCCCTAATGCTTGGCACATGGTAAGTATTCTTTTTTTTTTCATTCATTTCATTTATGCCTTTTTTCATGTTCTATGTAGTTTCCAAGTTAATATTCCTAAAGCACAAGTCTGACCGACTCTCCTCAAGAATCTTCAGGGACTCCCAACAGACTGGAGGATAAAATATAAACTCCTATCTGGCACTGAAAACCTTTCATGATCTGACTCCAACTTCTCTTTCTGAGTTGATTTCACTTTACTGCCGCCCTTCATATACTCTATTCTCCAACCAAATGAGCCCATGCTGTTCCATCTCCTACCTACATGCCTTTGAGATGCTGATTCTCCTGACTAGAATTCACTTCCTTCTCACCTCTGCTTCTTGGAAGCTTTATCTCCTTTCAAGCCTATGCCTGTCCTCTCTCCTACAAAAGACTTTTACCGATCCTCTATTTGTTAGTATTTCTACCACCTCCTCATCCCTCCAAATTAGTTCATATTTACTGTATATATAGTCCTTATTTACTTATCTGTGTACAGCCTCCCTGTACCACGTCAGTTTCTTAAGGTCAGGGGCTGTTATGTTTCTGTCTTTGTCTCTCCAGCCTCCCATACTTTGTCTGGCACATAGAGCCTTTATAAATGCTTCTGAATCAAATTACATTACTTCATTTGATCTCAACAATTCCATAAAATAGACAAAAAAATGATATTTTTATTATCATTTGAAAGGTTGAGTAAACTGAGGCTTAGATAAATTAGGCAATTTGCCCTACATTACCCAGTAAGCCAGAATCCTTGCCCTAGACTGCTTCCATTTTGCTGTTATGGTCACTGACATGCCAACAGATAATTTTTCTTTGAAGTAATATTTTGTCTCCCAAAGCTTTTGACATTAGTTTTTCTTTTTCATCACATTGTTTCCCTTATCATTGAAGCAATCACAAATTGAAAAGCTATGCTTAAAGTGCATACTACACAAATTTTTTACATAAATATATAAGCTTAGACTTTCAAAAATGTTGCTATTTTTTTGTTTTTATGTTTTCCATTCTCTCTAACAAAGAATAAAAAAGAGAGTACTAATAACTAGTCTAGAAAAATCAACCAACTCATTGAAAAAAATCTGATAATGTTTGCAGTGTTCCATACCCATAGTCACCCACTCTTCTAATAAAGAAAGGAATGAGGTTAAGCACTTATTTTTAAAAGCTGTTTCTTTGAGAATGTCCAAAGTACTGTGTCATTTATAACTTAAAACACCCTGGTTTTCTTTTACCTATATGACATTACAGAATTAGTCAGCAAGCATTTATTAAGCACTTTGCTATATGGTTGGAGCCAGACTGTGAAGAGCTTTAAATGCCAGAGGATGTTATATTTTATCCTACCTGGAATAAAGAGCCACTGGAGCTTTTTGAGCATGGGAGTGACACAGCGACGCATTGTGGAATCAAAAGAGGAGAGACTTGAAGTCAGACAACTGAATAGACTGCTTTTGCAATCATCCAGGCAAGAAGTGATAAGGGACTGAACTAGGGTTGTTGCCATTTAAGTAGAGAGAAGGGAACAAATGTGAGAGATTGCGGAGTGGGAACTGGCCAGACTTTGCGTCTGATTGAATATGTACACTGAAGGGCAGTAAAGAGTCAAGGACAACTTTGAGGCAAACTTGATGGAAGGATAGTGGTAACCTTGATAGAAATAGGTTGTTAGGAAGAAGAGCAGGTTTTGGGGAAAAAATAATGCATTCTGTTTTGGACATATTTCATTTGAAATACCCATGAGACATCTAGTGGGAAATGTTGAGTTAGGAAGATGATAAAGGGATAGGAGGGACTGGTGCTTGGAGGAAGACTGAACATGTAAATCAAAAAGTCACCTACACACATAGCTGCTAGATGGCTCAGTGGATAGAGTGTTTAGCCTACACACATAGCTGCTAGATGGCTCAGTGGATAGAGTGTTTAGCCAGGAAAATCAGAATTCAAATGTGGCATCCAAGTCCCACAAAAATCTCCCTTAATTCTGGTGCCTCACCTCTTTGGGTTATGTCCAATTTATTCTGTATATGCCTTGTTAGTAAATGGTTGTTTTCATGTTGTCTCTCACACACACACCCATCTTGTCACATAGTAGGTGCTTAAGTAATTTCTTTTAATTCTAAGGAAGATATTCTGGTGCCTTACCTCGCCTGATTATGTCCAGTTTATTTTGTATATACCTTGTTAGTACATGGTTGTTATCATGTTGTCTTACACACACATACACAGAGCTTATCATATAGTAGGTGCTTAAGTAATTTCTTTTTGGCTGACTTAGAACTCAAAGCAAGATGAGGTCCCATAATGATAGCAGTTTCATGCAGAGTATGGGAACAGGTACCAGCTTGCAACACTATCAGTCATTACCCTGGTTTGGTAAGAGATTCAAGGATAGACTGAGGAAGGCACCTCCTCCCAGAGGTGATGTTCTAGCATAGGAAACTGTTACAGACCTGAGACCAGGGATAGGGAACCTGTGGCCTGGAGGCCACATGTGGTCCTCTAGATCCTCAAGTGCTGTCCTTTGAATCCAAATCCCCTTAATAAAAGGAATTGTTCTGTGAAGTTTTGTTTCAGTCAAAGAGCCACACTTGAGGACCTAGAAGGCCAGGTGACCTCAAGGCTGCAGGTTCCCCATCCCTGTCCTAGACTATGTGCTGAGAAAAAAACAAGTTCAAAAGCAAACAGCAGCTGAGTGGCTCTGACCCTAGGAGCAAATTTAGGTCTCAGTTCCAGTTTCTAGCCTAATCTGAATGCTGCAATAGAATAACTAGGAAAGAAATATCAGATCAAAGGGAAACCTGAAGTTCCTGTCTCTAAACTTAACAGTGCATCCCAGAAGACTAATAGTGGCTGAATCTAGTAGCAGTCTTGTGGAACTTCCAACTAGGCACAGGCCCACAGAAGTGTTGTTCAAACTGAACTCTGGGTCAGAAAGTTGTTGAGTTCAGACTAGAAGTGTAATGACCAGACTTTGTCTCAAATCTCACCACTTTGGGGACACTGAAAGTTTATAGGTCCCCTGTCTGAACTGCCCTTGAGGTCCTAGAATAACATAACACTAATTATCCCAAGAAAGAAACAAATCCAAGAAGACAAAAGCTCACCCAGACATTTGCCCCATAAATGTACAGAGTCCTGCCCTAATGTAAAGTCACACAGAATCAAGAAGAATGCTGGACAAATGAGCAAATCAAAAAAGAATCCCACCATTGCCATGGATGCCCAAGAGAGAAATCCAAAAGAAAAGCATGACTTGACAATATCTACAAGCAGAACCTCAAAGAAAAGCACACTTGGACCCAAGTCCAGCCAGAATTCCTGGAAGAGATGAAACAAAATTTGGTGTGTGTGGTTGTTTTTTTTTTAAACCACATTTAAACATTATCTTAAAAACAAATGAGAGTTCTGGAAGGAAAAAAGGGGAAACAAAATAAGAGCTATGGAAGAAAGATTTGCAAAGAGAATTAACAGCTTAGAACAAGAAGTATAAAACTTTAACCAAGGGGGAAAATAAATTACCCCAAAATTAGTATTGACCAAATTACTATGTAATTACTAAATACTAATTACTATATAAAACAAGAAATGTTAAAGATTAAAAAAACAAAGGAAATGTAAGATATCTCGTAGCAAAAACAACTGACCTGAAAAACAGATTGAAGAGAGTTCATTTAAGAATCACTGAACTACCCGAAAGATAATGACTTTTTTAAAAAGGAAAGAAAAGAAAATGAGCTACACATTATAATTCAAGAAGTACCAAAAATGTTCAGATCTCTTAGAACTAAAGAACAAAGATGTAGAATTCATCAATCTCCTCCAGAAAGAAACCCCAAAATGAAAATCCTGAGGAATAGTATAGCCAACATCTAGAACTTCCAAGTCAAAGCGAAAATAGTATGAGAAGCCAGAAAGGAAGAATTCAAGTATAAAGAAGCACTAGGAATACAAAAGATTTAGCTGTCATCTGGAAGGTTCAGAGAGCATGGAACAACATACCAGAATGCAAAAGATCTAAGCTGACAACCAAGAATAAGTTACCCAGAAAAATTGAGTATAATTTTATTGAGGTGAAAATGGATCTTATTAAAGTCAAGAACTTTACAAGCATTCCTAATGAAAAGACCAGAGCTGAATAGAAAGTTTAAAATTCAAACACAGGTATCAAGAGAAGCATAAAAAGATAAACGTGAGAATGTAATCACAAATGACTAAAAAAGGATAGGCTATTTCCTTTTTAATATGAGGAGATACATGTATCCCCTCAGAACTTTATCTTCACCCAGAGTCATAGAGGGAATCTAATTAGAGGACCTGGGAGTGGTTCTCTTATATTTTGATGATTTTAAAAGAAGAATGGAAATGGTGGAGTAGAGAAATATATTTGGGGAAAGGAAGAATAGGGAAATGATGTCACATAATTAGAGTATTCAAGCAAGAGACTATACAGATGATGAAGAAAGGGCAGGGGGATCAGCTGACATTTGAACCTTACTCATGTGAACCTGTCAAAAAGAAGAGAAGAATAAACACACAAGCAGGTACAGAAATACATTCATTCAATGAGGGAAAAAAGAATAAGAGGAAGAGAGTATTAAGTGAGAGATTAGTCTTAAAACAAACTCTTAGAATGAGCAATAAAGAGAAGTAAAAAAAAAGTATGACAGAAGGAAATACACAATTAATAGTCATAAGTGTGAATTTGGATAGGATAAATTCACCCATGAAATAGAGTTTACCAGAATGGATTAAAAAGCAGAATCTAACAATATTATATTTACAGGAAACACTTGAAACAGAAAGATGCACACAGTTAAAATAAGTGGCTGAAACAAAATCTGTTACACTTCAGCGGAAGTAAAAAATTCACAGGTAAAAATTAAGGTCTCAGATAAAGCAATAGCAAAAGTAAACATTTTGCTGAAATGTACCATAGACTGAGTTAAAATCAGTATTGAATATATATGTTCCAAATGTCATAAGAAATTAAATTCTTAAAGGAAAAGTTAAATGAGTTACAGGGAGAAAGAAACTCTTAATAGTAGGTGACCTCAATTTAGCCCTCTTAGAGCTCAATAAATCTAACCAAATAATAAGCAAAAAAAGAAAGGGACTGTATAATTTTAGAATATGTGTCTGTAAACACATGTGTGCATATATTTCTTAGTTGTGTATGACACCTTTGCAAAAAGTGATAATCTATTAAGGCATAAAGATCTCACAAATAAATGTAGGAAAGTAGAAATATTAAATATATCTTTTACCAATCATAATGCAATACAAATTATGTCCAATAAAGGGCCTTTGAAACAAAGATTAAAAATTATTTGGTGTTGTAAGTCACTGTTGATTAGAGAAATGCATATTAAACAACTCTGAGGTACCACCTCTCACCTATAGATTAAAATGACAGAAAAAAAAAAGAAAATGATAAATTTTGGAGGGGATGTGGGAAAATTGGGACACTAATGCATTGTTGGTAGAGTTGTGAACTGTCCAATCATTCTGGAGAGCAATTTGGAACTATGCTCAAAGGGAAACCAAACTGTATATACCCTTTCATCCAGCAACACCACTCTTAGGTCTGTATCCCAAAGAGATCATAAAAAGTGCAGAAGACCTTACATGTGCAAAAATATTTATAGTAGCCCTTTTTGTGTTGGCAAAATATTGGAAATTGAGGGAATGTTCATCAACTGGAAAGTGACTGAACAAGTTGTGGTATATGAATGTAATGGAATACTATTGTTCTATAAGAAATGATGAGCAGGCAAATTTCAGAAAAATCTGAAAAGACTTACATGAACCGATGCAAAGTGAAGTGAGCAGAGCCAGGAAAACATTGTACACAATAACAGCAACATTGTTCAATAACCAATTTTGACAGACTTAGCTCTTCTCAGTAATGCAACAAAGACAGTTCCAAAAGACTCATGATGGAAAATGCTATCCACATCCAGAAAAAGAACTATGGAGTCTGAATACAGATTGAAGCATATTTCCCCCTTTTTTTTTCTCATGGCTTTTCCCTTGGGTTCTGACTCTTCTTTACAACATGACTAATGTGGAAATGTGAGATTGCATACCACCTGGAGAAAGGGGAGGGAAAGGAAGGGAGGAGGAGAGAATTTAGAACTCAAAATCTTATAAAAAGTGAATGGTGAAAACTAAAAATACATAAATTTTAATAAAGAAGTAGATAAGAAAAGACAGGATGCTCTCAGAAAAACCTGAACTTACATTGAACTGATGCAAAATGAAGTGAGCAGAAGCAAGAGAACATCGTACATAATTTACAGCAACAAATAGTTAGCAGTATGGTGATTAACTGTGAATTACTTTGCTCTTCTCAGCAATGCCAGGATCTAAGACAATTCCAAAAGACTCACAATGGAAAATGCTGTCACATACAGAGAAAGAACTGGTAGAATCTGAATGCAGATTGAAGCATACTATTATTACTTTATTTTTTGGTAAGTTTTTTTCCCTTTTTGTTCTGTTTCTTATACAATATGACTAATATGGAAATATATTTTACATGATTGCACATATATAACCTGCATCAAATTTCTTACAATCTTTGGGAGGAGAGAGATGTGAGAGGGAAGGAGAAAATTTACAACTCAAAATTTTCTTTAAAAAATCAATGTTGAAAATGACTTCTGAGAGCCAAGATGGCAGAGTAAGTAGTAAATCACTGCAACTCTCACATATTCACTTCCAAAAAAACATAAAATAAAGATCCCAAACAACTCCTAGAATAGCAGAACCAGCAAAAAGAGTGAAACAATTCTTTAGCCCAAGAAAATTGGAAGATATGCAAGAAAGGACCATCTCAGGTAAAAGGAGAGTTCAGTCCAAGACAGGAAGTACTCCAGCAAGCCAGCAGAAAGTCCCACTTCAGCAAACTAGCAGGAAATCCTGAACCCAAATGTGGAGGGGTAAGCAAATGTCAACACCCAGGACCCCATGGGCCTTAGCATAGCTAGGGGAACCAGCAGACTCTGGCTCCAAGAACCACCAGATATATCAGTGTAACCCCAGGCAAACATCTTCCAGTGGCTTCACATGCTTCAACACAGCCCCAGGCAAACAGACATCAACCCCACCAGTGCCTAAGCAAACAGGCAGCAGTCAGCACCAGGCCCCCACCAGGCTTCAGGCAAACAGGCAGGCTCCAGAGGCCAGACCACCAAGTACTTCATTGTAGCCCCAAGGAAATGCAGAAAAACCCTACTGGCCTCAGCACAGGCCAGACTATCACTACAACCCTAGCTCAGCACTGGTTGAACTGGCCTCCAGCAGCACCAGGCACCCCCCTATCCCACTTCTTGAGCACCAGACACAAGGGTTCCCATTGAACCTCAGGGCAACTTCAGTTAGCACCAGGTAAATAGCCAGTGTCTACAACCACTGGCATAAGAAACCTGAAACAGTACTCCTTCCACCCTGGGAGCAGAGATCAGAAGGAAAAAGCCTCTCTCCCTGTCCCCCCAAAAAGAGCAAAAAACAACAAAAAAGAATCTGACCATAGCTATTATGGTGACAGGGAGGGCCAAGGCACATACTCAGAAGAGGACAAAAATGTCAAAACACTTGTAGGCAAAACCCCAACAGAGAATGAGAAGTCTCAAGCCCAAAAAGAATTCATGGAAAAGCTCAAGAAAGAGCTTAAAAAATCATATGAAAGAGGTGTAAGAAAAACTGGGAAAAGAAATAAAAGTGATGCCAGAGAATTATGAAAAAAAAAACAGTCAACAGCTTGAAAAAGAAAACAGCTGCTTAAAAACTAAAATTGGCCAAATGGAAAAGGAGATACAAAAATCCACTGAAGAAAACAATACCCTAAGAAGAACAAATGATCAAATGGAAAAGGAAGTACTAAAGCTAACTGGGAAAAACAACTCCATAAAAGTTAGAATTGGGCAAGTTGAAGGTAATGATTCTATGAGACATCAAGGATCAAACAAATTCAATAGAAAAAAAAGATAATGTAAAATACCTCATTGGAAAAACAACTGATCTGGAAAATAGATGCAGGAGAGATAATTTCACAATAATTGGATTACCTGAAAGTCATAATCAAAATGAGGACCTAGGCAGCAGCCTTCAAAAAATTATTGAGGAAAACTGCCCAGATATCCTGGAACCAGATGGCAAAATAAACATTGAAAGAATCCACCAATCACCTGGAAAAGAGATCCCAAAATAAACACTCCAAGGAACGTTATGGCCAAATTGCAGGTCATGTCAAGGCAAAAATACTGTTAAGTGGCTAGAAAAAAACAATCATCAGGGAGCCATGATCAGGATTGCACAGGATTTAGCAGCTGCAACTTTAAAAGATCAGAGGCACGTGATGTACTAGAAGGCAAAGGAGCTAGGACCTCAACCTAGCGGTGAAATTAGCCTATTTCCAGTGGAAAAAAAAAACGGTCATCCGATGAAATAGAAGAATTTCAAGCTTTCATAAGGAGAAACAAAGAATTGGATCTCCAATATCAAGACCCAAAAAAAAGCCAAAAAGGGAAAAAGAAAACATAAGGGATCCACTGGAGCTGAATTGTTAACATACCTACATAGGAAGATGATATCTGTAATTCTTAAAAATTGTACCACTAATAATAGAGCTAGAAGAAATACACATAGAGGGTATGAGTAAAAGGTTGAATTTGAGGGAATGACATAAAAAATAAGGGATGAGAGGGGGCAGAGCCAAGATGGCAGAGTAATAGCAAAGACTTACTATAGCTCTCCCCTCAAACCAAGTCAAATACCTGTAAGAAATGACTCTAAATGAATTCTGGAGCTGCAGAACCCACAGCATGATGGAGCAAAGCAAGATTCCAGCCGAAGAGAACCTGGAAGGTTGTCAGGAAGTCTCTATCACACCAGACTGGGAACAGAGCACAGTCCAGCCACACTGCACAGATGGGATCTGAGCAGGCCTGGGGTGGGGAGGGGACTGAATCACTGGCACCTATGGCAATTTCCAGACTTCACAATCCCAAAAAACTGAGGACAAATTGGAAAGTTGGTGGAAAAACCCTGTCAGACCTGTGTGAGAGAGTAGAGTGGTCCGGTCCCAGACCCAGGGTGTCAAAGCAGGTGGAAGAGCCCATACAGAAGCCTCAAAAACTGCTGTTTATGGAGCTCTAGGTCCACAGATTGTGGGGGGATCGAGCAGCCCAGTACACCTTTCTACCCCCACTGGAAGCAGAGAGTTACCTTGACAAAGAGCTCAAAAGTCAAATAAATGGCTGGGGAAATGAGCAAAAGCCCAGAAAAAGAATCAGACTATAGAATCTTACTTTGACAAAAAGGAAGACCAAAATACACAAACAGAAGAAGACAACAAAGTCAAAGCTCTTTCATCCGAAACCTCCAAGAAACATGACTTGATCTCAGGCCATGGAAGAGCTCAAAAAAGGATTTTGAAAATTAAGTAAGAGAAGTAGATCAAAAATTGGGAAGAGAAATGAGAATGATGCAAGAAAATCATGAACAATGAGTCAACTGCTTGCTAAAGTAGACCAAAAAAATTCTGAAGAAAGTAACACCTTAAAAATAGACTAACCCAAATGGCAAAAGAGATCCAAAAAGCCAAGGAGAAGAATGCCTTAAAAAAGCAGAATTGGCCAGAGGGAAAGGAAATCCAAAAGTTCACTGAAGAAAATAGTTCCTTAAAGATTAGAATGGAGCAGATGGAAGCTAATGATTGTATGAAAAATCAAGAAGTTATAAAACAAAACCAAAAGAATGAAAAAATAGCAGACAATGTAAAATATCTCACTGGAAAAACAAGTGATTTGGAAAATAGATACAGGAGAGACCATTTAAAATTATCAGACTACCTGAAAGCCATGATCAAAAAAAGAGCCTAGACATCATCTTTCAAGAAATTATCAAGGAAAACTGCCCTGATAGTCTAGAACCAGAGGGTAAAATAGATATTGAAAGAATCCACCAGTCACCTCCTAAAAGATCCCAAAAGGAAAACTCCTAGGAATATTGCAGACAAATTCCAGAACTCCCAAATCAAGGAGAAAATACTGCAAACAGAAGGAAACAATTCAAGTATTGTGGAAACACAAGATAACAAAAGATCTAGCAGCTTCTACATTAATGGATCAGAGAGCTTGGAATATGATATTCCAGAGGTCAAAAGAGCTAGGATTAAAGCCAAGAATAACCTACCCAGCAAAACTGAGTATAATACTTCAGGGGGAAAAATTGTCATTCAATAAAATAGAGGAGTTTCAAGCATCCTTGATGAAAAGACCAGAGCTGAATAGAAAATTTGACTTTCAAACACAAGAATCAAGAGAAGCATGAAAAGGTAAAGAAGAAAGAGAAATCATAAGAAATTTACTAAAGTTGAACTGTTGACATTCCTACATGAAAAGATAATATTTATAACTCTTGAGACTTTTCTCAGCATTAGAGTAGCTGGAGGAATTATGTATGGATACACACACACACACACACACACACACACACACACACACGCCACAGGGTGAGTTGAATATGAAGGGATAATATCTAAAAAATAAAATTAAGGGGTAAGAGGAATATATTAGAAGAAGGAGAAGGGGAGAAGTAGAATGGGGTAAATTATCTCACATAAAAGAGGCAAGAAAACGCTTTGTCAATGGAAGAGAAGATGGGAGAGGTGAGAGAGAGATCACTTTCATCAGATTTGGCTTAAGGAGGGAATAACATGCACATTCAATTTGGTATGAAAATCTATTTTACACTACAGGAAAATGGGGGGGGCAAGGAAATAAGTAGGGTATGGGGGTGGTAGAAGGGAGGGCAAATAGGAGGAGGGGGCAATTAGAAGTAAACACTTTTTAGGAGAGACAGGTCAAAAGAGAATAGAATAAATGGGGGCAGGATAGGATAGAGAGAAATATAATTTGTCTTTTACAACATGACTGTTACGGAAGTGTTTTGTTCGATTACATATGTATAGCCTATATCAAATTGTTTGCCTTCTCAATGGGGATGGGTAGGAAGAGAGTAAGGGAGAGAAGTTGGAACTCAGCTTTAAAATTGAATATTAAAAGTTGTTTTTACATGCAACTGAGAAATAAGATATACAGGCAATGGGGTACAGACATCTATCTTGCCCTATAAGAAAATAGAGGGGAAGGGAATAAGAAAAGGGAGGGGTGTGATAGAAGGGAGGGCAGGTTGGAGGAAGAGGTATTCAGAGTGTATACTGTCTTGGGGTGGGTGGAGGGGAGAGATGGGGAGAAAACTTGGAACTCAAAATCTTGTGGAAGTGAATGTTGAAAACTAAAAATAAATTAATTTTTTAAAAAGAATGAGAAAGACGAGTCCACTGGGTGCAGAAAGAAGAAAGAGGTAGCATGAGGTAAGTTATTTCACATGAAGAGGAATGAAAGACCTGTTAAAATGGAGGGGAAGATGGGAAGGTGGACGATGATCATCACTTGAACTTTACACTCATCGTTATTGGCTCAAAGAGGGAATAACGTACACAATAAAGTAGGAAATGACAGAAGAGGAAGGAAAAGGTGAAAGGAGAAAGGACAAACAGAAGGAGAGATAGAATGGAGGGAAATACACAGTAATCATAACTGAATGTGAATGGGATGAAATCTCTCATTAAAAAAATAGACAGTAGAAGTGATCAAAAACCATGGTCTAACAAATATGTTGTTTACAAGAAACACACTTGAAACAGAGAGACACACATAGAGTAAAGGTAAGGGACTGAAGCAGAATCTATTATGCTCCAGCTGAAGTTCAAAAAAAAAAACAGGGTTAGCAATTCTGATCTCAGACAGAGCAAAAGAAAAAATAGACCTAAATAAAAGAGATAAAGAAAGAAACTACATCTTGCTAAAAGGTATAATAGATACTCAAGTAATAATACCAATACTAAATATAGATGCACCAAATGGTACAGCAATCAAATCTTTTGAGGTAAGGGGCAAAGTTCTTTCCTTGGACCTGTATCCTGTAATATTGATCGATTGATATAATAACATGATTTGTGTTGTTCTTGCCATTAACATGAGCAATTATGTTTATAGTTTTCCTAATATTGAAACATATCTGAATTCATGGCATAAATCCAGCCATTGTGATGTTGGTGTAGTCTCCTTTCTAATATGTTATTTCCCCTCTCCACCATTTTGACTTTTCCTGATTTAGTTATCAAGCCCATATTTGTATTCCAGAAGAATGGTAGGACCCTTTATTTTTCTATTTTTTTCAAACAGTTCATGAAACATTGGAATTAATTATTCTTTAAATGAGGGAATTCACTTGTAAATCCCTCTGGTCCTGTTTTTTTTTTTTTTAATTTGAGAATTCATTTGTAACTTGTTCAATTAGTTTTTCTAAGACTGGGCTAGTTCCCCTGCTTCCTGTTCTGCTAATCTAGGCATTTTATATTTTTGCAAATATTCGTCCATTTTCATTTTAATTGTCAAATTTGATTATTAAGAGCAAAACAGCTCTTGAAATTTGTTTTATTTTACCCAATTATATCTGTTGGTTTTGCATTCACTTTTTTCATTTGTGATATTTTGATTTCATTTTTTCTTTGAAAAAAGCAAATGAGCTAATGCTTTTTTAAACAAAAACCTTAAATTCAGTTTACTTATTGATTTTATTAAATTGTCAATTTTATTAATTTCTTCTTTGATTTTTAGGATTTTTGTTTTGCTGTTTAATTGAGAGTTCAAACCTTGTTGTTTTTCTAGGGTTTTTGTTGTTGGTGCATGCCCAATTTGTTGATCTGCTCTTTCTCTCTTTTAATGATGATACATTTCCCTGAAGTACTTCTTTGGCTGATTCCTGAAAAAGTTTGGTATGTTGTCTCCTTGCTCTTATAACTTTTTTTTCTTTTATATAGTATTTTATTTTTTCTGATTACATGTAAAGATAATTTTTAACATTCATTTTAATTTTTTATTTTTAATAATATTTTCCCCAATTACGTGTCAAGACAATTTTTAGCATTCATTTTTACAAGATTTCAAGTTCGAAGTTTTTTTATCACCCCTGTTCTTTCCTCCCCTCCCCTCTTCCAAAAATTGTAGGCAATTTGATATAGGTTATGCATGTACTGTCATGTAAAACGTATTTCCATATTAGTCACAGTTGTGAAAGAAGAAACAAATCAAAAGGGAAAAAAACACCAAGAAAAATAAAGTGAAAAAAGTATGCTTTGATCTGCATTCAGAGTCCATCAGTTCTTTATGTGGATGTGGATAGCATTTTCCTTTGTGAGTCCTTTGTACTTGTCTTGGATCCTTGTGGCTGAGAAGAGCTGAGTCATTCATAGTTGATCATCACACAATGTTGCTGATAGTGTATACAGTGCTTTCATGGTTCAGCTCATTTCACTTTGCATCAATTTGTACAAGTCTTTCCAGATTTTTCTGAAATCTGCCTGTTCATTTCTTATTGCACAACATTCATATACTACAGCTTGTTCAACCCTTCCCCAACTAATGGGTATTCCCTCAGTTTTCAATATTTTGCCACCACAAAAAGGGTTACTATAAATATTTTTGCACATGTAGGGCCTTTTCCACTTTTTAAGATCTCTTTGGAATACAGATCAATGAGTAGTATTGCTGGATGAAAGGGTATATACATAGTTTGGTTTCCCTTTGGGAATAGTTCCAAATGGGTCTCCAGAATGATTGTATCAGTTCACAATTCCACCAGCAATGCATTAATGTCTCAATTTTCCCACATCCTCTCCAACATTTTCCCTTTCTTTCATATTAGCCAATCTAATAGGTGTGAGGTGGGGCCTAAGAATTGTTTTTATTTGCATTTCTCCAATCAAAAGTGATTTAGAGCATTTTTTCACATGACTATAGATAGTTTTAATTTCTTCCTCTGGAAACTGCCTGTTTCCTTTGACCGTTTATCAACTGGGGAATGGCTTGTATCCTTATAAATTTGACTCAGCTCTCTACGTACTTGAGAAGTGAGGCCTTTATCAGAGACACGTGCTATAAAGACTGTTTCCCAGCTTTCTGCTTTCCTTCTATTCTTGGTTGCATTGGTTTTGTTTGTGCAAAAACTTTAAATTTAATATGATCAAAATTATTCATTTTACGAATTGTCATGATCTCTACCTTTTGTTTGGTCATGAACCTGTAACTCACAATTTCTCCTTTAAGAATTTGGTTGCCATACGACCTGGTCACATCTGGTTAGCATTGGTATGATTATTTCATTATCTATTACGCCTTTCAGCAAGATGTAGTTCCTTTCTCTACCTCTTTTAATTAGGTCTATTTTTTCTTTTGCTTTGTCTGGGATCAGGATTGCTTACCTTGCTTTTTTTTTTTTTTAACTTCAGCTGAAACATAACAGATTCTGCTCCAGCCCCTTACCTTTGCTCTGCGTATCTCTCTGTTTCAAGTGTATTTCTTGTAAACAACATATTGTACAACTATAGTTTTTGATCCCCTCTGCTGTCTATTTTTTTAATGAGAGATTTTATCCTATTCACATTCACAGTTATGATTACTGTGTATTTCCCTCCATCCTATCTTTCCTCCTGCTTGTCCTCTCTCCTTTCACCTTTTCCTGGAAACATTCCATTAAAAAATGGATCTAAAGAACAGATCAAGAAGAGAAAATATAAAAATAACTGAACAACCTGAAAGTTATGATCAGAAAAAGAATCCTGATACAATAATACAAGAAATAATTAAAGAAAATTGCCCTGAAGCATTAGAAAAAATCCACTGATCACCACCTGAAAGTGATCCTATAAGGAAAACTCACAGGAATATTATAAATTCCTAAATCCCCAGATCAAGGACAAAATATTATGAGCAATAAGAAAAAAATAATTTACATATGATTGTACCACAATTAGAATCACACAAGACCTAGTATTGGTCTTATGATCACAGGCATTAGAACACTACATATTGAAGACGGAAGAAGTGGGTCTCCAGCTAAAATACCATGCCTAGCAAAGCTAAGCATAATTTTAAATGAAAAAAAAATGGACATTTGATCATCTGTTAAAAAAAAAAAACCTGAACTCAATAAAAGATTTGACATACGAGAGAAATATAAGGTACATGCCAATGATGAAGTAAAAGGGACTAAATAAGGATAAAATACCTTTTAAGTATGGAAAATGTGAAACCTATGTCTAAGATTGTTATTAGTAACTAGGTAGTTTATAAGAAAGATTGGGGTAGACCATAATATGATATGACTTAAAAATAAAACTGTTCAGGAACAGCTAAACAGTAATTATATAAATGAGGTGCAAGAGGAAGAACCAATACAGAGGAAATAGATGGGGGGGCTTGTTAGTCCTGAAAACCCGTTTTCATCAGAAATGGGTTTAAGAGGGGAAAATATATATATATACTTGTGGAAGAGTATAAAGGTCTAAATTTATTTTTTGTAATTTAACTTTTTACATTCATTTTCACAAAATTTCAGGTTCCAAATTTTCTCCCCATTTGTCCCCTCCCCCCACCCCAATACACCAAGCATTCTAATTTCTCCTATCACCAATCTGCCCTCGCTTCTATCATCCCTCCATTCTCTTGTCCCCATCTTCTCTTTTGCCCTGTAGGGCCAGATAACTTTCTATTTCCCAT
>CM053769.1:542824006-542897106 GCA_028658325.1 Potorous gilbertii
TTACAAATATTGTCTTTTCATGTAGGAATGTTAACAGTTCAACTTTAGTAAGTCCCTTATGACTTCTCTTTGCTGTTTACTTTTTCATGCTTCTTTTCATTCTTGTGTTTGAAAGTCAAATTTTCTTTTCATTTCTGGTCTTTTCATCAAGAATGATTGAAAATCCTCTATTGCATTGAAAGACCATTTTTTCCCCTGAAATATTATACTCAGTTTTGCTGGGTAGGTGATTCTTGGTTTTAGATGTAGTTCCTTTGACTTCTGGAATATCCTATTCCATGCCCTTCGATCCCTTAATGTAGAAGCTGCTAGACCTTGTGTTATCCTGATTGTATTTCCACAATACTGGAATTGTTTCTTTCTAGCTGCTTGCAATATTTTCTCCTTGACCTGGGAACTCTGGAATTTGGCCACAATGTTCCTAGGAGTTTATCTTTTTGGATCTCTTTCAGGTGGTGATTGGTGGATTCCTTGAATACTTATTTTGCCTTCTGGTTCTCAAATATCAGGGCAATTTTCCTTGATAATTTCATGAAGGATGATGTCTAGGCTCTTTTTTTGATCATGGCTTTCAGGTAGTCCCATAATTTTTAAATTGTCTCCCCTGGATCTATTTTCCAGATCAGTTGTTTTTCCAGTGAGATATTTCACATTATCTTGCATATTTTTATTCTTTTTGGTTTTGTTTTGTGATTTCTTGGTTTCTCATAAAGTCATTAGACTCCATCTGTTCCATTCTAATTTTGAGAGAACTATTTTCTTCAGTGAGCTTTTGAACCTCCTTTTCCATCTGGCTAATTCTGCTTTTTAAAGCATTCTTCTCCTCATTGGCTTTCTGAACCTCTTTTGCCAGTTGAGTTAGCCTATTTTTCAAGGTGTTATTTTCTTCAGCATTTTTTTTGGGTCTCCTTTAGGAAGCTGTTGACTCGCTTTTCATGATTTTCTTGCATCTCTCTCATTTCTTTTCCCAGTTTTTCCTCCACCTGTCTAACTTGATTTTCAAAATCCTTTTTGAGCTCTTCTGTGGCCTGAGCCCATTGAATATTTATTTTGGATGTTTGGGATACAGAAGCCTTGACTTCTATGTCTTTGCCTGATGGTAAGCATTGTTCTTCCTCATCTGAAAGGATGGGAGGAGATACCTGTTCACCAAGGAAGTAACCTTCTATGGTCTTATTTTTTTTTCCCTTTTCTGGGCATTTTCTAAGCCAGTTACTTGACTTCTGAATTTCCTCTCCACACCCACCTCGCCTCGCGTTCTGCCCAGCCAACTCTTGGGGGCTGAGATTCAAATGCTGCTTCCCAGTCTCAGGGCTTTCAGTGAGGGGTGGGGCTGCTATTCAGTGTGAGATTAAGTTCAGGTGCTCAGGTGGGGGCAGGGCCCCCACACGGGGCTCAGTTCCCTCAGGAGGTTTATGTGGAGACCTTCAACAATGGATTCTAGCTCCTGCCTGCTTTGGGATCCCCTGTCTGCTGGTACCTCCCAAGGGGACCTGAGTTATGGAGACACCGCACTCCCCACTCGGCCAGCCAAAAAGACCCTCTCACTGACCTTTGGTGCCTGCCGCTGGAGATTTTGTCCCTGAAGCCTGTTTTGATCTCCTCCTCTCGGTGCCACGCAGCCAACGCAGAGCTGGGCTCTGCTCAGGGTCTGGTGCCTGACAGACCTTTGGTGTTGGTTTTTCAGGTCTCTCTGGAACAGAAATCTCTTCCACTCCATTGTTCTGTGGCTTCTGCTGCTCCAGAATTTGTTGGGAGTTCTTCTTTACAGGTATTTTATGAGCTGTGGGTTAGGAGCTAGCATATGTGAGTCTTTCACTCCACCATCTTGGCTCCTCCCCCGCCTAAAAGTTTAAATTTAAAAAGAAATAAAATTCTAAGGGGATAGGAAGGGGAAGAGGATAAAGGAGGGATATTTAGAGGAAAGAGTGAGGGAATAGGTTAGAGGGGGCATATGGAAGGATATTTAAATTCAAGGGAAATGAAGGATAAGGGAGGGATTGCTGGAATGGGGGTAGGCTAAGTTACAGGAGGGTAAGGTAGCAGGTAGAAATAAAATAGAGGAGTTAGAGAGGAAAACAGAGATAAGCACAAATAAAAACATTAGGAATAGAATCTCTTAGGTAAAGTATGTGTTTATGTACATATGTATACATGTATGTATATGTGTGTGTATATATATATATATATATATATACATGTATGTATATATTAATTTATATAAGGGAGAGCTAGGTGGGGCAGTGCATTGAGCACTGGCCCTGGAATCAGGAGGACCTGCATTCAAATCCAACCATAGATACTTGACACTAGTTGTGTGACCTTGGGCAAATCACTTAACCCTGATTGCCTCTCCTCCCCTTGCAAAAACAAAAAGTATAAAAAATTGTCAAGTACATACAGAAACCATATAAACACAATTATTAGACACTGCACAAGTGAGGATGAATCTAGATATATTAAAATATTAAAAGAGAAATAGTAAATGGTCATAGGCAGGCCAAGCCAATGTTATTACATTACAGCAATGTAATAAAGATGACAATAACACCTAAATTAGTTTTCTTATTCAGTGCCATACCAATAAAATTACCCAAAGAATTCTTTATAGGGCTATAAAAAAACAAAATTCATCTGGAGGAACAAAATATCAAGGATCTCAAAGGAAATAATGAAAAAGGGGAGAAATAAAGAGACCTAGCAGTAACATCTCAAACCATATTATAAAGCAGAAATCATCAAAATTTTGTTGCAGTTATTTTCAGAAACAGGTTGGTCAGTGGGTTAGGTATGCAATATAAAGAAGTAAAGGAACACAGTACCTTAGTGTGTGATTATCCCACAGATCCCAGCTATTGGGGCAAAAACTCACTATTGGACAAAAACTGGTGAGAAAACTAAAGGAAAAAGAGTCTGGCAGAAGTTCTGTATAGACAAGAATTTCATACCCTATAGCAAGACTTAGACATAAAGGGTGACATCGTAAACAGATTGGAGAAGCGAGGAAGAAATTATCTTTCAGATACATGCATGGGGAAGTATGACTAAAGAGATAGAGGACACAGAAAGTAAAATGTACTATTTTCGTTACCTAAAATTAAAAAGGTTTTGCATGAACAAAACTAATGCAGTTAAAATTAAAAAGGGAGGCAAGTAAATGGGAAAATAATTTGCATCAAGTTCCTCTGATAAAAGTTTCGTTTCTAATATACATAGAAAACAGATTCACATTTATAATAATGAGTCATTTCGCAATTGATATATAGTCAAAGGCTACGAATAGGCTATTTTAAGAGGAAGAAATGCAAACTAACAAGAGCTATATGATAAATATTAATCACTATTAAAATGCTATAAAATCAGCATTTAGAGTAATACAAAAAGGTAAAATAACTCTCAGGTCCCACCTCACACCCATCAGAAGAACAAGGCTGACAAAAAAAATGTAATGACTGCTGAGGGAACTGTGAGAGAACAGATACATTAATGCCACTGTTGATCTGCCTGTGAGCTGGTCCAACCTTTCTGAAAAAGTTTGAAACTATAATCAGTTCTGCTGTAATACTTGTCTTGAAGATGCAAATTTGTTCCAGCATGAGTGAAATATTAGGGAATAATCTGAGCATAAGGTGAATTTCAAATTTGCTTATTGAGAAACAGTAAGGATTCTCAAAATTACACCATTTTAACCACATGCCCACACACTCACACCTCAAGTCAGATACCCCAGCTCACTGTGTGTTATCCTCCAAGATTGTTTGGCTGTTCTGCATTTATAAACTTTTCCACCTACTTTCATTGGGAATGGGTTTAAAAGGGGAAAATGCATATACATCTAAAAGAATATGAAAATCTTTTAAATTTAAAAAGAAAATTCTAAGGGAATAGGGAGGGGGAGAGGGATATTTAGAGGGGAGGGTGAGGAAAGAGGTGAAAAGGAGGACTTGGGAATGGAGGCATCGGAGGTCATGTTGAGGAAAAGATACAAAAACAGTGAGGCCCAGGGAGAGACGTTTATCCGTGAAATGTTTGAAGAGCTGTCTATGGAAGAAGGACTGGGTGTATTTACTTGGTCGTAGAGGGCAGAACTAGGAACAAAGCATGAAACTTTAAGTAGACTTCAACTCAATTTAAGGAATAATTTTCCAATAATTATGGTTCTTTTAAAAAATAGAATAGAATGGTTAAAAAATAGAAAAGTAGATCAGTGATACAGATTTATTAATAAGAAACAAAAGCAACTGAAAATAACCCAGTGTTTGATAAGCCCCCCAAAACAAATAATTAATTGAAGGGCATTCTCTGAAAAGTTCTTTCTTACCTTCTAGGGAAAGAAAAAAGCAATCTGGCAGAAATTGTCTGGAGCATTATCATGCCCCATGTATCACATATAGGTGGTACTTGAATATAAAAGGGCATCTCATTTTTAATAGCAGATAATGAGAGACAACTTGACTAGGAGGAAAATTCTTAGCCAATAAGCTGACAGAAAAGATAAGTAACAAATGTTGTATGAGATGTGGGAAAACTTAATACATTGTTAGTAGAGTTGTGAACTGATCCAGCCATTCTGGAGACAGCAATTCCGGATAACAATTTGGCACTATGCCCAAATGACTATAAAACTATGCATACTCTTTGATTCAGCAATATTATTACTAGGTCTGTATTTCAATGAGATTTCAAAAAGGAGAAGGACATACATATACAAAAATATTTATAGCAGGTCTTTTTGTGGTGGCAAAGAATTAGAAATTTAGGGGATGCTCATCAGTTGGGGAATGTCTGAACAAGCTGTAGTCTATGATTGCGATGGAATATTGTTGTGCTATAAGAAATTATGAGCAGGATACTTTCAGGAAAAAGCTGGAAAGACATGAACTAATACAAAGTGAAGTGAGCAGAACCAGGAGAGCGTTGCACAGAGTAACAACAATATTATATGATATAATCAACAATTATATGATTAATGACTTCACTCTTCTCAGCAATACAATGATCTAAGACAACTATAAAGGACTTATGATGAGAAATTCTACCCACCTCCGAGGGAGAATTGATGACCAGTCCTCAAAGAGGTGGGGGTACCAGATCATCTTCCTTGTATCCTAAAGAACTTGTATAGTTAGAATCAAACATGGAATAACTGATTGGTTTAAGATGGGAAAACGAGGATAACAAGGCTGTATATTGTCACTTTATTTATTTAACTTATATTCAGAGTATATCATGTGAAATGTCAGGTCAGATGAATCGAAAGATGGAATTAAGGTTTCCAGGAGAAATACCAACAATCTCAGATATGCAGACAATACCACTTTGATGGCAGAAAGTGAAGAGGAGTTAAGAAACCTCTTGATGAAAGCGTGAAAGAGGAGCATGTAAAATCCGACTTGAAGCTAAACATCAAAAACTAAAATCAAGTAGCAATGTATAGCTGTGAGAGTTGGATTATAAGGAAAGCTGAACAGAATCAGTGCTTTTGAATTGTTTTAGAGAATACTTTTGAGAGTCCCTTGCACAGCAAAAAGGTCAAATCAGTCAATACTTAAATAAATAATTCAGGCTATTCATTGAAAGGTCAAATTCTGACCCTGAAACTTAAATACTTTGGTCACATTATAGGAAGATGGGACTTATTGGAAAATAAGTCTGATTCTCAGAAAGATTGAAGGCAAAACCGTAAGTGACTGTATGAAAATATGTTCCATAGTAAGAGAAATGCAGATTAGAACTGCTCTAAGGTTATACCTTACCTACTGCTTGCAACTTAGGAAAGATGCTGAAAAGTTAGAACAATTGCTGACAGAGGGGCTGTAAGAAGAGAGGCACACTCATGGTTGCCTCTGTTGGTTAAAACTGTAAATCTATGAACACTTTTGGATATCAACTCTTATTGAACCATATCCCAAGAAAACCAAAGGCAAAAACCAAGGTCCTTTATACAGGATTCCACTGCACTAAAAATGTTGTAATACCCTGTACACCAAAATATTCATAAAGATAGTACTCTTTGTGGTAGCAAAAAACTAGAAACAGAAGGAGTACTCCTTGATTAAAGAGTAGCTGAAAAAACTACAAGTATATAGATATAATTGCATATTACTTTACAGTAAGAAATTATAAAAGTAATTCAGAGAAATATGGGAAAGTTTGTACGAACCAATGAAGAATGAGATGAGTTTTTAAAAGCAAGAGAACAAAATACACCACAACACTAAGTTGGGCAGTGTCTAGAGTCCTGAACTTGGAGTCAGGAAGACCTCAGTGCAGCCCTAAACTCAGAAGTGTAGTAACTGTGTGACTCTAGGCAAGAGTCCCATGTAACCTCTCTGCATGTTTCCTTCACTATAAAATGAATAACCATACCTACCTCCCAGGGTTGTTATGGTATAACATATGTAAAGTGCTTTGAAAACTTTGAAGTGCCTTAAAACATATATTATATGAAATATAACATAATATGTAAAGTATTGTATAACCTTAAGGTGCTAGCAAGTACTGTTATTATTGCAACAATGTATGTTAAAATATCACTGAAAAGAAGGAAAATTCTGAGTAACTGAAAAACCGAGGACAAGTCTGGAAAAGAGGTAATTAAATATCTCTCCCTTCTCAAGGCAAAGCTTAGGGGACTAGCAGAACAGTTGTATTTGTTATCAGATGACATAACTGTTGATGTAACTGAATGTTTGAACTTAATTGTTTTCCTTTGTTTTGTACAAGGAATTTTTGTTTTGTACAATCAATCTGAAAGAGGGAGGAGGAGTTTCCCTCCAAAAGACAAAAAGCATCAATTTTAAATATATATATGTATGTATGTGTGTGTGTGTGTGTACATATATATATATATATGTATGTATGTATGTATGTATGTATGTGTGTGTGTGTGTGTGTGTGTGTGTGTATGATGGAATAGTATTCTTCAACAGGTAGTGAGCCCCTGTTCTTGGAGATGTTCAAGTAAAGTTTAAGCATGCTTGTTGAGGATGTGGAGAGGGGACTTCCTGCATGAAAAGGAACATAGACTAGATGGCCTCTGAGCTCCCTTCGGTCCCTGAAAGTTTTGTTTCAGGTAATATAATTTAATCCAAACTATATCCAAAGTCGTGTAATAATGAGTCATCCAAATTGGGTTTTACCACATTGGAGATGGACTGAGTCATTGAATTTATTCAATTTATTCTACAAACAGTTCAATACGAAGGAAACAATATTTTCTTTTAAAATACTTTGATCAGTCCATTTTTTTTGTCTGTGGACGTCCAGAATTTAAGGCAAGAATTTGGGAATGATGATAATGCCAGTTTACATTAACATAACGTTTTAACAACAGCCCTAAGGGTCAGACTGTACAAGAGTTTTTATTATTGTTTTGCAGAGAAGGAAAATGAAGTTCAGTCTTTGAAGTGAGGTGATTTTGCCCAAGGTCACATAGCGCTAGTAAGACTAAAAACCTAGTGTTTGCCACTAGACCCATATCATCTGGAAATAAGAGTACTTGTATAGCCTACCTTGTAATAAAAGCTCTTGGTAAACATCAAAGCAATAAATGATTGCCAATGATTTTTTTTTTCCCTCTCTTCTGTCCTTAGGCAGAGGGTGGCCTGCAGGAGCAATGTTCTGACCAGCAGGTGGTGGAATTGTTCCAAGAAGGCCTAGCGACCAGGTTTTGTTTTGTTTTGTTTTTAATGGACCTTTGTTTTACTTTCAGTAGGCCCCACCCCCAAACCCTGAAGCTCCACTGGTTACTAGCTCCCTCCAGACTTCAAGCAGAATTCTTTTTTTTACTGAGCAGAGCAGTGTCCTGATAGTGGACTCATGTATGGGACAGCCATGGGAGAGTGAAACAAGCTCTGGGTTCACATCTTGGCTTTTCTATTTAATAGCTGTATGTAACCTCAGACACATCATTTTCTCTGTTCCTTAGTGTCCTCATCTGTAAAATGGGGGTGATAATCACCAGAACTTCCTACACCAGGAGGGCAGTGTCATATTGGTACAGGCTGTTATTGTCATATTCAGTCAAAGGGCAGAACTGTGATCAATGGGTTGTAGTTATAGGAAAGCAGTTTTCATCTCAGTATAAAGGAAAACTTTCTAACTTGAAGTTTTATATTTTTTTCAAGTCCCAAACATTCAAGAGACCCCTAGAGAGGGTAGAGAGGCTTAGTTAGGAATGCTCTCATGAAGTGACATTTGTGGAGAGAGGCCTGGATTTGAATTCGGTTTGGGGTTTAAATCCCTCCACCAACGTCAGTTGGTTATATGACTTTGGACAAGTAATTTAACTTCTTCCTTCAACTGCGAAGTATCTGTAGTATCCACCTTATAGGGTTGTTGTGAGGCCCAAAGTATACAATGTACATAACATAATTTACCAATTTTGAAGGCTACACAAAATCATTTAGTATTGTTATTTATCTAATTGGACTTCTGATGCTTCTTTTTGTGTTAAACTATTAGGAAGATCTTGTAGACATTTCCCCCAGTAAACAATCACACAAGGCCTTTCCTATTTGTCCGTCAGATCTCCATTTTCTTTAGCTAGTGCAATCACCCAGTCACCATTTCTGGGTGAATATTCATTTTACAGCTGTTGGTGATGAATAGCTGGAAGTAATTAAGCCAATCCCTTGTCCACATAGAGATAACTAATTATGGGTTGGCAAAGGCAGACACCAGACAGTTACTTTGCAAATGTATTTTGTTAGTAAGGGAGGGGATAGTCAGTCATAGATTATATATTATATTATTATATTATAATATATTATGTCATATTATATTATGTTAAATTATATAATAATATATTATAATGTATATATAATATATAATAATAGAACTAGACCTATTTGATCACCACACATACTCAAAGAAGGAAAGTCAGAAAACTAACTGGCAGCTTTCTCCAACAGGTTGACAGGAGATACATGTGTCCCCTCTGATAAATCATTTTCAGTCATTCTGCAGAGCTGCCTAAACCTGACCCCATTAAATCTGCCACAGCTCTAGTTGTTGATGTTCCATTTCCCCTATAAGACTTTATTATTGGGTGAAGGTCATAGGTCACTAGAGCCCATTGATTGTAACAGAATCCAGAAATGGAGCAGAAGAGAGTAGAGGAGAAGGAAAAGGCAGGGAGAGTGATAGTTTAACCTTTGTAAGGAAGGGAAAGTAGGAGGAAACAGTAAAGGAAGGAAAGATAAGAGGAAGAGAAAATGAAAAGGAAGAGTGTGGAGACAGAAGGAGAAAGCAGAAGCAGGAGAGAGAAAGAGGAAAAGAAACAGATGAGGAGCATTTTCACCAACTGGGGATAGAGCTGAAGTTGGAACAAAATCAGTGCCACCAAAGCAGGATCCAAACTTGGCCCTCCCCTAAACATCTCCTGAGCACTGATTCTAGGAGAGTACAACTGAATTCTCAATTGGCATCATCTTAGCATTAACACCTACTATAGTGTGACCTTTTGGAGGACATGAAATATTTCTTGGCACAGTACTTGTTTTTGAGCAAGATCATTTTGGCAGCTGAATGAATGTAGAATGAAGGGAGTTATGGAAGAAAACAAGTAGGAGCTAATCCAATAGGCAAGATGATAGAGCTTGAACTAGGTTAGCCATTAGGTGAGTGGAGGGGAGAAGGATGGTTGGCAAGAGATGCTGTGGAGGAAGAATCCAGATGGCTTGGTGACTGATGGGATGTGGTGGGATGAGAGAGAGGGAACAATTCAGAATGATACTGAGGTTGAAGTGAATCTGGTTGACTGAGAAGATGGTAGTACCTTCAACAGAAATGGGGAAGTTTGAAGGAGGAATAATTTTAAAGAGGTAGATAATAAATTCCATATTTGTCATGTAGAGTTTGAAATTCCAGAGGATATCCAATAGACATCCAGCAGTCATCTCAACGAGATGAGAAACTGGAGTGCAAAAGGAAGATCCAATTTGCAGTTTCAACAAAGAATTACAAGCACTGTGGTAAGCAATGGGAGAGAGGGGTACAAAGAGAAGAAGTAAATCAGTCCTGCCTTCAAGGAGCTTATATTCTTGGGAGGGGGTGTCAATAAATGAAAGTGTTTAATAAGCATTTGTTATATGTAAAATCATAATCCATATCTACTAAGAAATTATACTAGATTAAAAAGAGATTTACTCAAACTTTAAATAACAAACTGGATGTTTTAAAAGCAACAAATCTCATTGAAAAGACCTAATGGGAAAAATGAAACTAAACAACACTAATCCCTGAAGATCAGTGATGGAGAAATATAGTTGGGGAATCATTCAAAAAGAGTATATTGCTGACAACAACCTTTGGAACCTAAAAAGAAAGAAGAAAACCCAAAAATCCATCTAGTTCAGCTCAAAATAGGAATATATAAATGTAGATTGATAACTGTGTGATGGGTTTTTTGGGGGAGGATGGAGTATTAAATAATTAAAATCTTCAAATAATCAAGAACAGCCTTTCAACCACTGGACCAGAGTGGCTCTTCCTTACCACTACAGGGAGGTCAGAAAGCACTTACTATGGGTCCTTGAAGCAGAGGTACTAACTGAAGGGCTAATGAACGATAAAGAATTCAAGAAGCAGAACAACACCCCCCAAATGGAGAGAATGTCTATTCTGACCCCTCCTCCCCCACCATTTAATGAGAAGGAAACTGAGGTTTAGAATGGAGAAGGTACTTGCTCAAGGTCACATTAATTAGTGAGAGAGCTGACTCTAGGACCCTACTGTAAGTATTTGTATACAAATACTTTCATAGCTTCCCTATGAAATTTTCAGTGCCTTGAGAATGGGTATCTGGTCCCCATTCATTTTTGTATACCCTAGTTCAGAGCCTTGAACTTAGCAAATGTTTACTGAAGGCTGGCTGTCAAAGCCCTTTATTTCTTCCTTTAAGTAGCTGCACTTTGGTTGAGTCCCTTACCCTCTCTCGGCTTCAGTGTGCTCAAGTGTGAAATGAAGGAAGTGGATTAAGTTATCTTAAAAGTCTTGATCTCTAAACTCATGTAGATGAAGATTTTTGTAATCTATGAAGCTACAATACAAATATTGTAGTGATAAGAGTTGACTTTTATGCACCTCTTTAAGGTTTGCAAAGTACTTCACATGTATTATCTGATTTGATTCTCACAACAACCCCATGGTGTTGTCTCCATATTACAGATGAGGGAACTGAAGCCAACAGGGCAGATGACTTACCCAGGACCAATTACAGGGTGTGCTGGAATCATCTCAAACCACCTCAAGAGACTGATTTTTAAATTTTCACAGTAATCATTCACACTTCAGAAATTGGCAACGGCTGATTTGTAGTTTGGGTCATTAAATTTTTCCAGAGAGCTGGCTGTTAAAATATTTCCCAGCACATTTCTAGTCATATGGCTAGTGAACATCTGAGAAAGGATTTGAATTCAGGTCTTTCTCACTCCAAGTCTAGTACTCTATCCACTGTGCCACTGGTTAGCTGACTCCATAATATGGTAGTGATACATGCTACATTAATAGTAAATTTGAAATACTATAGTCTCCACATTGAATAGTCAGTTGGGTATAAATAGAAACTGCCAATAAAATGCCAGATATAGACAGCTATTCCTTATGTTCACTCCACCCTTTCCTCAGGTTGGCATAAAAATAGTTATCACAAACAGGGGACAGTGGAGACCAGGACATAGTAGAAAGACCATTAAATTTGAAGTCAGAGAACTTGGGTGCCTGCCCATATATCCTTGGGCAAGTGATTCTCATGTCTTCCTCGAAGAAGGCATTCATAACTTGAATGGAGAAGCAAAAATATAACCAGAGGGGAAATTAACAAGCTATTGGTGTAGTGGGAAGATCAGTCATGACCCCTAACCAAAATGTAGGCATCAGAGTCCCTGGGTTCAAATTCTAGCCAAGCCATTCACTCCTGATGGGATCTTAGGCAAGTCATTTAAGGTCTCTAAGCCTCAGTTTTCTCATCTGGACAATGAAGAAATTGAACTTCCAATGTCCCTTCTCAATCTCAATCTCAATCTATAGTCCTGTGGTTTTAGCCCTTCTTAGTCTCAAATTTTCAGACTTGTAAAATGTTGGAGATGGAAGGAACCTTAGTGATCACCTCATTCAACCTCCTCCTTGTACAGATAAGGGATCTGAGACCAGAGAAGGAAAGTGACTTGCTCAAAGTCATACTTATCCAACTCTATGTTATCAGTTTAAATAGAGCCAGATCACAGAGCCAAGTGATCTAGATGACCCAGATAAAGCATAGCTCCAGAATTTAGGGACAAGTTCAGAAAACAACATCCTGTGGGACTCAAGTTAATAAGATTTCACCAAAAAAAAATGGATGTATCATGAAAGCCCAGACTTTTAGAGCTGAAAGGAACTTAATGATCATCTTTTCCAACCTTTTCATTTTACATCAGATGAGAAACCTGAGGCCATTGAAAAGGAACCAGCTCGCCTAAGATCATCCAGCATGTTATCAGCAGAGCCAAAGCTAAAAATCCAGGGCATACTCATTTTTCTATATTATGAAGTTATTCATCTGTGGAAATATCCCCAAGAAATAACCCACTTTTAAGGGATGATCTACAAATATGACTGATAGTACTAGAGTTTCTTCTGATTATCTTCTATAAGTAGTATGTATTACCTATAAATGTTATTATGTATAATAATATATAACTCATGTAGGATAAACTGCAATCTAATTAGGTCTATCCTTCATGAGTTAGTATTTTAAGAACAGAAACATTTGCTAAGTGATAAGTAATGCTGACAAAAGAGAATTGAATAAGAAAGAATGTCTTAAGATTTCTTGACCAAATCTAGGGAGAACTTTGATTGATCCTACTTTTTGTGACAGAAATATTTCTAGAAGCAAGAAAAATAATTTGTCAGGCTGTCCCTTATTAGCATCAAAGTTCCCAATGGGTATATGGCACAGTGGAAAGAACCCCGAACCCAAGTTCTCTGACTCCCAATTTAGCGGTCTTTCTACTATGTCATGGCCTCCATTGTCCCCTGTTCATGAACCTATGGATCCCTGCTCCACCACTTACTATACTTGTGTGACTTTGGACAAACCACAACCTCTCTGGGTCTCAGTTTCTTCATCTGTAAAACGAGGAGATTAGACTAAGGTAGAGGGTCCCTTCTAACTCTAAATCTATAATTCCATATTAGGGGAGAGCTGGCCCTGGTGTACACTGATGCTTTCTGTTTATTTTCTTGGAGTTGTCTGTCTGATCCTCAGCAGTGCTGCCATCTTTCTGTGGCATCCTGCTTTCTGAAGAAGTAAAGATGGAGAATGAGCTACAGCCAAAGCAAACCTCTAGCTGCCTCTTTTTTCTCCTCATCCCCTAGGTAGTGGATATCGTCTCAGTGGTCCTGGTATGATCAATCAGTCAGTATTTATTTAGTGCTTATTGTGAATCTAACACTGTGTGGAGGAACCTTGACAGTAACACAGACCACATAGGTTATCATTGGACCAAAGAGGTTTTTTTTAAAGCTACAAGGGACCTCAGAGATAATTTTATAGGTGAGGAAAGTAATTTAAAGGGTAATTTTACAGATGAGAAGAGCAAGGCTAAATGACTTGTCCCAAACAACATAGTAAAGAGTAGATGGAATTTAAATTCTGGTCTTCAGATGCCAAATTTAGAGCTCTTCCATTATATGTTATTTCAGTTTGTGAATAACAAAGGGTACAGGAACTCTTTCTTAAAAATCTTTGCTTGGAGACCCAAATTCCCAGTGTAGCCACTATAAATAGTGCTGGCATTATAGGGAAGAGACATGAAATGGAATGAGAAAGATGCTATTTACTTGGCAATTGACACTTCCCTGGAGTTAGTTACCTATCCCTGGTCATTAGAGTCTAATTAAAATGACTAGACACCATCTCTATGTCTGGCCAGTGATCCTGGAATGACATTTGAGTCCATTTACTGAAATGAGAAGCTAAAACCAAATTAGACTGACATTCTTTTGTTTTAGTTAAAAATCTAATTGAGGATTCATGCATTCACTCAACAAACATTTAATTAAGTGCTCACTGTGATAATATCAAATATGAAGGTGGGGGCAGAGCCAGTGTAGGCAGGGATGCCCATGGTTGAAGCCCTAAAAGCTTCCTTCTGTTTCAAAGATCTATGACTCTGATAATTTTATATTCTCTACAGGTGGGGAATTTTTCCTTTCTGCTCAGTGCAGACCCAGCCACTTAAATCATGTAGTAAATATAGACACAGACCTATATTGAGCAGTAATTGACTTTGTTAGGGTGAAATTTTGTTATAATAAGCATACAGAGATGACATGGCCAGCCTGCAGGCACCAGAGAGTCATTCTTTCAACACTGATTCAAGTATTTACTAAACTTCTTCCTACTGAGGGCTGAAGTTAAAACAAGTGACCTCCAAGGCAACATGGCATAGTGAAAACAGTGTTAGACTTGGGGTCAAAAGGTCCCAGATTGGCCAATTACTTGTAATACCATTTTCTATCTGCATCAATTCAACAAACATCCATGAAGTACCCACTATGTACAGTGCTAGCCAGTGCTTATCCAAAGACCATAAAAACAAATAGGGCTTGCCCTTGAGGAATTTACATTGGAGTGTGGGATAGAGATACCATACTTACAAAAGTAACTAAATACCAAGAGTATACAAAATAATATTCAAGAGGGAAAGAATGCTAATAACTGAGGGGACCATGCTCAAGAAAGCCCCTTCTTTTCTACTCCTTAGGAGGTGGCCCTATGTGCTTTGAAGGAAGCCAGGACTTCTGAGGGGTAGAGAAGGGAAGGGAATATATTCCAATGAAGATGAGAAGGGATATGGATGGGCGAACTCTTATACGAAAACACAGATCTTATACAGAGATGAACATGTTTGAAGAACTGCTAGAAGGTCAATTACATTTGAGTTGGCTGTAATGGAATGAGTCCAGTATTTACCTGAGAATCAAATGCAAGGTCCTATGTAATGCAAATTATTATTAGGTGGCAGACTGGTATTGCAAATAGATATTTGACCTTAGAGTTAAGAAGGCCTGAGTTCAAATCCTTGCTCTGGCATGTATTGGTTATGTGACCTCTCTAGGCCAGTGATGTCAAACTTAAATAGAAACAGAGGCTATTTTTAAAAAAAAGAACATAAGGGTTCCTGTAGCCATGTTGACTTAGAAAAACACTTATTAACATTATATTGTTCTATTATATTTATATTTAATTTTATTATTTTTTAATCACATGATATACGTTATACTATATTTTTATTTTGTTGAACATTTCCCAATTGCACTTTAACATGATTTGTGCTGCCTTCAGCCATTGTTTGACACCTCTGCTCTAGGCCACTCTCTCAGACTGTAAATTGTTGCTGTTGTTGTCCAATCATTTCAGTCATGCTCAAGTCTTCATGACCTCATTTTGGAGTATTCTTGGCAAAGATACTGGAGTGGTTCGCCATTTCCTTCTCCAGCACATTTTACAGAAAAGGAAACTGAGGCAAATAGAGTTAAGTGATTAGCCCAGGATTGCACAGCTTGTAAATGTCTGAGGCTAGATTTGAAGTCAGGAATATGAGTCTTTCTGACTCCAGGCCCAGCACTATCCACTACCCCACCTAGTCATCCTGAAGACTCTAAATGGGTAGACAATGTTTCTTCACCAAGAGTTCCTCATACCAATAAAATCCTAGGTCTGGGATTATTTTTCAGTTATTTGTCTTTACAGTTCACTTCATTCTGCATCACTTCATACAAGTCTTTTTAAGTTTCTCTGAAACCACGTCCTTCATCATTTCTTAGAGTACAAATAGTATTGCCTTTTTATTATTAGCACACACACACACACAGAGTTGGGTACAGAAATACTTCACACAACAAGGAAACAGAAGTGAAAGAGAAGGAGGGTAGATTAAGGAAGGGATTAATTTTCAACAAAACCCACCTCTAAGGATGTTCGAAAGTATTTATAGCTCTTTTGGAGGTAGCAAAGAATGGGAATCTGAAATGATGTCCATCAACTGGCGAATGACTGAGCAAGTTGTGGTATACACGTGTGATAGAACACTATTTTGCAGTAAGAAATGATAAAGGGAATGGTTTCAGAGAAACCTAGAAAGACTTGTGTGAAGTAGAGCCAAGAGAACAGTCTATACAGTGACGACCACATGGTGAGAACTCACAAGTTTGAAAGAATTGGGAACTCCAGTCAGTGTTATGACCAACCACAATTACAGAGACTGTTAATGACAAATGTTACCCATGAGGCCTCAGAGCACAGAATGAGGCATGTACTTTTCAGAGATGGCCATTGTGGAAGTTTGTTTTGTTTTGTCTGTACATGTTTGTATTTTTTCAATTTCAGAGATGGCCATTGTGGAAGTTTGTTTTGTTTTGTCTGTACATGTTTGTGTCTTTTCAATTTCAAGAGGAGGGAATGTATTTTAAGTGGAGATGAGAAGGGATCGGGGAACTCTTATGCAAAGGTACAGACTTGAGAGATGAAATGTCATATATGAGAAACATCTAGCAACTCAATTGCATTGGGTTGGGATTCAATGGGGCTGGGGGATGAGAAAAGCAGATTTGTGTTGACTGAAAAACAATAAAATATGATTTTAAAAATCCTAACCTCACCTCTTCCCTTTTTCAAGCCCCTAGTCTGCTTCAGCTGTTCCTCATGTCTGTTATTCTCTCCCTCCTTATCTCAGTCTCCTGACTTTCCTGACATCCTGTAAGGCCCAGCTGAACTTCCTTTCCCATTCTTCCTCATGCTAGCGCTTTCCCCTTTAAGGGATCTCCAATGTATTCTCTCTGCTTTTCGTTTGAATACCATCATCTGCATGTCACCTCCCCTTATCCTGACAGCTCCTCAAGGGCAAAGACTGTGTTGTACCTTTCTTTAGATCTTTAGAAGTGCTTACTTAGCACATTGCCTGGCACATGGGAGGTCCTTAGTAAATACTGGTTGACTTAGTCCACTGAACGAGCAACGAAGGATCGCTGAAAATAAGATACGCAATTTTGATTATAAGAAGTAGCAAAGCTTTTGCACAAATAAAGCTAATGCATTTAGCATTAGAAAGAATGCAGGTAACTGAGGAAAAAAACGTTTACAAAGTTTTCTCTGATAAAGGTGAATGGATTCAAATGTACAAGACTAAGAGCCATTCTCCATAAGATGCATGGTCAATGAATATGAATAAGCAGTTTTCAAAAGAAGAAATCTAAGTTATCAATAACGATGTGGGGAAAGGCACCAAATCACTAACAATTAAAGAAATTAAAACAACTCTGAGATTCAGCCTCACAACCATCAGATTACCAAAGATGGCTTGAAGGGACTGTGGGAAAACAAATACACGAATGCATTGTTAATGGAGCAGGGAACTGATCCAGTCATTCTGGAAAGCAATTTGGAATTATGCTTTAAAAAGTTATTAACCTGTGAATACTCTTTGGTCTAGCCGTACCATTACTAGGGCTGCACTCCAAAGAGATCAAAGAAAGAAGAAAAGGACTTTTATGTACAAAAACATTTGTAGAAGCCCTTTTCATGGTAGTAAAAACCTAGAAACTAAGGGGATACCCCCCTATTAGAGAATGGCTAAACAAATTGTGGTAAATGTTTTCAATGGAAGATTATCATGCCATTAAAAATGACAGAATGAACTTTTCAGATGAAACTGGGAAGACCTCTGTGATCTGATTCAGAGTGAAATGAGTAGAGCTAAAAGAACAACTTACGCATTAGCAATATAGAGAAAAACAACTTTGAAAGACTTTAGAACTATGATTAATGCAATGATAAATGATGAGTCCAGAAGACCAAAAATGACTCACACTACCCACCTCCAGTCAATGAGACATACATATTTGGACAAAGCCAATGTGGGAATCTATTTTGCTAGGTTGTGCATATTTATGGTGAATTTTTTTTAATTGTTCTATTGAAGGGGGCAGTGAGAGGGAGAGATAATAAACACAAAAATAAATTTTTTAAATTAAAAATATAAATTGGACCTTGAATAAGTATTCTGAAGGATGGGAATGAAAAGAGAGAGCACTTTAGGTATGAAATGACAGTCTAAAACAGAATTTATTTTCTTTCTTCCCTAAACTCCCCCTCATTCTCTTCCTACCCCTTTTGCAAACTTCTGTTACTGTTGAGGGTACTATCACCCCTCCAGTCACCCAGATTTACCTCTTCAGCATTATCTACCCCTTATTTTCACTCACTCTCCATATACAGCCAATTACCAAATCTTACCCATTTTTACAAAATCTCTACCTTCTATCCCTTCCCCTCCTCTCCTCTCACACAGCTCAGTCTCAAGCCTGTCTCCACTTTAACCAATCTTCCATATAGTTTGTTGTTGTTCAGTCATTCAGTTGTCTCAGAGTCTTGGTGACCCCCTTATGTAGTTTTCTTAGCAAAAGTACTAGAGTAGTTTGCTATTTCCTTCTCCAGTAGATTAAAGCAAACAGAGGTTACATGACTTGCCCAAGATCATACATTAGTGAGTACCTCAGGTCAAATTTGAACTCAGATCTTCATGACTCCAGGCCCGGCATTCTAATGAGAGGAGACTACATACATAGAGGAACATTGGTCAAGAAGGTATATTTTGGTTTGGAAAGTAGCCGGTTGTTGAATTTAGCCGTAGAACAGACAGATGTAGTTTTTTGGATCCAAAATGGCAGTGTTGATTTTCTTTTTATGGAGCTGATGACTGGAGCTAGGTAGGGGTGGGGAGGGGAAGTTGGTCAGAAGGCAGGGAAAGAGTCTGAGAGGAAGAGTTGAGACCTCCAAGGACTTAGGTCTCCTGAGAGGTTTCAGTTCTAGCTAGGGGACCCTTTAAATTCTCAGAGAATAATTACAAGGAGGGAATCCATTATCTTTTGTAAAGACTTTAGCACCACTGATAAAATTTCTTGATTTTCCTCTTCATTTCCACAGAAACTATGGTACAATTCTTAGGATAAAAGGTCACTGACAAGAGATAGGAACCAGACCCATGATTTCATTAGATAGAGAAGTAAGGTAGTATTTCTCAAACTTTTCTGCCTCCACTAAGGCCCTACTCTGATGCTTCATCTGGATCTGAAGGTAAAAGTTCTAAAGTTGAGTTCCAAATTTTGTAGTTTGTAGTAGTCTAGCTTCTGGCCTTTAGTCATTCCTAATTTCTTCTTTCATGAATTTCAGTTCTCTTTTGAACTATTCTAGATTTTTTTGTTGTTCTGTGCTCTCCAGAGGATTCTGTTTTTCATCATGGGTCTTTAGTTCACTTTCCTTTATAGTAAAATGAAACTCCTAAAATAGATCCGGATTTTAATTGCAATCTTACGCATTCTTCCTTCTGTTTTTAGGTTCCTCTTTGTTAGTTTATCTGTCACACTTCTGAGATTTTATTGCGAGCTTTTCTTGTAATATCTTGGGTGTTTCCATCTTTTTTCTTGTATTCTCTTGTCACTTACTTGCCTTCCCCTCCCCTTTTTCTGGAGACTACACTGCAAGTCTACCTCAGCCTCCTTGAGCTGGGGAATATATAAAAGTTATCTGGCTGGCCCCCACCTAAGATGTTTGGTTGGGAGGATATCCAAAAAGCTCATAGATGTAATTAGCAAGTAGCAGAGTTTGAAGCAACTTCAGGAATCACTTATTCTAACCTCCACTTAAACAGGAATACTCTCTAGTCTCTGACAAATGATCATTCAGCCTCCACTTGACTTTAACAATGGGGAGATTAGTGCCTTTTACAGCAATAGTCTATTTTCAAAAGCTCTAATTGTTGGGAAATATATTGAATCAAAATCCATCTTCCTATGACTTTCCCCTCTTGGTCCTGCTTCTTCCCTCTGGACCACAGGTAGAACAATGTAATGGAAAAAGCATTGGACTGGGAGCCGTCATCTGAATCAGCTATTATCTGTGTGACCTTGAAGAAGTCACTTAAATTCTTTTGGCTTCAGTTTCCTCATCTGTGAAATGAAGAGATTTAAAATTCATAGCACCATCAAATTTGATAAAAAGAGAATGCTCTGAACCCTAGCTCCCTCTCCTATAAAATGGAGGTAATCTGGCAGTTGGCATCTCAGTTTGATTCCTAGCTTCCCTACCCACTATCTATGGGAATATATCCTCATTTGTCCATGTTCTTCCCCACTTTGGAATATGTTGGGGTCAAGGGAGAAAGATGAAGGGGTAGAGAAGATGAGGAAGCAGCTCTTATGCCTCCAAAGAGACATGTGCATTTTTGCCTTTATGCCTAAACCCAGAGAATGCAGAGGGAACTTTCTGCAGGGTGATCTCCCTAGGGAAAGCTCCAAGAAGCAACAGGAAGTGTTCTCAGTGATTCAGATGGTGGGACCCTTCCATGGGAAGTGTTGACACAAGTGTGAGAAAGCTGGCATAATGAGCCATTGGGAGGTGGGGGTGGGAGACACAGACTGAAACTTTGCCAGACACTGGACCCGTTAGGAGGAAGTCAGAGATTTCTGCTCCTTGTGTCCTGGAACATTTCAGGGAGTAGGTAGCTCTGAATCCTTCAGTGAAGCAGACTATACCTTTACACCAGCAGCTTCCAACAGATCACATAGTAGAATACAACAATTCAGAAACATTGTATTTATGTCTCAGATTGTGTGTGTGTGTATGTGTGTGTGTGTGTGTGTGTGTGTGTGTGTGTGTGTGTGTGTGTGTGTCACTAGCCAGTGGGAGATTGAGTAAATGACACAACCCCTTTGGGCCCTAAGTTCTTCATCTCTGAAATAAGGGTAATTAGAATGTTGTAAGGAAAGTGATTTATAAGCTGGGATTGCATCCCTCTGATACTTTAAATACTTGAATGTCAAAAAAGGATGGGAACATAGAAGTGTCCAGAGGGAACTGTGTCCAAGACCAGTTACTCAATGGACTCCTCATGACTACACCTCAAATTACCTCTTAGTTCAGTGACTTTGCTAGCACAACATAAAGAATGGGCCTTTGGGGGGTCTCAGTTTCCCTTTACCTCTTTGCCATATCTACTCTTTAAAACCTCCACCTACCCTCCATGAAAATTCATCTCCAGAAAACCTTTGGTGGTTTATTCCTAACTATTTATTGCAGTTAATTATTGGTCACAGGACCAAAGACCTAAGTCCTTGGAGGTCTCAACTCTTCCTCTCAGACTCTTTCCCTGCCTTCTGACCAACTTCCCCTCCCCACCCCTACCTAGCTCCAGTCATCAGCTCCATAAAAAGAAAATCAACACTGCCATTTTGGATCCAAAAAAACTACATCCGTCTGTTCTATGGCTAGATTCAACAACCGGCTACTTTCCAAACCAAAATATACCTTCTTGACCAATGTTCCTCTATATATGTAGTCTCCTCTCATTAGAATATAAGCTTTTTGAGGACAGGGACTTTCTGAATTTTTGTTTTTGTATCCCCTGCATGTAACACAGTGTTTGGTACTTAGTCTTTAATAATTTCTAATTCACCATTCACCTGCATATAGTCACTCCACTATTCCATGTTCCATTAATACTAATTACATAGTTTGTATTCTTATATATTTCACTGCATCATATAACAGAAATATACTATTGGGACAATTCTGAGCTATGACCTCATTCACCTATCACTGTATTCAATCATTTTCCAAGTTCTGCTAATTCTACCTCCATAATGTATCTCATTCTCCTCTGTGCTCACTGGACTGCCTCCCACATCATGGCCCACATTATGAGGACTACTTGATCTCACTGCTTGCAGTCTTTTCCTTCTGCCTAGTCAATTTTCACACAGCTGCTAAACTAATCTTCCAAAGGTAAAGATGTAAATATTTCACTCTCCCTTACAAGAAAAAAACAAAGTTTTCTTTAGTCCCTTATTGCCAATAAAATTTAAAATCCTTGTAGATTATTTTATAAGTCAACAAACATCTGCTTTTCAAGTATTTGTTTCAATTAATAACAAAAAAATTCTCCTCCTCTCCCTTCCCTACCCTTTTCTCCAATGGAAAAAAAAAAACTTACAAAAACATGCATAGTCAAATCAAACTCCCACAGTTACCATATCCAACACTACATCTCATTCTGTACCTTGGGTCCCTCACCTTTCTGTTAGAGTTGAATAGCATGCTTGATTTCAGCCTCCTAGAGTCATGGTTGGTCACCAAACTCCTTGTCTTAAGATATAAAAGACTCCAAAATCTGATCCCAGCCATACTTTACATCACTTCCCTCCATACACTAATGTACTCTATGTTCCAGCCACACTGAACCACTAACTGTTCCTGGATTTCATCCTGTATGAACATAAGCAGACCATGCCTCATCCTTATTTCAGCCTGTTGAAATCCTCTTTTTTGAAGGCATCACTTGCTGAATACAGCCTTCTTGGATTGCTCTTCCCTAACTCTTTCTCTCTGTTCTTCCTAATATTTACAACTATGTGGGTGTGAGACTATTACAAGCAAAGGTTTCCTAATGATAGTATCCTTATTCAGCAAGGAACCCATGGGAGGCCAAGGTCATCAGAAGTTGTGCCCATAGCAGCCAGACAGACATTGTTAGGGGGTAGAAAGGGGTGGAATAGGATGTCAGTAAGTAGCCTGGTTTAGATGGCCAAAGGTCAATATAAAGGGAAGAAGCAGTACACTGGAAATCAGCTGCTAGGAAAAACTAGAAGAGGGAGCAAGCCCTTTTCAAACTGTGAAGTCATCCAAGAGCTTGGAGTATTGAGTACTACATACCTTCCCTTCTCAATTTCCCATTTTTCCCCCTTTAAGTATTCAGTGCCCTTAATCTACACCACCCCCTACACACACACACACACACACACACACACGCACACACACACACACTCCCATTCCATAAAAATATGGACTAGCTAAAAAATTCTGGAAAGGAGGTAGTCAGATGGGGATGTCCTAAGCAAAAATGCTGCACAGGTAAAGAACCCTGCTTTTATATCAAGACAACCCTGGAGGGTAGTGTTTACCTTTGGAAACAGTGCTTCTAGGAAGAGGGGCTTTTCCAAATTATCTCCACCTTGGATCAATATCTCTTGGAGAGCATTATCACAGACAAAACAAGACCACCTCTAGTAGTCTTTCCAAAGGATTATAGCCATGTTGTGATTTACCCAAGTTACCTGACATCACAGTATTAGAATGTTAAAACTGAAGAGATCTTAGATACCATCCAAGTTCTGGGCAGTGCCCAGAGCCAAGGGAGTGGTATTGTAGAACCTTCATTTTACAGAGGAAAAGAATCACTTACAAAGAGAGGGGGCACTTGTCCAAGAAACTTGTTTTGGTAAAGGGGGAGAGTAGAGGAGAGCAAAAGAAAAGGAAGGACATAAAAGATCAGATAAGTAGGACAACTTTGAAAGTTACAAGATGAATTTATTACAAAGAAAAGCTTCATATGCAATCCTCTCCTTCTGTTCTAAAATGTGTGTGGAAATGCTAGTTTTATTTGGTATTTAAGTTCAGAATAAAAACCATATAGCAATACATATTTTAAAAGACTGCCTGCCAAAGGAGCAGCTTGGCATAGTAGATAGCCAGCCTCTCAGAGTTTGGAAGACCTGGATTCAAATCCCACCTCTGACTCAGCTTGACTGTGTCACCCTGGATATGTCCTTTCCTCTCTCAGTTTTACAGACAACACTCTAAGTTGCAGTGCAGGTATGGCTCTGTGTTGACAAAGGGAGCTTCATCATCCAGAGTTCCTTTTATTATGTATTATTATAAATATATAAACATGATATTTATATATTATTTAAAAATCAAAAGTCCAATCCCAAACCGCAATAATAGTTCATATTTATATAGGACTTCAGTCTATCAAGCTCTTTGCTCACAATTCTGAGAGTTAGGCAGCACAAGTGTTAAACCTTTTTTACAAAGGAAGAAACCTTTTACAGATGGGGAAACTGAGACTCAAAGAAAAGTGACTTGGTCAAAATCATACAGCTGGAAAGAGGTGGATTTGGAGTATGACATTTCATGGAACAGTTTATGATGTCTAAGAAATCCTGTGCTATCTCCACACCCTGCCCTTCTCCCCCTTCTATTGAAATCTTCCCAGTATCCTATCTTCAAAATCTTACTTAAATGCTTCCTCTTCCATAAAACCTTCCCTAGTCCCAGGTGGAAGTGACCTCCTCTTCCCAGGTACAACCTGGGCCTTACTATGCCCCTCCTACAGCATTTTTCACATTTTGTCTTGGATCATAGACATGCCTGCTGATGTCTTAGCTCCGCTACTCAATTTAAGTTACTTGAGGGCAAGAACTCAGTCTTAGGCCCTCTGTACCTGCACCTAGCACAGTTTCACCATGGCAGGCCCTTGGCCTTGGCAGATGTTTTTTGAAAGTAACCAAGCACAGAGTGTGTAGGTGGAGTTGGGGCAGGATGGGGGCGGGTGGGGAAGTAGGGGGATTGTTGAGGAACAACTTCATTTCCATGTTCCCCCTCCAACCTTGCTGCTCCCCTCCCTCAGTTATGTTCCAGTCAGATTCTCAAAGGCTGGACTTGGAACAAACCCCTTCAGGGGCTGAGGAAGGGTTTCAGGGGTCTGCCACCTAGATCCCTGGGGAAGACAGGAAGAAAATGACCAGGGCAGCTTAGCTTGCTGGTGCTGCCTATCCTGCCAGGAAGGACAGGACTCCCAGGGGGCCTATCGGAGCCTCCCCTTTGGGGACCCAGCCCTCTCTCACCCTGGAAACCCATTGCACAAAGGCTGCCACTTGGAATGCAGCTGGGGCAGTTACCCTAGGGCTCCTGGCTCTGGGAGGAGCCCAGGCCTTGGCCAAGTGATCAAAATCATCCTGGCCAAAATATGAATTATTGCTCCTACTAAAGCCCCACCACCCCCATTGTTGTGGGCACTGCCCAGGAAGTCCCAAATCATCCTAGTCACAGGGCATGGCATGTCAGTCATCCAGGACACTGAGGGATAGCCTGTTTACAGGAAATCACAGAGAATCTCAGGTCATCCTTGCTTCCTGGAACCAATCCTTACTTAGTGCAAAGAGTCAGGGATAATGGTTGGAATTTCATCTACCCGCTAGTGAGAAGTGGAGGCGCTGGGAGGAGAAAAAGAGGGGAAGGACTAAGGATGTGGAAGGTCTATGGGAGGAAGGAGGTAGGAGAAGAAAGAAGGGAGATGAGGGAAGGAGGGGGGTAAGGAGAGAAGAAAAGGAGGAATAATAGAAAGGTGTGTGAGAATGAAATGGGCAGAGACAGCTCACCTTCCTTCCTGCTCAAAGTATGAATGTTCAAGAATGCCTGGACACTCTCTAGTTTCCTTGGAGTTTGGTCACCTGCAAGGGTAACCCCTCCAAAAATCATTCTGAGAAAGAAAGTTCCTTCCCAGGAAAAAGGAAGTGGGAGGTCAGGGGAGGGGGCTAAGAATGCCCCACCAGCTGGGTCCGGAGAGGAAGCAGAGATGGATTTCCTGAGCAGCATTCTCTCTCTCTCTCTCTCTCTCTCTCTCTCTTTCTCTTCCTGGCAGATTTCACCAGAAGAGGATGATGCCTTCCCCCAAGTGCCCCTCCTCCCACTTAAACCTGGCAGTGGGCAGCTGAAAACCTAGGGATCATTCAAAACCTACTTCTGACCCTTCCCACAGTCACCCTCAAACCTGAGCAACAACCAGAAACCACAGGCTGAATAACCCTTCTAGGGGCAGGGAGGTGGCCAATCTGGGGTTATTGAGTTGGAGGATGGGGGAGGGCTGCCCTGCTGGGCTCCTAAGGAATCCTCTGGGAGAAGTTGTGAGAACAGGAGAAGGGAATGCAGGGCCGGCCAGGAGAGCTGTATTTTGGGAGCTGTGTGGTTCCTGCTGAGTCAACTAACTAGGTGTTTGGCCCCAGTCTGCGTGAGGAGACAGGAAGTGCTCCCACCCCGATCCCGAAGAGGGTTAGTCATTCTTCACAACATATGATCATCATGGGGGGGGGGGCGCATTGCTGAGAAGGAGGAGAAGCAGAATTCCTAGCTGGCTGGAAGAAAAAGTCAGATAAAGAATTCTTAGAAGGTGACTATCCATCTGTCCCCCGTGGCTTACAGGAGAAGGAAACAAGGGTAAGGAACCAGGGAGCTATTATCATGGAAGAGGGGGCGAGGATCAGGTCAAAGGAGAATTCACCTCTGGCCCCTGGGAATCATTTTCAGATTCTCCCCGTGAACCAAGACTTGTGAAAATTAATTACCATTTGTCCAAGGCTTTGAGATTCCACAGATGAAAGATACCACCAGTAGAAATGCGATGAGGAATATGTTTACGGTAACCAATGGCTGATCATACTTCCTCAGCCCACTCTGGTCTGGCTAAGCCTCCCCCTCCCCCCACAACATACTCCATGAGATGGAGCCCCATTGAGGAGGTTCTTGAATTTGAATGATGGGTATTCCAGGAACAAGGAGCAGTATGAGCAAAGGCAGAGTGGCCTTTGAGGATGAGGATGTATGTGAGGGTGATAAGTGGTCTACCCCTGGCTTACAAAGTTAAATGACTTTTCTAAAGGTTTCACAAGCTGTAATGGACCCAGAAAGGGTTTGAATTCTTTGAGAAGGCCATCGACAACAGGTGTCTCCTCTTCCTTTCTTAGCCTCTTCCCTTCTCAGCCTCTTCGTAACCCTGCAGGCAACTGCTGCCTCATCCTTCAGCCAGACTTACTAAAGATCCTTTAAATGCCACATCCAATGGCCTTTTCTCAATCCTCATCCTTTTTGACCTCTCTGCAGTCTTTGGCACTAACGATCACCCTTCTTTTCTTATACTCTCTAGGTCTTCTTGACATTACTGTCTCCTAGTTCTTCTACCTATCTAACTGCTCCTTCTCAGTCTTCTTTGTTGAATCTACATCCAGGTCATGTCTCACTAGTGCTGGACCTTCTTTTTCTCCTTCTATATTATTTTCCTTGGTTATCCTTTATTGCCTATCTATGTCAGTGATTCTCAAATCTATATATCTAGTCCTGAGTTCTCTGCTGACTCTCAGTCTTGAATCTCCAAATGTCTATTGAACATCTCAAAATGGGTGTTCTATGGACATCTTAAATTAAACATGTCCAAAACAGAATTCATTATGCTTCCCCACAAACCATCTCCTATTCTTAACTACCCTATTACTGTCCTGGGTACCATGATGCTACCAGCCACCTGGTTTGCAACCTAGGTATCATCCTTGACCCCTCACTTTTTCTCATCTTTATTGCCAATACCTCTTGATTTCACCTGTGTAACATCTCTCCTCTGACATGGCCACCACTCTGATGCCTATTGTCATTGCTTCTCACCTGAGCTATTGCAGTAACCTATTGGTTGGTCTTCCTAACACAATCCCTCCCCACTCCAGTCTAACCACCACTCATCTGTCAAAGAGATCTTCTTAAAATTCAGATCTGACCAAGTTAACCCTGCCCCCAGTCAATAAACTCTAATAGATCCCTATCACCTCCAGAATCAAATATGAAGTCCTCTGCCTGGCATTCAAATCCTCTTTTAACCTGTCCCCCACCCCTCTCTTTCCAGGCTTCTTACTCCTACTCAGTAACACATACTTTTCTATCCAATGACCCTGTGCTCCTTATGGTCCCATGAATAAGACACTCCATCTCTCTCAGCTCTGGAAATTTTCTCTGGGTATCTCCCATGCCTGGAATATTGTTCTCATTTCTACCTCCTGACTTCCTTGACTTCCTTCAAACACCAACTAAAAATCCCACCTTCTACAGGAAGCCTTTTCCAATCCCCCTTAATGCTGGACCCTTTCTTCTGTAAATTATTTCCTATTTATCCTGTGTATAGCTCATTTGTATACAGTTCTATACATGTCTCCCCCACTGTACTCGAGTTTCATGAAGCAAAAACTGTTTTCTGTCATTCTTGGTATTGCTAGTGCTTAGCCAAGTGCCTGGCAAGTAGTTGGTACTTAGTAAGTACTTATCGACTGACTGACCACAGGTCTCTTAACTCCCAATCCGTTGCCATTTCAGTTTCACCATACTGTTTCTGCTTTCGTCAGATAAGGCTGAAGAGGTGGGTTAGAGAGATATTGTTGAAGGCTTTGAAAACCTGGTTAAGAAATTGGGACTTTGAAGACTTGGAATGGCATGGCTAAGGCGAGTAGGCACAGACAAACCATTGAAAATTTTGAGCAGTGGAATGACCCAGTCACCATGGTCCTCAATCAGAGGAAGTAGAGGCCCTCCTCCTCCCCCCAAAAAAGACTGGAAAGAGTAGCGAGCCTTATTAGCAGACTTATCATAGCCCCAGGGAGGGATGAGAATGTGATGCCAGAAAGCAGGTGCCCATATTGATTCAGGAGGGTGAAAGCTCCTTGTAGGTAGGGCTGTTTCATTCTTGGTTTTGAATTCCTAGCCCCTCATACAATTCCTGGTATATACTAAGTGCTTAATAAATACCGTCTAATTGAATTGTTTGGACTCTAAGTTGCCTTCCTTTCATGCTAGCCATCTCTGACCCAACTATTACGGAAGACCACATTTTCATATAGCAAGAGACTGTGAGAAAAGAGTAGAATTTACACCAAGGCTACTTGGTGGGGTTTTAACCTGAGTGCTACTTCACTGGAGATAGAATGCCAATAGAATTCCCCAATTTTTATCTAATTTAAGAAACATAAGATAGCTGATTGCTTCGACCACTGAAAATACTGAGGCAAAAACGCAGGGCAGTGATTAAATTAAAGCATCTGGTCATAAAACAAATTACAGAGAGGGAGCAAAATTACCAGGTTCCAGGGAGAAAGAGCAACTGAGAATCACAGAGAGAAAGAAACTGGGAGGCAGGTGCAAGTGTGGGTGTGGGTTTTGGGGCGGTGTGGGTAGGGAAGTAACCTGGTACCGGAAGCCTGCCTTATTAATAAGGTTGTGTGTGTGTGTGTGGGTGTGTGTGTATATACAACAAACAGGAGCTCAGTCCCATAGGACTAAGTCAAAGTATTCTTGGCAGAGTGATGGAGAGAATATTGAATTCATAGTCAAGAGACCTAAGTTCTGGAGCCTAGTCTGGCACTGACAAGCTGTACGATCTTTGGCAAGTCACCACTACTGTGGACTTCATCTTCCTCAGTTATAAAATGAGGAGGTTGGAACAAGCTACTTCTGACCTCCCTTTCTGTGATTGTGTGAATACACTTGTGCTTGGATGATGCAGGGATAGGGAGACTCTAAAAAGCTAAGAAGGTTTGGGGAAACAAGGACGGCACCTTGCAGGGGAAGAAGTCTGGCACAAACAGGAAGTCTGCTGAGAAGTGTGAAGGTTAAAGTAAGCAGTCTAGCACTGTGGGATCAATAAATATTATGAAAGTAAATAATCTGAAGCCTTCTGCCAAGCTGGGTAATTATTAGCCCTCCTTCACAAGGTTACCAATATCCCTTCAGTCATTTGTCCCTTGTTTTGGCTTATCCCGTGTGTTATGAATAGAGTGAGACGCGGCAAGGTAACACTTCAGTGCCATCAGTGTCCCTGAAATGTGGTCTTGGTGAGGTCAGCCCAGCCTCTCTGGGGGTGTCTCACCTCATAAGTGAACAATATTAGGACTCTCCCCCAACGCACGCACACACACACACACACACACACACACACACACACACACACACACACACTGTGACCAGCCCTGAAGGTCAAAGAGTAAACGATATCAGAGACATTTTAGGGATTTATTCCCTAAAGACAAGTTAAAGGGCATGTATCAGTGATCTGGGATTTGCAACAAGAATGGTTATGTTCCACTACTCAAGCTTCCATTTACTACTCTTGTGACCATGGTCAAGTCCTTTAATCTCTCTCCGAGCCTCAGTTTCCGCATCTGTAAAACAGGAATATTAATACTTGCATCACCTATATCACAGGATTTCTGGACAGGGATAATACATAGATAGTGCTTTCTAAATAATAAGGCATTATATAAATGTTAAGTTATTATTAGTATGAGAGTCAGTGGAAAAACTATTAGTATCTTATACTTGTATAATGTCTTGTAATTTACCAAATTCTTTCCATACACATGGTCTCTTGTGACTCTCCCAACACTGGCAAATAGGCAGGATAGCTATTGTCATCCCAGTTTTTCAGATGAAGAAACTGAGGACTGGAAAGAAGGGATTTGCAAAGTCTCTACTATTCAGTGGCAAAGAAAGGACTTAAACCCCAGGTCTCCCAATACTAAGGCTAATGTCACTTCCACTACACTACTCCTAATACATCACAACTGTCAAACTTTGAAAAGAGGGAACAGTTCCTGATGGAGGGGATGTGTGTCCATCTCTCTCTCTCTCTCTCTCTCTCTCTCTCTCTCTCTCTCTCTCTCACACACACACACACACACACACATCCTCTCTCCTAACAGTTGCTTAAGCGACTTGCCCAAGGTCCTAGTGTTTCTCCTAGTCATACTTTCTGCAGCCCTTCACAGGTGTATGTCCAAAATTGAATGAATGTTTTTTTTCAGAGTATTCTTCTTGGTTTGCTACCTGAAGATTGCCATTTCAACCTTGACTTCTTGTCTATCCCCCACTGGCCTGGTATCTATAACAAATCCTGCTGGATCTAAAGCTTATGTAGTCTTATCTTTTAAGAATAGTGAAGGGGGATAGAGCAAAAACCATGTCTTATACATTTATAAAGTCATAGGATCTTAGTTATAGATCTGGAAGGGACTTAAAGGTTATAACTTTGCCACCCACTCCCTTTACAGATGAGGAAACTGAGGCAGACAGAGGTTAAATGAGTTGTCCAATGTCATGCAACTAGTAAGTGTCTGTGGACTGAATTTGAATGCAAGTCTTACAGACACCAAATCCACCACTAGACAGAGAGATTCTTAGTAGATGCTCAATAAATACTTGTAAATTCATGATTCATAGGGCTTAAGAAGGTTGCCAAGACCAGTCTGATAGAGTAGATAGAGTAGATCAGGATGATCTGGGTTCAAATCTTGCCTCTCACAAATACTGTGTGACCACAGGCAAATGTGAGACCCAGTTTTCTCATCTGTAAAGTGGGGATAGTAACAGAACCATTTTACATAATGAGGAAAATACCTGTCCTACCCACCCCGGGGGCCTGCTGTAAGCTTCAAACAATATAATGTATGTCAAATGCTGTGCATACTTTAAAGCTCTTTATAAATCAGTCATTATTAGAGAAGAGATAGGTGACTGTAAAAGGAAATTACACGTGGAGTTTATACCGTTTAACAGATTAAAAACACTTTTGGGGGTAATATTGAATGCATGTGTTCTGAATAATAAATTATGGTACATATAACTTTAAACTTGTGGTTTATTTATGATTAAACATTAAATTCCACCTCTCCTTCCCTAGTTCTTCTGTAAAGTTTACCAAAATCTAGCCAGCAGGCTTGAGCTTAAAATAGACACTTCCTGAAATGTTGATATATTTCTCTTTTCTGCCTCCAGGCAAGAGGATGTGCTCACGTGAGAAAAGCAAACTCCTGTTAGGCACAAACTGGAAATCTCACTGACACCTGACTGAGAAAGTTGTTCCTATCACCATGGAAGGAAGAAAAAAGCTCTTTCTCTTCTTTGGAAAAAAGGGAGTGAGAGGGAAAAACAAACTGTGTTCCTTTGTCAGGATGAAGAGTTTGTTCCCCCGAGAAGGCCCTGCTCTGTGATTTTCCCTAGCCCAGGCTGACCTCACTGTCCTAGATGAGGCTTGCTATTCCATTGGAAAGCCTTCCAAGGCAGCAGGTTCTTTGCTCCCTCCCTCCTTGGAAGCCATTGTCTAGATTACTTGACTTTGTTTAACACCAAAGTGGACTGATTTTGACTTCTGTCTTTCAGTCAAAGCCATTGACTGAGTACCCAGTACCAGGGCTCTTTCCTAGGTGCAGGCAATGCACCCAAAGTGATAAGTGGCCCTGTCCTCAAGGAACTGACAGTCTGAAACGGGCACATGTGGAAAAAACCAAAAATGTATAAAAAAGCATTTTTTTTTAAAAAAGCACCAGGTAGTTAGGAGTCCCCACTTGTATTATTGGCTCTGAAACAAAATGTATAATCTTTGACAAGCCTCTGCAACTTAGTTTCTTCACCTTCAGTTGAGAAGGATAACAACTATCCTAAGTACCCTCCAGGGAAGGTTCATGAAAATCCCATACATTAGCCCTGTTACTGTTTATAGAAATATAGAGTCCAGGACAAAGAAAGCTTTAGTGTCTCCGTACTCTTCCCTGGTCAGACAACGTTCAGTCCTAAACCCCACATTTTAGAAGGGACATTATTAATAAAATGAAAAGTAATACGGATGAGAAACTCAAAACCCTATAATAAGAATGGTTAAGAGAACTGGGGATATTTAGCTCATCTGAGAAAAGACTTCGGTATGAGTATCTTAAAACATCTGAAGAGCTTATATGAAAGAAGAATTACACTTGATCTCCGATGTAACAGAGAACAAATTTTTGTTTAGTATAGGAGGAATTGAACCTTTGCTGCTACCCAAAGATGGAATGGATGGAGGCAGTGAGCTTTCCCATCTCTGAAACATGCTTTGGCAAAGATTAGAGAATGAAGGGTTCCTGAATGAGGTAGAGGATTGAATCAGATGGCATCTGTCACTCATCCACACCATCTTTCCTCTGATCCTGTGACTAGCTCTAATTTCGAATCACTCCTCTCTGGGCCTCAGCCTGTAAAATACCTTCCTTACCTGTAAAATAAAGGAGTTGGACTAGAAGATCTTAAAGGTCCCATTCAACTGAAAGATTCTAATATGTGTTTCTATTTATGTGTTTCTCAAAGGTAACTGGAAATGGAATTGAATCTACCATCCCTAATTAATAATCATGCACAACTGTATAGTGGTTTAAAGTTCTGTTGAGTGCTTTATTATCTTACATGACCCTCACAACAATACTATGTGATAAGGACCACATTTTACAGAGGAGGGAACTGAGGATCGGAGGCTAAGAGCCTTGTCTAAGGTCATGGCTGCTCATAAGGGAGAGCAGGGGGTCAGCCCACCTCCCGTTAGTCATGTTATCTCTCATTCATAGTTTTTCACTGAGTACTAACAGCTTTGCTTCTCAAGGTGACTGTGATGAGATGAAGATGGGGTTGTAATTTACAGGTGAGAATATTAAGTGTGGTGGGATTTATGAGAGCCAAATCAGCTCTGGAGTTTTATGGCCTTTAAAACCTATTCACCCCACCACTGATGACTCAACCCTTCTTGTGAGCAATTTTCATGTGCCTTATTTAGAGAGAACTTACTCACACCTCCGAGAGTGACTTTCTTGCAGAAAACCCTTTGTCAGGAAATGGACTGCTGTGGTATCATTTCTCCTGCTTGAAAGACTAACTTCCTGCTGTCTGGAGCTCCTTGCATCGGTGGAAGCAACTCCCCCGGGGGAATATCACAGTGGCTCAGACTCTCTGGTCAGTTAGCAGCCCTTAACCTGCTCCTCCCTAAAGCCAAACGATACTGACCACATCTGAGTCAGTGGCCGGGGTGGTTTGAGGGGGGCGGGGGTTGGGTGATTTGGGGTGATTTTAGGACTTTTCTTCCTAGAAGGTGCTCTTTGTGGGGAACCTTGAATTGTAGCAAGCATGTAAGGTTCATACATAATAGGGGAGAGTGAATGGTTTGGGGATATCTGAAGTAAACTCTGATGGCCTTAATGATATATGGTATAGGGGTGTAAAGACCAGGAAGCAAAATGTCAGTGCTGGAAGGGATCACAGAAGTTATCTGCTCCAATACCATTATTTAAAAAAGAAAAGTTTTATATATGTATTTTAAAATTTTAATTTTTAAAAATAAACTTCTCAAAATATTTTTTGTTATTGTCACAGTCATTTATAGTCACATATTCTCCCCTCCCCCTTTGAATTAGCCCTTTCTTATAATAAATACAGATAAGAAGACTATCGAACTGCGTGACTACATAGGAAAGTGTACTTAGCATTGCACATCTGTAGTACTTCCCTGCCACCCAGATACAGAAAGGAAGAAGGAGGATGTTCTTAACTCTTGTTAGAGGTAACAATTTGTCAGAATAATCAGTCAGCATTTAGCTTTGTGTTAATGTTCTTTTTGGTCTACATTCTTTTTCTAACTAGATAATGTAATCATATATTAACCTTTTGCTTACTTCAGTCTGAATATGGATCAGTACTTAAAAGTCTTTCCATGTTTCTCTGATTTTCTCATATTATTTATTTTCACATTTCATTCATATACCACATCTCTCCCCCCTATTCCCCACGGTAGAGGCACCCATTCACTGCATCGATACATTTTTCATATGAGAAATGAATATTGCTATGGGTATGTTGGCATATATATGTATTTATATACATATATGTGTGTATATATATGTATGTGTGTGTATATAGCAACATATATATATATATATGTATATAAATATATATTATATATGTCCTTTCTGTCTTTGACTTATTCAGGGAATATGCCTAGTAAGGCTACAAAAGTAAGAACAATTCAGTGACTTTTTTCCCTGTACAATTCCAACTTGTTTTTCATAAGGATGAGACGGATTCACAGTTCTACCAACAGGGCACGCATGCTGGCCTTCCTGCAGCCCTTCCATCATTCATCATTGTTGCCTTTTGTTCTTTGCCAACTTGCTAGGGATGAGTTAAAACCTCACTTACTTTCATCTGCATTTCTCTTATTAGGAATTTGGAACCATCTTTCCCATATTTGATAGTTTATAATTCTTTTTTTGAAAACTATTACATATCCTTTGACCGCTTATCTATTAGGAAACAATTCTTGATCTTACATTTATGTTAATTCTCTTAATATCTTGGGTATTTGATTTTTATCAATTTGATGTAAAGTCTTTCCCCCCAATCTGCAATTTCCCCTTATTCCAACTCATTAATTTAAAAAAAAATTTAATTTTATGTAATTGGAATTGTTTATTTTCTTTTTTACGTTCACTTCTATCCTTTGTTTGACTAATATTTTCTCCCCAACGCTGAAAAGTTGGAATAGTAAATGTGCTGTCAGCCTGCTTTGTTGGTTTTCCTTAACCATTTTTCTTTATTACATGGGAAGGCTATGGGGAGAGAAGGGAAAGAGAGGGGAAGATGTTTATGCAGAAATGACTATGATATAAAAGCAAAAGGCACCAATAAAACTTATGAAAAGTACCTCCAATTATTTTTATTGGTGTGACTTATGTTGAGGTTCATATCCATTAGAAACTTATTAGTATGTGGTGTAAATTATTGTTCTAAATATATTTTCTGCTGAATTGCTTTCTAGTTTTCTCAGCAGTTTTTGTCCAATGGTAAGCACTTTCCCTACTAGCATCTTACACTTTACATTTGATGCCAATTCCTAGGAAGTAGTTGACAATTTGGGGCTAGAGCTCAGGAGAAAGATTTGGAAGTCATCTATCTGTGAGGAAAGAAAGAAGTTTGAAACAGGTAGGAAAGAGGGAAACAAACATTAAGCACCTACTACGTGCCAGGCAGTAGGTTAAGAACTTTACAGATATTTTCTCATTTAATTCTCACAACAACCTTGGAAGGTAATGCTATCAAACACCGGGTTACTGAATTCCATTGTTTCTGATTCTTTCTTATTTATTCTGTTCCACTGATCTACCTTTTTTTCTATTTTTAAAACATCATCAAGTAGTTTTGATGATTATTGCTTTATAGTATTGCTTGATGTTTGCAAGTGCTGTGTTTTTTTTTCATTTTTCCTTTTTTTCCATTATTTTCCTTTTGAGAGCTTTTGTTCCTCCAAGTAAATGTTATTATTTTGTCTAACTCTATAAAGTCATTCCTTGGTAATTTGATGGGAATAACAAACCTGTAAATTAATTTAAATAGCATCATTTTTATTGCACTGGTACAGCCCACTCACAAGCCATGAAAATCTCTATAATTATTTGTCTTCATTTCTGTAAAAACTATTTGGTACCAGTATTCTAATTTTAGACTGGAGGAAGCAGAAACCTAGAGGAAGGTACAGATTTGCCTGTAGTGACCCAGTAAATTCATGGAAGAGGCAAGCAAGCAACCCATTTCCAACCATTATTCCTATCACTCTACCAGGTCACCTGTCTCTGCAAGATCCCACATTTAGGTTTAGTGCATCAAGGGAGTGGGCAAAAGAAAATGCCAGGTGAGCAGAATCCATATCTTTACCATAAGATACTGGTGGCTCAAAAGAGGAGTAGCGGGGAATTAAGGAAAGGAACAATGAAAGATCCCAATTAAATCCCCTATGAGAGGCATCACGGTATTATGGAAAGAGCAGGGGATTTATGAGTCTGATGAATTCTGATTTGGGACTGAATTCTGGTTTGACTCATTGTGCAGGATAGTGACATGTCTGGCTTAATGTGATTGTTGAGCCACCATCAAGTGACCATTGAGAGACTGGAGAATGGGAGGGATGCTGCAGGACTGGAAAAGTCATTGAATTAACTTTTATATGCTAAGTGCTGGAGATACAAAAAAGGTAGAAGACGGCCCCTAGATGTCCTGGCTTTCAAAAAAAGGAAGGGAACAGAGTTGACCTATAATGGGCCCATGAGATTGACTTCAATTATGAGTGAAATTCTAAAACATACAATGTAAAAGATGGGGTGTAAAGATCTGGAAAAGGAGATAATGGTCACAAAGAACTGACATCACTCCATGAAGAGATTTGGAAAAGGAAAGTAAAAAAGTTTGAGGTAGGAAAGAAGAAATCAAGCATTTATTTAGCACCTACTATGTGCTAAGCACTTTATAAAGAGTAGTACCTCATTTGCTCCTCATAGCAACCTTGGTAGACAAGGCTATCATTCCCATTTATAGATGAGGACACCGAGGCAGAGAGATTAAAGTGATTTGCCGTGGATCACACAACTAGTACATGGCTAGAGCTAGATTTGGATTCTTATCTTCCTGACTTGGTCCAGTGCTCTATCCACTGTGCCAGGGAGCAACCTGAACAGCTATTGTTAGGAATATGATAGAGGGCAAACCCAAAAGCTGCTATGTAGTCATTAAAGCCTTACTGTGGCTAGGTAACAAGAATGTGTACTATGCCCAATTGCCCCAGTTTTGTTGCTTTCCCCAGTAACAGTCAGCAAGTTGGGAATAGGAACATATAATGGACTGAAGAACTGGAAATTTGACAGCGTGAATGGCAAGAAGGTCAGGAAATAATGGGTAATTGAACTGGTAAAATAGACTACACCACAAAGGGAAGAGTATTACCCCAGCAAAGATAGCTGGGAAAACAAGGAGAGAACATGAGTGCCCACTGAGATGAAGGGTTTAAGGAGTTAGAGATGAAAAACAGATTATGATCAGAGGGGAAATTCAGAGCTCTAGGCCATAAAGGTGAAATTGTTCTAAGGTTCTTCTAAGTCCATCATTGTGAATACTATCACCTCCCAAGTATGAAGAGAGAGGTTGGAATGAAGGTCTGTGACAGGCTTTTTACTACTTATGAAAGGGTTGCGAGTGGAGGCCAGCAGACCATAGCAAAGGGAGTCAAAATAGGGTTGGAAAGGGTAGTTAATCCCCTTACTCCTCAATGCCTGGTAGCTTGGTTGTGACATAACTGAAACAGGTAATGATCTCTATATGGCAATGGTAGATATCACAGAACCTAACAGTGGAGGGGAGTGAGTAGTTTCTGCCCTTGTAGATAGCATCCATGAAGGGAGAGGAAGCCTTTGTCATCTCAATTATCTAAGGGCCAAGGATGGTTCTCTATCCTCAGCTCTGCAGGTTGAAGACCCCAGCATCAACAGCTTCTGACACTAGATAGCAGTTGTTTCCAGCAAAAAACTCATGGCTGAGTTAGATCATTTCTTTTTTATTAGAAGAGGTTACTCTGAGTAAGTGTTGACACAGTGTATCTAGATTTTATTTTAGCAAAGGATGTGATGCAATTTCTCATGCTATTTTTTTTGGTCAAGAGAAATGTGGTATAGACGTAGCACTATTAGGTGAACTGATAATTGGAATCACAAGTCTCAAGGAATAACATGGAAAGAGGAGGTCTTTGGATGAGTGTTCAGGGATATGTCCTTGACCAATTGTATGACTTAGGATATATATGACACCTATAGGGTATAATATGAAGTTGACACAAGGTTGAGATAACTAACATGTTAGACTATAGATTCAAATAGGCTGAAATCCAGTAAAATTAAATAAAATAGGGATAAATGTAAAGTCTTTCACTTGGGTCAAAAAAAAAAATTAACCTCTGGTAGAGGAGATATGGATAGGACCAAAAACAAGCTAAAGTTAAAATGATTCTGAAAAACTTTCTAATTGTTTATCCCCAAACCATCAACCCTGGTTACCACCTCCATATTTTTAAAAATCTCTCTCAGTTTTAACTCCAAAACATGACTCATACCAATAGTTGCCTAATAAAAATCTAGACACTACCGTATGTGATATTATATTGAGGATTTACGATCCAAAGACCATTTGAGCACAAATTTCTGTGGTGATATACTCATCCCAAGCCCTATTGAGAAAACATTCTCTTTGCCACATTGCCCAGAAACACAGAAGAAAAGTTTCTTTTTTAAAACGTTTTTATTTTATACTATAAAAAACACAACCAACAACATCTCAGTACAACAACACCTCAGCTTTCTTCACATTCATGTTAAGTATTTCAGGAAATTATTGCCTCTTACCCTGGAGGAATAACTGACAGACAAGTACCATGTTTTTGGATAACACTGCAGATCTACTGAAAAAAAAAAAAGACATTAAGCCAATAGTTTCAAGACGACCTTCAGGGTAGGGATGTTACAGAACACATAGTACAGTCCATTTGAGCAGACGGATATACACACAAATAAACACACTAACAGGTAGGCAAACACATACACCAGACAAGCTAAACTAAGTACATCAAATTTTCAATGCTACTGACCTACAGAGCACAAGAAGAAGGTATTGTTTTCTTTCTTTTACATTTTAAAGGAACCGGGTGTGTGGGGGTGGAGGGGTGGGCTATTTTTGGTCTATAATTCAGCAGTTACCTTTTCAAATGGTAGAAGTGTCTCTAATGTTTCAGGGTATGTTAGGAGATATTCAAGTATGGCAGGGGAGTAGGCTCTATCTTAATTGACCACTGGGTCTCTCTGCTCTACCTATGAATCTACCTGGTCCACTGAAGTATTAATTTTAAACAGTGGGAAACCCAGAAAAAAAACTCTCAGCTACCTGTCCCAGTGAAACTGACCTTCATTCTACCACAAGAGTCTATGACTATCTCCAACACCTAGAAATTGGAAGCTCAGGAGAAAAGTTCCTCAAGAGCCATAGACAATATTCCTGATGGTTATTTTCTTCACTATAGCTGATGATCAGCTTATGCCCTGATGTCACAGGAAACGGTTATTTAATAAGAAAAATGAAAATGAAAAATAAAGCAGGTTGGCCAAATCCAGCCAAAGTTCTGGCACTACTACCTAAGAAACTCAAGGTGAGAAATTGTGCTTCCTTCAGAGTAAATTGGCTTTTTAAAAGGTCTTCTCCCCTTGGCTGCTGCAGGTAATTATTGCCTACATACACTTAGGAATGAGAAGGCAGACCACGAGGTGTAAGGACTGAATGAGTCCTCTAAGGAGGAAAAGGAGGAAAAAGAGAAAGAAGGCTTCCAGCAGCCAGGAAGTTTTAGGCCTGGAAGCACAGTAGTTGGTGCACCTCACAGCATGTGAATGGCTTGGCGTCCCATGGTAACTCTCCAATGAGATCCTTTCCCCAAAGTCCTGGCTCTGGAGCAGAAATGTTTCTGCTTCCCAGAACTCCTTCCCACTGTACTGACTTGAGTTTGGATGGCATCAATGAGGTCATCAGTATTGCACAGTTATGAAATGTCTGGAGTTTCAAAAATCACAGTTGCTCGCAGGGCCCCCATCTACCTCTTCCTGCCTTCAGCAGGTTGAAGATGCAGTAATAGGGCTCAGCTTCAGCTGGTGGACTGGTGAGTGGATGGGCACTGTTGTCAGCACAGAGGTAGGGAACGTGTAGCAAGAGCCTTCAAACCCTGGGCTCAGAGTCAATTCATCAGCAAAGAATGATGCAGCTGCCTCCCTCTTGCAGGAGGCAACCTGGGGGTTGGGCATGGAAGATAATATCTCTGATTCATACTGCAGGAGCTGGCCCATGAAGCCAAAGTTGGGTGAGATCATGCTCCTCCTTTGCTTAATGTAATCAAAGGCCTCCTCTAGGCGGAATCGCTTGGTTTTCATGAGATAAGCCATACAGATGGTAGGGGAGCGAGAGATGCCAGCCTCACAGTGAACCAAGACTTTGCCTCCAGTTCGCTTAACATAGTCTAGAAAAGGAAGGGAGGGAGGGTCAGTTATGATAGGAAAATAAAAACATTAAGTCTTGTTAAGCAAAACTACTACCATAGCTTCACAGATCTATAGCTGGAAGTAACCTTCAGTCTACTGTAGTCCAATTCCTTCATGTTGCACATAGAGACTGGGGCCTATGGAATTTAGATGATTTGCCCAAGGTCACATAAACATGGAATTTGAACACAGGTCCTGACATTAGAGGGCAATGTTCTTCTACTGTGCCAGAGTATTAAAGGTCTTTAGATCACCATATCCCACTATTTCCTTGGTTAACCCTAGATAACATCCATGACCTTATGTGCTGTGGCCTGATACTCCATCCCAGGGGTGGGGAACCTGTGGCCTTTTAGGTCCTTGGGTACAACCTTTTGACTTGATTCAAGTTTTGCCTTCAGAACAAATCCTTTTATTAGGAGGATTTGTTCTGTCAAGTTTGGATTCAGTCAAAGGGGCTGCACTTGGCCCTGCTTGAACCCTTCACAGCTAAAGGACCTTCCTTAACTTCTGCAGTTAGGAGCATATATCCCAAGACTCAGTAGATTGTCTGCTCCTTGAAAATAGGGACTATTTTTACTTTCCATAACCTCATTGCTAAGTTAGCACAGTGCCTGGCTTTATAAGTACTTAATATATGCTTCTTGGTTGATTTTTCCTTGTCTCTAGCACCTCCAGATAGCACAGTACTGAGAGCATAGTAGATACATAACAAATGTTTGTGGAATTGAATGGAAAAAAAACTAGGAATTCTAGACCAGTGGCAGGATCCCCCATCAGGAGCTTGCCCTAAGTGATGAGCTGAACACCAGGGTCTCCTTTAGAGAGATATTCAATATTTTAACCCCCACGAGTGGGGTATACGATAGACAAACACAATAAGGAGGTCCTGTATTCAAATTACAAGGTCTTATCCTGAAGGATTTTGAGATAGAAGCTTCAGACCAAAAGGTTCTTATAACTTAGGGCCTGGGCCTTTTAAAAAAAAAATGTTTATATTGACATAACTGGTTTTCTTTGTAATCCTAAGTATGTTATTCTAGGCACTTGAGAATATTATGGGAAGAGGTCAGATCTATAGCTTTCACCAGATTTGCCCAAGGGGTCCATGACAAAAACAGTAAGAACCCTATAGACCTTGGGAAATAAAGCTATATAGAATCCAGTCCCTAACTTTTTTTTTTATTAGGATTTGAGGGAATGAAGGAGAAACCTCTTCCTTCCTCAGCTTCTCCTAGGCTTTCAGAGGGCATATATCCTTGGCTATAATAGTGCAGGGGATGTCTCACTCAACTCCTCTGGGGTTCCCACCAAATACACAATAATGTACAATCTCTAATTACAACCCTGTTTAAGGGATGCTTGCTTGGACTCAAACTGAGGACATAAATGTCTTTGACAAACTACCATTTTGTGCAACAACAGGAGTCATTGCTTTAAGGCACCATCACTGATTACCGTTATTCTGGTTTAACATTTGAAATAAATTTTTAAAGAGTGGGATGGGAAAGGCCTCATGACCTCACCCACCTCTCCAACTGCACTAAAAAAGTAGGATTTTTTGAAGAAATTGGAGGTAGGAGGGTAATAGGAGAGGAAAAGGACATTTACCAAAATGAAACTATAGAAATACATGGCCTTCCCAATTCTTTCTCTTTGAGGAAATGGTTAGTGTCACAGGGTGTTAAATATAGCTGTATATACGTAAGCACCAAGGGAGACTGGGTATGTGCAGTCATTGAAGGTTTTGAAGAGAAAAAATCTCCAATTTTGAAAGTTTTGAAATGAGTCAGCAACGTTAAATTCAAAGATAAGACGACACCTGTGAGATGAGTAGGTGAAGTTTCCTGTGAAGCCAAAAGTCCCCCTGGAGCTTTTCAGAACTTAAAGAGGTTAACTGGTATAGAACTCTCTCTCTCTCTACCTAGTAATTTTTTCTTTGGGGGATGGGAGAGGAGAAGTGGTGGCAGTGTGGGTGGAATTGAGCTAGCTACCTCTGTCACCACTAAGGGGAGACTTAGTTTTTAGGACGCTCTAATTGAAGAATCAGTTCATATTCATTTTTTCTCTGCCTCTCCTACCCAGAGATGTACAATTTTAGAGCTATGAGAGAAGAAAGGTCTCCTCCTGACCCTAAATGCACTTCACCTTAAGTTCAGGATCTATGGATAAATTTCAATGGGATTTGATGTTTTTAAAATTATTTTTATAACTGTATTTCAACATAATTGGCTCCCTTAATAATTCTATTTATTTTATGTATTTATAAACATTATTCTGAGAAGGGGGCCACAGGATTCAGACAACCAAAGGAGGCCATGGCAGAAAGGTTAAGAACACCTGTTCTAGTCCAATGCCTTCATTTTATGGAAAACCAACTTGCTCAAACTCAAGCAGCAACTTGGTAGCAGAGCCTAGACTACAAAACCAACCAAGCCTTGTAACTGGATCATGCTGCAGAAGGATCTCTTTCAGGAGAGACTGCCTTTCAATTAAAGTAGTCTAGGGATGGGGTCCTTCGGATAATTTAAACTCCTATGGAGATGGACCTTATAAAAAAGACAAGTGGGTTCTCAACTTACATCTTGCCTTTTCTAGTTATTTACTGTGTTGTATGGCTGTGGGCAAATTACCCTCTCTGGAACTCAGCTTTCTCATCTGTAAAATGAGTGGGTTGGCCTAGTTTACCTCTTTCTCTTAGGGGTTTCCCACTCTTTAAGCTCTAAATTCCATCCTTCTGATACCTTGTGTATTAGCATATCACATTACCTTTTTAAAATTTTTCATAACAAACGCCATCTACCTTCATAGAGAACTGATGGGGGTCTGAATATGGACTGAAGTATACATTTTACTTTATTACACACATGTATAATCTATATCAAATTACTTGCCTTCAAGAAGAGGGGAGAGAATTTGGAACTCAAATTTTCTTTTAAATGTTTTGATTTTCAGTTTTGAGTTCCAAATTCCATCCCTTCTTCCCTCCCCTCTCTCTTCCCTGAGAGGTATGTAATCAGATGTAGATCATTTTTGTGCAATTATGCAAAACATTTCCATAAATCATTTTGTACAAGGCAAAAATAAAAAAAAAAGCAAAATAGTATCTTCAGTCTGCATTCAATCAATATCAATTCTTTCTCTGGAGGCAAGTAGTATGCTTCATTAATCCTTTGAGATTGTATTGCTGAGAACAGCTAAGTCATTCACAGTTTTTCATCAAACAACACTGCTGTTACTATACCTAATGTTCTCCTAGTTCTGTTCGCTTCACATCAGTTCATCTAAGTCTTTCCAGGTTTTTCTGAAATCATTCTGCTCGTCATTTCTTATGGTCGTATAACACAGCTTCTTTAGCCATTCCCCAATGGATGAGCATTCCTCCAATTTCTTGCTATAAATACTTTTGTACAATTAAGGTCCCTTTTTCCTTTTTTGTATATCTTTGGGATACAGAGCTAGCAGTGGTACTGCTGGATCACAGTGTATGAAGTTTTTTTTTTTTAATAGCCCTTTGGGCATAGAAACTCAAAACAAAATTTTTAAATGAATGTTAAAAATTGTTGTTACATGTAATTTGGAAAAAATAAATTTTTCACCTGGAAAAAATTAAATGCTTTCATATACAGCTTCTTATTTAATCACTATGATAACCTACTAAGATAAAAAGGGCATATATTATCATTTGCATTTTACAGAACAGGAAACTGAGGCTCAGGGTCATATTGTAAAATTAGGAATAAAACCAAGATGAAAACTCAAGTCTCCTGACTCGTTGTCCACCTCTATACCAAGCTGCTTCTCCCATGTGTCATTTAAAAAAAAGCTTTCCCAATTCCAGGAAGCTCATTGTGTTTTAATTTTTTTTAATTGCCTAGTACCACTCCTGAGGAAGCCAAGGCTCTGCTAAGGCCTGGATTTCTAGTCAGTAGATCCATAGTCCTGGCCTTCTCCCAATCTAAACCACACCTGTTTAAACCAAAGGGCACCTTGTAGGTGTTTCTGACTTAAACCTCCCTTCTGGTCTTGTGCATTGTTCCACACCCCCTTAATTAAGATGTATTAAGTCCTCCCTTCACCTGGGTAATAGCCTGGGAACCAACATGGAAAGGTTTTCCAAACACTGAGTGAGGGTTTGGGTATTTGCATTTATGGATTCTCCACACACAGGCGCATGAAGCCTGCAAAGAAGGGGACGGAGGTGGATTTCATTACCTCATTAAGGCGTTACCTAGAGAATTAACTAAGGGAGAAAAGGCATTCTTGGTGACTGTGAGAAAAGACGAGATTCCCTGATGGAAGCCATCATTTGGGGGTACTTCTAATAGGCCCCAAAGGAATCTACTCAGCCCAAAGTCTCAGGGATTTAATAAATGTCTCTGCAAAAGTAAGAAACTTGTCCTCATCTGTTTTTTTTGCCTCTGGCAGGATTTCCTTTGGAGTTTCTCATTTGGCTGAAATCATCTTTGTATTTTCTGCCACCACTCCATAGCTCAGAGTTCCATGTAATTGCTGCCTGGGCCTTGTAATTATCTCTGCTTCGAGCTGGTCCTTCCTGGACACCTGCCTTTTCCAGTGTCCCCAGAAACAGATTCTTCTTAAGAAAAAAAATCTCCCATCAGGTAGAAGGCTCGACAGGCAAAGAAATCTGCATTATTTGCCTTTAAGTGGACATAGGGGAGGAGAAGCAAAGGGGTCCATTCTCCCACTTGACTTGAAGACTCTCATTCACTCTAACTGAAAGAGAGAGCAAAGGGTCATAATGCCCTGGCCTCCATCGGCCGAAATACAGCTGGTAAACCAAATGCAGGCATGGCCAGCTTCACTTTTCTTCTTTATAAAACAAGAGGACTTAAGACTAAGCGTCCTGAAGGTTTCTTCTAAATCTAGCCACATTACAGTAGCACAAGTGTGTGACCAGTAGGATTGATGTCAGTCAGGGAGTGGGCCTCATCACTGATACCCTGTGCCCTGACAAAAGTTCTTCTTACTACCTCTCTGAACCTCAGTTAAGACCTATTTTTCAAATCTGAATAGTAGCCTTTCTGCAGTACTGTACCATGAAATGGACATATAGCATTTAAAAAAAATGCATCATTTCAAAATAGATCATAGAAGGACTTAAGGTTCTTATGTGATAAATGCCACACTAACTTCAAATTTGTTGATACAGGCATACCTTGTATTATTGCAGTTTGATTTATAGTGCTTCAGATACTGGGTTTTGTTTTGCTTTTTAAACCAAATGGAAAGTTTGTGGTAACCCTGCATTAAGAAAGTCTGCCAGTGCCATTTTTCCAACAGCATATGCTCCCATTGTATCTATGTCACATTTTGGTAATTCTCACAAAATTTCAAATGTTTTCATTGTTATTATATCAGTTACGGTAATCTGTCGGTGCTCTTTAATATTACTATTGTAACTGTTTTAGGGTACCATGAACCTCGCCCATAAAAGACATCAAACTTGATAAATGTTCTACATGTTCTAACTTGCTCCACCAGCTGGCCATTCCCCAGGCCGCTCTATTCCAAGACTCAAAACAATCTTGAAAATAGGTCAACTAATAACCCTACCATAGCCTCTTAAGGGGTCAAGTGAAAGAAAACATCAATCAATGTAGCATACTTCACTGTAGTCTTTCTTTTCTTGGAGGGGCAAGGCAAGGCAATTGGGATTAAGTGAACTGTAGTCTTATTTTAAGAAATTGTCACAGCCATCTCAGCCTTTGGCATCAACCACCCTGCTCAGTTGGCAGCCATCAACACGGAGGCTAGACCCAGACACAAGCAAAGATTATGGGTCACAGAAGCTCAGGTGACGTTAGCAATTTTTAAGCAATAAAATATTTTTAAATCAAGGTATGTATGTTGGTTTTTAGACAATACTATTGCATACTTAATAGGCTATAATATAAACATAACTTTTATATGCACTGGGAACCAAAACTTCATTTATTGCTATGTTAGCTCTATTGCAGTGGTCTGGAACCAAAACTGCAATATCTCTGAGGTAGCCCTGTACACCAGAGCAAGCTCAATTCCCCCTCAGCCCCCCAAAATGCTGTTTGCCAAGAACCATGGGATCTAAGTCATCACTGCTCAGTGCTATGTGCAACAAGTTCCCAGTCACTCCTTTCTTACACAAATATTCCCAAGTATTAATTAAGGAACAACTTGTAGTATATGACTATGAGGAAATACTATTATGATATCATAATAAATTATAAGGATATTTTCAGAAAAACCTGGGTAGACTTATATGAACTGATGCAATGTAAAGTAAGCAGAATCAGGAGAACATTGTACATAATAACATCAATATTGACCATTTTGAAGGACATGATGAAAAATGCTCTCAACCTCCATTAGAACTGATGGAATCTGAATGCAGATCGAAACATATTTTTATTTTATTTTCCTTAGATTTTTCTGTCTGTTTCCTTTCACAAGACTAATATGGAAATGTTTTGTATGATAGCCCATGTATAAACCTTTCTCAAATTGCTTGCCTTTTCAAAGAGGGGAAAGTGAGGGAGGAAAAGAGATTGTAATTCTCAGAACTTAAAAAAAAACCTTCAAGATTGTTTTTTACATATAATTGGAAAATACATTCACCTAATTACATACAAGTCCAGTTAGGATGCTTTACTTGGTTCTTTCCTCCCACCAGCCCCATGGTAAATGGTAAATAAAGTTTTTGGTTCTCCTTTTAGCCAGATCAAGAAGTGGATAGCACTATTACATGATATTAATCCATTTGTCTCAAAAATTAAAGCTTTTATTCACTGGACTTACTTTGCATGCATTTCGGGCAGAACTGACCTAGTAGTAGAAGATAGGCCTTTGTTTGTATGTTACGACATACATAATCTGAACCAGGACAAGGTGGGGAAGTGGGAGACGGCACTGTATCACACTGATGTGACCTCACTATAACCATTGTATTAACAATAAAAAATTCTAAAGAGAGAACATGAAAAACTAAAAGCTTCTGATCTCTGCTTTTTCAGCAATCTCTTTGTTGGACTGTGTCTTTTTGCTGTGGAATCTTTTCCTTTCACTTAAAAAACAAAGAACAAAAAAACCCCAGAAAACAGGGAGTTGAGATTTCAAGTCAGAAGGGAACTTCCGGACAAGTCCATCACCCTCATTTTAAAGATGAGGAAGGGAATGAGCTTTCTCGAGGTCTCACAGACAACAGAGCAGACCCAGGATTCTGGGTCCTTTGACTCCAAAGCTAACATTCTGACTACCATATCACTTCCCACGCTGACATATCATGAACCTCAGAACCCCCACCCCAACTTCTCTCCCCATACTTCTTAGGCTTCTCCAAACAAAGAAGAGTAGTTGAACCTACCAATAAAGTCTATAGCTTCCTGAAAATGAGAGCTGATGTCTGCTGTGTGATTATCTTCTACAGGGATCCACTTGTAGTCAAACTGCGAAGTGCAGGAATCTGAACTCTTCCTGGAAACATTGAGTAGCGCAGTGATGTGGAGATTGGCAAGGAACTCGCACTTGGAAGCATGATAAGCACTGCCAAGGTAGAGGAATGGTAGAATTTCAACTGGGCCACCCTGCAACATACATAGGAAGCAAAAAAGGGAAATCAAGAAACATGTTATTACCTTATCCTTCCGGGGGAAGGTGAAAAAACACCCAACAACTTAACTTATTTTTATCTCCAAGTCATATCCAATAGTGGATTTTCTGGTAGAAACAAGAGTTGAGTGGTACAGCTCAGTCATGCTGATGTGGGTGTTGCCTCCATATTGAATAACTCCCCATCCTAGTATTATTGGCCTGTGACTCATCATGATGGCAAAGCCCACACAGCCAAGGTTTTCATTTTCCTGTCCCCATTTGGAGATGGAAGTCCCAACTGTCCCTCTGGAGTAGCCAATATCTCCTGTGATGCTCTGTGGTGCACTGGATTAAGAGCCAGAGGATCTGGGTCCAAATTCTGGCTTCTCCCCTTTACTTTCTATGCAACCTTTGAGTTGAGGCCTCAGCTTCCTCATCTTTAAAATAAATAGAGCCTCCCTTCTAGCACTAAACCTATAGTTCTATGACACTGATTTACTGAAAAGTCTGAAGAAGTAGGGAAAAAACACCAAAGCAAACGTGACAAATTTCAAGTGAATTGTTTAGACTAGAATGGTCTCTCAGATTCCTCCAAGCTCTAACAGTCTAGAATTCTAAGAAGGTCATCTAAGGGGTTTTTAAAAAGGTAAATGGCTCATCTCCTAAAAATAGGTAAAATACAAGTATCGATTCCCTCTACCACCTACCTTCCTGAGAATAGGAAAAATATAAGCATCTATCTGGCATTTCCAATAAACTCAACGTACATGCCACATTATTAGAATCTAAAAATTAATTTCAGAATTAGCCCATCTAATCCAACCCCCTATAAACTAATGGAAAATCAACTGAGTTGATTTGTCAAGTACCTACTATGTGCTAAGCACCAGGATACAAAAGGAGGCAAGACAGTTTTTGCTCAGGAAGCAGAAACAATTCCAAAAAGAATAAAGATAATTTAATGAAACCTAATAAAAGCCTTGTCAAAGGATAAATTGCATAAAACTTTAAAGACCACTCTGGTTAAAAACCAGAAACAGAACGGTAAAAATAATGTGACTTGAGTTACTTACTTTGGGCTACTACTAGACTGACTGTAAGCTCCCTTGAAGGCAAGGTCCAAGAAGTCTTGGTTCATCTTTGCATCCCCCCTTCAATGACTAGTACAGGGCTCTCTCTGCATGTAGTGAATGTTGAGTTAAGTTTATTGAACTGGATACGGAAAAATGTTCAATAATAGTATAAACAGTGATCTGCTATCAGGGAGCCCCTTTCTTAGATTTGGAAGTGAACCAGGCTGGAGGACACAGCAGTTTTGTTTGCACTCAGCCTCCCCTCCCCCTCCCCTACCCCACAGCCCAGTGCTACTTCTAATCTTTCCATTTCCTGTCCTGGCAGAGAGCAAAAGAGCATAATGGAAAGGCTGAATAGGTTGCCAGGCCCATGCTGGAGGGGAGGGAAGGATGGTGGTGAGAAGCAGCTGGAAGTTCCGGAAATACACGCAGGTACAAGGCTTCCATCTAAACCCAAACCCAGTGAAGGGGGAGGAGAGAAGCCTACTGCTAAGAAAATGGTCCATGTCCCAGAGATTGATGTCTCAAATCCAGATGTTGCATCAAGTAATTCTGAACAAATCACCTGTTTCCATTTCACTCCAACCACTTGTACTGGAGAGAAAGGTGATAAATAAACCCAAAGTAGAGAAACACTGATTTTGTTTCACCTTTAAGATGAGGGTAACACCCCCTTGATCATATCACAGATGTCATGAATCAAAGAGATGGGGGGAAAGGTATATGAAAGTGCTAACTTAACTGTCAACACTTTACGTGTGAGCTTATTTATTATGGTCTTATCCCTCTTAAGACAGCATCTATACGTGAAAGACAGCTGACCCTGCACACATTCTGGTTCTTATCCTTCCTCAGGCCCCTGCACAGCAACCTGCACCGATTCCCGGGGATCAGTTTTGTGTGTGTTCCTCCTTCACTGCAGAAGAAGACCATGCCATCAGAGAAATGATGACATGATTTGCACTTGACTTTGTTTTGAATGAGGGGGGGCTATGCAGGTCACCAGCCTCACTTCTCCAGAGCCATGAGGTAATTGGGGTTAAGTGACTTGCCCAAGGTCACACAGCTAATGAGTGTCAAGGGTCTGAGAGGAGGTTTGAACTCGGGTTCTCCTGACTCCTACACCGGTGCTCTGTCCACTGCACCACCCAGCTGCCCTGGGGATCAGTTACCCCAAAAGTGAGTGGGTGGGTGAGTGTAGCCATGTAACATAGCGTGAATAAGAGGAATTTTGAATGCTAAGATCTGTGACCATTATTGTTGATGTTTTAGTAACGATATTTCAATAGAATTAATTTATTTGCTAACCCTATGTATTTTTATGCACTTAAAATTATTCTGGGAGAACATGGAACCCAGATTTGGATTCTAAGACTTCCCACCAACTAACTGTATAAACAACAAGTCACTTCTATTCTGTGTCTGTTTCCCCATGAGTACAGATTATAAAATCTCCCGCACAGTCCTAAGCAGTATAGATGTGTTCCGAGGTCTTGAAATCTTGCCCATTCATTTCCTTTGGAGCTGAGCCAAAACACTACTGAAAATCAAATGGGTTCTTCTTTCCGCTCCTGAATCTCTCATTCACAGAAGAACTTATCTTGGGAGGAATGAGGCAATCTCAACTCAAAGAGCCTCCAAAGCCCCAAAGTTTACCATAATCTTGCCCTGACAGTGCCAAGGGATTTCCCCCAGTGCATCCCCAAGAGTCTGGACCGCCCACTGGGGTTTCACAACCTAATGATGCTTGTTTCTCTTTCACTTGTGAAGAAACAAAAACAAAACAAAACCCTAAACAAACAGACCAAAAAAAAACCCAAAAAACACAATTAATTTAGATTAAATGTCTCTTACAAGCTGTGTCCAGGAAGCACCTGCTTGGGGGTCAGCTCATCAGACCACACACTCAGCAGAACTGTTCCTTTTAATCTAGCCCAAAACTAATGGGGATCATTGACCAGAAAGTCACAGAAGAATTATTATTCAGCATTTCCTAGAAGTATATTCCCAGGAGCATTAAAAAATGCCATTGCTGACTCCCATTCATTGTATAAGGCAGGGAGCTTGGGCACCAGGCTGCATCTTTAAATATACATTCCATGGATTCCAGCTAAATTCAAGTCTACTAATACTTGATATGTTCCTGGCTTTGCTAAATAAAAGCTTTAGGAGACCTTTCCTCCTCCAGTGCCCTGAAGTGTAATCCCCAGCTCTGCCACTGAATATTGTAGGACATTGGGTAGCTTCCTTGGTTTCTCTGGCTCTATCTGTAAGAAAACAGTTCTTCACTTTCCCTATTTCATATAGTACTTTACAAAGTATTTATAACAAACATCCTGTCAAGATAGGCAGGAAACTATCATCGTCCCTATTTTACACTGAGAACAAAAGCTCAAAAGACTAAATTGACTTGCCCAAAGTTACACAGATAGTTCAGTGGTAGAGGACTTGAAGCCAGATTCTTGGATTTGTTCTCACTGTCCCCTGTGACTCTTTCACATACTGAAGACCTGAGAGTTCTTTCAAGAAAACGAATTTTTTAAAAACCTACTTTACAATCCCATATAAGAGTAGCGTTCTTGTGTATCTTCTGGTCTCCTTTATTTCAGTAGGAAGTTATAGAATGTGATAAACAGAAAGGCCAAGAGGAACCTGGTTAGGCATTCACAAGAGATTTTTTTGTTCCAGTTAAAAATACCAACATGACAGGGCTTGATGGTTATTAGAGTGCCGGTGGCTTGCGGAAATTGCTGAACATGAATAGGAAAGAAGGTAAACGCAGGAACCATTAAAAGCTGGCTCACAAACGTAAGGAAAAATTAAAACTGACCTGCAAGCTTCTCTGAACATCAACAATCCAGCTAATAATAGGCTATCTTCCACTTCCCCTTTCCTCCAGAAATTTTCAGTGCCCCATGGTTAGAGTTGGCTCCACTTTGCTTGCTAGCTGGACTCAAGCCCACTGGCAGAGCAACAGCCACAAAGACTTGAGGCACAGCATCTTCCCACTCTGAGCTGCCTATGAGCATCACTGTTCAGTTTCAAGAACAGGATGTGGATGAGGATGTGGGGTGCAGGATAAAGACAGGAAGGTTGGGGACAAGTTCCCCTAAACATACCTGATCATAAGCAGGTTTTCGGCTCATGTTCTGTTTCTCACTGTGACTGATGAGGTTTCTCTCTGTTTCAGTTTTGTCTTGTGAAATGGGTTTTACATCCACGCAACACTCAGGATATTGTGAATAAAATGTCTCATATCCTCCTACAAAAAAAAAAAATTGTGCCAGAAGTCAGCAGGGAATTCTCATTCCACCAGAAAAAGGTGGCTAACAAAGAAAGGTTCAGAATATTGGTCTAGGAGTCCTGAATAGTTTAAATTCCTGGTTGGTATTGAATCTTCATTAGGGATTTTTTTTCCCAATCAAAATGATCCAATGGCAGCATTTGGTTAAAAAAAAAAAGTTACCGACAGAAATAAATGGCCTTTCAAATTAAAATGATAGCCTCAAGGGAAATGATAAACTCATCCCAATCTTAACCAGGAGCAGATACTAAACTTCTATTGAAAACTAAGAGTAATCCCTCCCTTCCAAAAGGATGCTAATTCTACAGCATTCTTCCAACATAAACATATATGGCAATATTGAAAAGAATGGGACTTTGTCAAGGAGGCATGGATTTCTTCTGTCAGTCCATTCATAAGATTTTTAGGGACATATTGAAACATCCCCAATTCACGAGGGATGCAAACTCTGAATTAATGAAGTGCCAATTAAGTTTCTTGACTGACATACTCTGCCAGAGCTAAGAGCAATGCTAATGGTCCTCCCTATACTTCTAAAGAGCAATTAATTCTATTAATTATCTCAGGAACCAAATTTCAGCAGTTGTTAATTTATTTCACTTAGGAATTTCTAGCTAGCTTCAAAGAGGTATAGAAATTCAGATCTGTGCACCAACACCTTTCTCCTTAGGAACCACCCCTCATTTCCCCTATATTTTTAATTCTGATAAATGTATACTCCACCTAATACTGTTGACAGGTTCCTCTAAAATTTTTATTCGGTGAAATCCTGTAAAATGTAAACTCCTTGAGAGTAGAATGTCTAACACACAGTAGGTATTTTTAAAATACACTCTGAATTGTACCAAAATACTTGTGGTGGGGTGGGGTTGGAGAGGAAAGCAGTTAGGAACAAATTTATAAACAGGCAATCCCTGAATAGTAGTATAGGGCAATTTTCTAAGTGCAGTTTCATTATAATGTAGAAAAGATGCTGGTACCCCTGTCTAACCAGACCCCTTCCATCCTAATCCCTACCAATATGCATTTATAAACAAGCCAACAGTTTTGGTGACCTTCAAATAACTTTAAATGCAAATTCATAACTCAATTTAAAAATGGTACTATTAAAACACAAAAACCCTTCCAAGCATTTTACTTGAGTTAATAGTTGCTTAGGAAGCAATTACTAATGAGTTAGGATTAGAAGAACTAATTCTCATTGATGCTTATTGATGTAAATAAATGTGGCCCTTTTAGATCACATACAACTGGAATGATTTAATCAATTAAGCCATGGCACCAAAATTTTGTGAATGAAATTTTTTGCAGTCATTTTAGTGGGTAAAGCAGGCTGCCAAAATAAGATCATACCTGCAGAATACATTCAGTTCACAAATATTAACATGCATGTCTCATTTGATCCTTGTAACCTTGTAGTACAAATACTGGTATTCTCATTTTTAGAGAAAAAAAGGAGGGTCACTCAGAAAAGTTAAGAGATTTGACCCAAAGTCATGTGAGTAAGTCAATGGTGGAGGTGGGCTCTTCTGAGAGGGGGCCAAGTCCAAGATTCTTTCTCCTACCCTGTACTGAAAAACCTTGTTGACAGCAAAAAACTGGAACCAAGAGGGTTGCTCATAGATTAGGAAATGGATGAACAATTGGTCCATGGCCGTAGTAGAATATTTATTCACAGTGATTAATGATAAAGATTTCAAGGACATTTATTTGGGGATACCTGTAACAGGAAATTCCTTGCCCTGCCTCTCCTTCCTCAGCCCATTCATTCCAAGCAAAAGAGGATAACGTCAAAGAATATTAAACATAAACAATGGCCACAGGACAATGTAAAGGAAAAACACTAAATGCCATTACAAGTTAAATCAAGTCAATTTTGACCCCACCATCAGGTCTATTGGCTTTCATGGCAGAGGGCTGGGGGAGAAAATTTTTGAAAATGACCGTTTAAGGCAGTTAAGGTGGTATATAGCTAGACATAGCAGCAAGACCTAGAGTCAGGAGGACCCCAAGTTCCAAATGCACCCTCCACTGGCCTGCCAAAGTTTCTTCATCTAAAAATAGGGGTAATAGCAGCATTTACCTCCAAGGACTTTGGGGAGGATAAAAAGATTTGCACTATATAAATGCTAGGATTTTTAAAACTCATCAATATATCTTTTAAATACCACTTTGAGTAATTATTCTCATGAATCCTTTCCTTTTACTGTCTAACTTTAAAGCCCCTCTACCCTTATAAAATCCGTTTCTGGGATTTCTCATTCGCAGAATTCAGATCCTAAGTCAAGGTCTCTAATTAGCAGCAACAGATTTTGAAAGAATCACATCCTGATTCCTTATTCTCTTAGCTAGGGCTCTAGACTCTTTCTCGTTACTTGCAGCAGTCAAATGGTTAATGGATTACAAGCAAATCTTCAGCATCTAGAGGCTGGCTGCAGTCAATTCCTAGAATGAGTCATTTTGTCATCATAGCTTCCTCTAGCTATCTCACACTCCCCCGCCTCCCCCCTCTCTTTGAGCACTAACATCCAAATCTCCCTTGTGATCAACTTCAGCAAATGCCATATTGCTCATCTTCTGACCAGGTTCCTGGGCCTTGTCATGATGACCAGAAGGCACATGGATGTTTGTTGCTTGTATGACTCTTGCAACAAGTATAGCCCAGGAGAGCGCAATTCCACTACCTCCTGTTCACCGCTTCCCTAGGATCCACTCCTAAAGCATGGCATTTACAGATTCCTCCAAAAAGACATTTCTGTGCATAAGTAGGGAATTCCATCTTTCCAGAACTCTACATCTGTACTCATAAAATGGAGACTAGGTCATCTCTAAGGTCTCCCCCACTCCTGCTGTGACAATTACATAATTTGATGAAAAGTGCTAAAAAATTAAGATATGGCTTAGGATTTGGGCTTTAGGATCAGAACAGACCAAGACAGAAGATTTTAAAAGTGCCAGTCTTCTGTCTCAGCTCCCAAACCATCCCACCTCATTGATTTGAGTTGGCTGGGGAGATGGGGATGTGGGCAGAGATACAGGCTGACTGTAAAAAAATACTCTAGGCAGATAAAAACGTGGACTAGCCCCAGGGAGCTGGGGTCAACAATTTAATTTGCAAGCATCTACTCTTTGGAGAATGTACAGCTGGGTGCTAGATGGGGTGAGGGAGTCAGGAGATATTGGTTGTTAACTGCCCTCAAGAAGTTTACTATCTAGGTAGGGTCCAATAATTGTTGGGGGTATGTGGTATCTCTTGTTTTCATCAAATCCCACCTTTGAGGGCAAAGTGACAATGAACATTCCCCAACCTGCATGAAACTGACTGAATCCATTCTTCTGGTCATTTTCAGATCAAATCTTTCCATCACATACTGACATTACTTGCCCTCCAGACACATGCACTTATACAGCATGTCCAGTAAGTCTTAGTACAGTTCTAAATTTTAACTTTGGGATGCTCTATATGTTGGGAGTGAGGGAGGCTTTTATACTTAGGTTCATAGGTTAGTAGAATTAAAGCTAGAAGGGCTTTAAAGAGACCATGTAGTCCAATCATCCCCTTCACTTTTCACAGGAGACAAGGTTAGTTAAATGACTTGCCCAGGATCATAGCTGGGATTTGCCTGTGGGAGGATTGTAACGCAGGCCTACCAGACTTCAAATCTAGCACACTATCCACTGCACCACAGAAACTTGCTCGAGAACACATGCCTACGGAAAGCAGTATGGTATCCTGGAAAGGTCTTTGGCCTGGGAAATAAATCTTCGATGAGTTCTAGCCTGGAAAGGACTTATAGGACCTGTCTTTGGAGATGACTTAGAAATCATTTACTCTCATCCCCAGATTTTATAGAGAAGGGATTCAGAGAAGAACAATGCATACCTACATATCGAGTCACCTGAATCTGTTTGTTGGTGTTCAATCGTGTCTGACTCTTCGTGATTACATGGGGTCTTCTGGACAAAGAAACGGTAGTGCTTTGCCATTTCTTTCTCCAGTTCATTTTACAGATGAGGGAAGTGAGGCAAACAGGTTAAATGACTTGCCCAAGGTCACACAGCTGGTTTGTGTCTGAATCCAAATTTGAACTAAGGTCTTTCTGACTTTAGGCCTGGCATTCTACCCACTGTGCCACCTAGGTACCCTGAGCCTCAGTCATTCCTCCATAAAATGAGAACGTAGAATTAGGGAAGTCTGAGTTACTTTCAATCCTAAAATTCTGTAATTTTAAAAACATCAAAATTAGGACTAACTTCTACAGAAGCCTAGTCTAGTCTTCTGATTTAAAGCCCAGTCTCTTTTTGAGGTCCCTTGGCAGCCCCTTTACATGTCCCTTGCTTTGTCTTTATAGAGACCTATGCAAAGATTTTAGGCCCTTTCTGAAAGTGTACTGCCTACAATCTGGGAAAAAGGTGGGACAGGGAGCATGACTTTTCCTTTTTAAGTTTGAGATGCTACCTGACTAAAACTTAACAGTTCCTGAACTTCTGCTTGGTGTCTGCTCTTAAATGTCATTTTACTAAATCATAAGCCAAAAAAGTTGTTTCCCTCCAATCACAATGACTTCAAACTGTTTCCTGTACTGAGTCAGCATTGCTTGCTTGGAAGGGGCTGTGGGAAGGAGAGGTAGGGTAAGGAGTTTCCTGGTACACATCTTTAAAACCTTCTGGAACAGCCAGAAATATGTACAGTAATTAACTCAGCCCTAGAACAGAAGGCAGAGAAACCACATTAGGAAGAAAAGGAAATCTGTGGTGCCACTCGTGAAACCTCTGCCTCGATGGGGAACAGGTCTAATTTCCTCCAGCCCTCCCTGGGAAATTTGCCAAACACCTTTTGTCTCTTCAGTTGGGTCTCTCTCCCGATCTCAGAGATAGGCAGTCTTTTCTTCTAAGTATCTAGGTAGGGTGGATCAAAGGCCTACACACTGAGTGACAGGGCTCCAACTAGAGGTGAAGGGGAAGGGAGGTGGAGGGGACACAGGCAAAATAATAGCTGAAAATTCCAAGGACTGTAAGACAATAGGGAAAGGGGACTGATTTAGAATCATATTTGGATCTGCAAGGAACCAACTCCACGCTAGAATAGGATATTTGGGGGTCTTGGCATTGTTCGTCTTGTTCTCTAATTCTGCAAAGAACCTGTATGCATCTCCTCTCCCCAGCAGACCTGTAAACTCTTGGGGAGGAGGGTGAAGCAGGGAAGGAAGGACTCTTATCATATACTCCATTTATTGAGTTGAAGGAGGGGCTGAAATATGCATGATTCAAAGGATGAATGTAGCTCCTGTGGGGGGAGGAAGTGGGGAGGAAGGGAGAGGAGGTTTAGAATGAGTAAGTCTAAGCAACAAGAGAAAACCAAACAAGGTCCTCAGTACCTCAACTCGGCAACCTCCCTGGTCTGCTTTCTTTAATGCCCCTTTGAGATTAGTTATGGCCAAAGCACCTCCGGTAACCCCTCCCCACCCCAGGTGAGCCTCTAAAGACTTTCTTCTGTGACTGATACAAACGTTACTTCTGAAGCCTTCTCCAGAACACTTCCTGGACCACAGCACGGGGTTTGGTGGCAATGATTAATAAGGTTGGGAGTGGGCTTTCTTGGAGGAGAGGTTGGGGAAGATGAAAAAAAGAGGCTAAGAAAGGAAAGACAGGATAAGAGGAAAGGGATCCAGGAAGGCTGAGGAGAGAGAAAGAAAAAAAATTAAAAAGTCAGGAACAGAGACCCAGAGAATGTGGGGCAGCACCGGAGATCGAATGCTGTCTCTTCTCAGAACATTTGTAAGGATGAGGCTAGGCAGTGGCGCCACGTTCCCCGGGGTGTCAGGACGAGCTAATCTCGGCCTATCTAAATCTCAGAAGAATAGAAGTGGCCGCTCAGAGGGGTGCCGACCCCCTTGTCTTCCCGCAGCGATCCCAACGCGCCCCAGCACCAGCTCCCACCCTGGAAGCCCCAGCTCCGCGGGCGGGAGGAGGGAGTGCTGGGGGGCACTGGAGACAGCAGAGGGTGGGCACCGGGCGGGAGGGAGTGCTGGGGGGCACTGGAGACAGCAGAGGGTGGGCACCGGGCGGGAGGAGGGAGTGCTGGGGGGCACTGGAGACAGCAAGAGGGTGGGCACCGGCGGGAGGAGGGAGTGCTGGAGGAGTACCGGAGACAGCAGAGGGTGGGCACCGGGCGGGAGGAGGGAGTGCTGAGGGGCACTGGAGACAGCAGAAGATGGGCACCGGGCGGGAGGAGGGAGTGCTGGGGGGCACTGGAGACAGCAAGAGGATGGGCACCGGCGGGAGGAGGGCGTGCTGGAGGAGTACCGGAGACAGCAAGAGGGTGGGCACCGGCGGGAGGAGGGAGTGCTGGAGGAGTACCGGAGACAGCAGAGGGTGGGCACCGGCGGGAGGAGGGAGTGCTGGAGGAGTACCGGAGACAGCAGAGGGTGGGCACCGGCGGGAGGAGGGAGTGCTGGAGGAGTACCAGGGACAGCACAGGGTGGGCACCGGGCGGGAGGAGGGAGTGCTGGGGGGCATCGGGGACAGGAAGGTGGGCACGCTTTCGGGCTTTCAGATTTCCCTAGATGCTTCCCACTATCGATCCTCCCTCGGCCAGCCTCAGGGCTCCTCCATACGGGCCCAGCCGGCTTCGCTTTCGAAGAAACCGAGGTGGAAGCTGGCAGCCCCGAGAGCTCCGGCGTGCGTTGGCAAAGCCCGTCTCGCCCTCGTGGCGGGCTCCCGAGCTCTCCCAGCCCTTCTGCAGGGCGCCCTCCTCCGGCCCAAGCCCCTTCAGAAGCCTGAGACGGGGGTGGGAAAGCGTACGTCCACCACGGAGCCGCGTCCGCCAGGGCTCCTGCTCCATCTCCCCGGCCCGCTGCGCGCCCTCCACCCACGGCCCGCGGGAGCCCCGGCACCCCCAGGTCGGAAGGCGCGGGCGGTCCTCACCTTTGAGGAAGGCGACCCTGGGGCCGGCCGGGAGGCTGGCCAGCAGCGTGCCCAAGACGAGGTGCGCTGTGCTGTCCTTCCGCAGCTTCTGCCAGTGCCGGGTGCCCTGGTCCAGCACCACCACGGTGGCCGCGCCGGCCCCGTCCTCCTGCAGCAGCCGCGCCCGGACCGCCTCGTCGGGCACCACGAAGCGCAGCGGCACGGCGCCCCCGCGGGCCCGCCGCACCACCACCGAGTTGAGGTTCACGTTGAGCGAGCCCCGCACGCTGGAGGCGGAGAAGGCGAGGTAGGGCCGGCAGTCCAGCACGACGCAGCGGGCCGGCTCCTGGCGCAGCAGCTTCCGCAGCTGCCGACCGTCGAGCGAAGCGACCTTCATCCCGCTGCCCCGCGGTGGCTCGGGGCCGCTCGGACGGCCGGGTCGGCAGGCGGCAATGGCCAGGGTGCAGGGCCGCAGGGAGGGGAGGCAGGCGGGAGGGAGGGCAGCGCGCGGCCCGGGAGGCGAGGGGCGGGCGGCGCGGGCGCCCAGCGCGGGGGCTGCTGACTGCCGCCTTCGGATCGGCCTCCCGGCCGGGGCTCCACGGATCCCGGTCTAGCAGGTGACCGCGACTCGTTTCCCCTAAAGCCGGGGATTCCTTCTGTTTTATGTGAATGGAGCGCCGGGCCCTGACGCCTCTGACCATATAAGGCGAATGACGTGACGCTCGCTGCCCAAACATGGGCATCCCCGCCCCCTTCTCCCCAAGGACACGCCCCCTGGGAGGGGAGAAAACCCGAATGAAACTGGCAGAGGGGCGGGGGAGATTCCCCTCCTCCCCCGGGGAGCGGAACGCGTGGGGCTGGGAAGTGGGAGCGAAGGGGCGGGGATGGGGGGCAGGGGGGCCACCGGCGTTAGTCAGATGGAAAAATAGGAAGTTGGAAAGGACTCTAAAAATTCTCCGTCTCGTTACGCCGCGGTGGAGTCACCGGAGCATCAGCCCGGTGTGGCAGCGGGGTTTCGAGATCGAAAAGCCAGGAGAGTGACCCATTCGAAAGGGAAGGGGAGGAGGGGAGGAAGCGGGGAGGAGAGGAAGGGGGAGGAGGGGTCCTAAGAAAAGGGGTCTCTCTTTTTACCCTGGATGGGGGGGCGGGGTGTCAGATTATTGTCAATGGGAGGGAAACCTGAATGACTGTTTTCAGATTCCCCAAAGATTCGTTTTTGCGTAAATAAACAAAAAAAGGTCTTCCCCACCCCATTTGAATGACTTTTTTTCTGAATTCTGGGAAATCCTCTCTCCAGATCATCCTCTATCCCCACCTCCATCCCTGTCAGCATCCCTGAGCTACAAAAGCAGCCATTGAGCTCGGGAACAGAATAGGTAGGATCCGTGCTCTCCGCAAATAATCACAATTCACATCTATTTCTCCGTAATCCTTCCTCACCACAGGTCTGTGAGGGAGGCAGTGCAAACGCTATCTCCATTTTACAAATGAGAAAGCTGAGACTGCCTCCTAGAATCTCGCCTTGCTCTTTATTTGCTTGTCTTTTATGTACTTCTTTCCTTCCACTGAGTATTATCTAATGAGCATTTCACCAACCTTAAACCCTATATAAATAGGAAGTTGTATTGCAGCTTGTCTTTAATAGAGACTAGGAAAGAGCCCTAGATTTGGAAACAAAGACTTGGATTTGAGACCAAGCACTTATAACCTATAAGTAGCTATAACTTACAATGTTACCTATAAATTGTGTGACCTTCAGTAAGCAGCTCATTCTCTGGGACTCATTCTTCCAATCTGTAAAAGGAGGAGAGAGATTAGATGATCTCTAATGTCCTTCATCCTATAACATTTTATAACTGTACGTGTCATCTCTAAGGGTAGGGACTACGTTTCATAGCTCTGGGTGAGCCACCCATGCCCATAGAGCTGAAAAACAGGAACTGTCTAAACTCAGTTCAGGTCCGATGAATCCACAGTTGAATGTTCTTTTCCCTTGCATCCAATCACCATCTCATTTCTACATCCATCCACAAATAAAACCTCTAATGAGGGCTTGCTGTTGCTCACTGTTTGACCTTTTCCTGTCAAGATTTATTCTTCTTAGAAGTTATTCGTGGCAGCAAATGTTTAATCGGAGGCCATCCCCGGCCCCACTCCTAAGATCTTTTCCGGACCATCTTCCTGACTCTAGCCATCAGCCAAACAGTGCTCAGATGATAAAAATGAGTTTTCATCTTAGCATTAATAGAAATACCACTTGGTCTCTTGCCCTTACTAAAAGACGTCCCTAGCCTCTGGAGATATGGCTTCTTTGTTATTAACAGGAGGTCATGGGACCCTTACTAAACATAATTAGGAAGGAAAAATAATCATATTGCAAAGCTGAACACAAGCAAATCCATTATTAGGCAGTTTCCAATACACTTCTGGTCTGACGACTTCTTTTGTAAAAGCCGGATATAGTGGAAATGGCACAGAACTAGCTAGAAGCCAGGAGATTTGGGATTTAGCCCTACCTCTTTTGTGACTGAGAGCAGGCAATTTCATGTGCAGTCTCTGGGTTTCAGTGTTCTCATCTTTAAAACTTGAGCTACATCTTTAAGGACCCTTCCTGCTCTAAAATTCTATAATCTAGACTACACCCCCAGGACAGGAAGTCTAACATTTATTTTACATCCTGCTCTTCTGGTACCTAGTATTGGGCTTTAGAATTGGAAGAGCCCTAGGCTATTGAATGAAGTAATCACCCACCCCTAGGCTGGGTTAGGTGCTTGGTCACACATTTCAGCACAAACACTGCTCAAGGCTAGGGAAAGAATCTGGGAGGCAGGTGGGCCAGAAGAGAGCCTGGGAAAGACATAGCTTAGCTAAGGATCATTTTTTTAAAGACCAAAGACTCTCAATTGTGAGATAATCACCTACCCCAGGGCTGGGTTTGGTACTTGGTCACACATTTCAGCCCCAACACTGCGAAACGCTAGGTGGTGACTCTGGGAGGCTGGTGGGTGGGATGAAAAGGGGAAAGAAGGAGATAGCTCTGGCAATGAATCATTTTTTTTAAAGACCACAGACTCACAATTACATCTATCACCACCTGCCCCTTCATGCTTCCTTTTTATCACTTCTTTTCCCCTGGAAAGCCTCCATACTGTCATTTCACCTTGGTGGGAATATTTCCTGGGAGAGAACACATATCTACACTTGTTAGACTGGCCATATGTCCCAGGACATGTCTAAACACAATTGGTGCTAAATAAATGTGCAGGTGCTGTTATTATTTCCATTTTGCATTAGAGGAAACAAAGGCAAACAAGTTAAGTGATTTGTCTGATTACAGCTAAATAAGTGTTTGAAGTCAAATTTGGACTCAGGCTTATCTGACTCCAGGTCTGTTGTGCTATCCTAACAGCTCAAGACAAAGTTTACTTGTGGTAAGGTGACCTCATTGAAAGGATTCATTTCCTCTAGAACCAATATGACAAAATATGCTGACCTGAAGCTGATACAAACCAGGAGAATAAGTGACCAGAAAGTAGAAAAGGAAAAGCAGTGCAGCTCATCATTTCTTTTGTGAATGCACATTTATAGCACCTCTTCTGAGTGTCATGGCTGATGATGGAGGGGAGAAAAAGAGGAAGAAAAGAAGGAAGAAACCTCTTTCTCCTCCACTAGTAGATAAAATTCTTTTCCAAATGCTGCTGGCTTCCTTCAAACTGCCTCCCAGTCTTCAGAGCTCAGCAATGTAAAGCCCCTCTGGTATGTGCTTGATTTGTTTTGCTGTCAACTAATTGTTGCCCCTTCAGACTTGGTAGAGAGAGGTGCTTATACCTAGCAAAGAGAAGGGGGTATTAACACCTTAATAACAAGTCAATTTCAAGTGTATTTTAGGACCCCCAAATTGAATTAGAGGTCTCTAGGTAGTGCAGTGAATAAAAAGTGCCAGGACTGGAGTCAGGAAGACTTGAGTTTAAATCCAGCCTCAAATATTTGCTAGCTGTATGACCTAGGCAAGTCAACCCTGTTTGCCTCATCTATAAAATGAGCTAGAGAAGGAAATGGTAAAGCACTCCAGTATCTTTGCCAAGAAAACCCCCAAAGGGGTCATGGAGAATCAGAGATGACTGAAAATGACTAAACCAACAAAGACAAGTTTGCCTGAGAGATTGGAAACCATGTTCTTTCAGTAACAATTGAAAGAATTGATTATGTTCAGCCTGGAAGACAAGAAAGAACAGGACTTCTGTCTTCATTCTGAAGGCTGCCATATGTCCCCAGTTTTCTTGGGGTCATGTGTTTAAGCTGAGTGTGGAATCATTTAAGGAGAGAGAGGAGAGGAGGTAGGCCTGGAGGATGGTCGGTACAAAGGTGCACCGGTGGGAGATGAAGTGCCATGTTTAAGGAACAGAAAGACGGGGTTTAACCAACCTCATTTTTACAGATGAAGAAATTGAGGCCCACAGAGATGATGTCATTTAGTAAAGAACACAATGATAAGTTGCAGAACGGGGATTCAAACCTAGATATTCTACCTGCAGATCCAGGCCTCTTTCCACTGTATTGTTATCACTGTTTGTTTGATTTCTTGGAGGTATTGGAGTCTAGCTGCTTTATCTCTCCTTCTAATTTGTAAGTTCTTCCAAATCAAGTATCATTTCTTATTTCCTGCTTGTACCCATAGTGCCCAATCCTGTATACAAAAGTCTGTTGAACTAAATGTAACAAAGGGAATTCAGAACTTGGAACACTGGGGAAAAGTTGCAGGGAAACAGATTTTTGCTCAGTAGAATGAAAAACTAACAAATAGGGCCATGAAACAAATGCCTCCTGAAGTAGTGACTCTCCTCAAGGATATTCAAGGACAGAGAAGACAATCCCTCAAGGATATAGTCTGGAAGATTCCAGAACTGGGCAGGATATTAAACTAGAGCAGAAGTATCGATGGCCATAAGCTGCCCACAATACTTTCACACGCAACACAACAGTCACACCAGGAAGCAGATTTAAATGTAATTGGGAAATATTTAACAAAATAAATTAAAATACAATAGACCATAGATAATGTGAATATGTGGTTTTCTAAGTCAATTAGAGGCTCACAAGGATTTCTATCTGAGGACAGTTAAGCTCTCCAGGGTTCTTGTTAGAGTCAAAGGTCTTAATATATGTAAAGCACTTTGCAAAGCAAATGTCCCCTATTTTTATTATGATGATTCCATGAATTCTAAGCTATTAAACTCTAGGGAACAATTCTCCTTTCTTAAGAGGTTCCAGATTTCCTTAACATTTAACTCTCTTTCATCCTGCTTTAAAATTCTGAGAATGGTCTTGGAACCAGTCAAAGGATGGTATTGCCAGACTAAGACAAGTAGCCCAGGAAAGAAGGGGTTTCCCGATTGCCATAGATCTGTATGAAGAGAACAGAAGAAATGAGAATGAGGGCCAGCGTCCTAGACTAGCCTTCTACATCTGGATCACTTCAGCTGCATCAGAGGATTTAAAATGCATATTTTCCTAGAAGGCCAGGGAGTTTGAGTAGGAATGCTTTGGATTCATTTGAGGATATTTTTTACTTCATTCTTGGCAAGATTTACCCTTTGCTGGTTTCATTCTTTTCCTCAGCCAAAACCAAAGGGCAGAGCTGCTCTGATATGCATAAGAATAAGGAAAGATTTCGGTAAAAAGGGAGCTTCTTGTTACTGCTAGGAAGGTGGGGGAAGGGAAAACTATGAGGAGATGACAAGAAGAGAGGACTTCTGGGGTCGGACAGGAGGAGTGGGGAAGTGGGTGGGTGGAAAATCCAGTAGAGATGGAAGGATTTGAGGATGATAGATTTAGTCAGACCCTAGAGATTATCTAGTCCTACTCAACCCCACCACAAATATACCTATTTTATGGATGAGAAAAATGGGACCTAGAGAAATGAAATGACTTGCTCAGTCAAGGAGGTGACAAGCAGCAGTCAGGATTTCAACAAAAACCCTAAAAGTCACCCTCCCCCTTTCCCTTCTAGATCATAAAATTCAACTTTAATCTGTGCTTCTCTGAAAACCTTCCCCGTTCAAGCAGAAGCAGAGCCCAAGACTATTTAATCCTATGAGCCCCAGGCTATTTCTTCCTCTTCTGTTAGTACATTTATGTATATTGGATATGGAATATATACCTGATCCTGTGTCTGTAGTGATATAAGTGTGTCTTCCACAAATTTAGAAATCTAGGTCTGCATCTTCATACTTATCCTTTTGTGAAAACTCTTCTTCTGCTTATCTTTTGAATAAAAACCAAAGTGATGTTCTAAGGGACAGGTCTAATCATGTCACAGTTCCCCTGCTCCAGAGAGTCCCTATTGTATCAAATACAGACTCCTGTGCTTAACATGGAAAGCCCTTCACAGTTAGGACCCAGCCTACCTTTCCAGTTCTATTAACTGTTAAACCCCTTCGGTCTACATTCATGATATTCGGTCTTAACATTTGTGCCCTGGTATTGACCGCCCTCCTAAAATGCATGCCCTCCTTATCATCATCTCTTAGAAACCCTCAGGTCAAGTGTTATGGCATAGAGTCCTCCTCTCACCGGAAGTTGCTAGAGGGGTTCCCTACCCACCCCAGCCCCACCCCCCAAAATTGCCCTAGATTTACTTAATAATTATTTTATTTTATATTTAATTTAATTCAGATATACTTATAGGCATACATTTACCCTGGTAAAATGTAAACGTTTTTAAGAGCAAAGACTTTTATCTGTCTATCACTAGCACCTGTCCAGTAGGAGCTAAATAAATGTTTATTGATTGAATAAATAAATGCTTGCTTGAAATCAACAGAACAGTTATTATTAATTCCATTTTATAGAAGAAACTGAGGTCATGAAAGGTTAAGTGATTTGCCCAAGGTCCCACAGATAATAAGGGGCAGAACCAAGATGGAAACCCTGCTCTCCTGGTTCCCAGTCTCAGTCATTAGTCTACTTGGTATCAATCACAGAGATGGCAGCAGCTTGCTTAAGAAGGATTAAGAGTGCAAGTGGAAGGGGTAAGGTTAGTCCCAGAAGCTATGAATAGCCATGCATGTAGAATCCGGCACTCAGTATTAAGTATAATAGGGAATAGGGATGCAGAAGAAATATGAAGAATCCAAAGGAAACATAAGACACCAAGTTCTGTTTTGAGGACCTGCTAGATATACTTGGAAAGACCAGTGAAGAACAAGAGATCTTTGGGGTTGAAAGGATTTTTTTTAATCATTTGATTTTTTTCCCCCATAATTAACAAAAGTATTTCTCTCCAGCCTTCTTCATAGGTGGGGAGGGGGAGAGAAAAAACTCTTGAAATGAATATAGTAATGGCTCTTGTATTTTACAGATAGGGAAACTGAAACTCACAACAAGAAAGTGAGCTTGCCAAAGTGACCCAGAGAGTGGCACGTTTGGGACCAGGGACCAGGTCTTGTGACTGGCTCCCAGTCCAGGGATCTTGCCACTACATCACATGGTTTACGTTTCAGAAACAGCCCTTGGGGAACCTCAGATGATTAAAGTACAGGCCAAACATATGGGTGCTGAGAGGAAAATGTTCTGGAGAGAAACCACAATTGTGAGTCAGGTGCCATTCAGGGCCGGCAGGATGAGAGACTGCAGAGAAATCCAGCCCTCCTCACCTCCTCCTCCATGACATCACTCAGAGCTGCCTTCATACAGAAGGAGTCCACTCAAGCTTCGCCCTGGCAGGACTCAGGGCTGAATAATTCCCCTTATGACCTACCTACCCATCCTCAGCTTGTAGGCGCCTCGGAAAGCATGTAAAAGGAGACATTCTTGAATTCCACTGGGCTGTTTCACCACACTGGAAGGAGAGATGATTCATTCCTGAACTCGTTTTCTTGTAAGCATGTGTCACACACTTCAAGATCCAGCCTTTACGCACATTCCTTAGCATTAGCTACAAGAAACAGACCGAGCCGCTTGAAAGGAAAAAAAAAACCAACTCAAGAACTCAAGGAAGGATTTGCTTCAAGACTGGGGAGGTGGGAGGACAGGGGTGGAGGTGGGGGATGGGGGCAGGGCAAGGAGTGGTATCAGACTTCTCATTCCAGAAATGGAAAAACAGGTCTGCTAAGATGAATGACTTAGAGCGTTGGTTCCTCTAGGATGAGTACCCCTCTGCTGCAAATCTATCATTCTAGAACCAACCAATTAAACAATCAATAAATATCTGCTTACTCTGTACCTAGTTCTGTGTTAGGCACCCCGGAGTGATTCAATGGAATGCAAACTCTTTCCTTCAGGAAGTTTTTATATTTTAGCCACTAAATTGTGGGAAACAGACTATATCCTGTAGGGAGTTCCGAGGAAGTAGAGATTCATTCATTTGATAAACTTATTAAGGCCAGATTATATGCAAAGTACCTTCCATGGTGAAGGTGTGAGGGGATGGAGAGAAGAGATGCAAAGAATAAGGTTCCTGCCCTTAAGGAGTTTATGGAGTGGGAGGACTGAAAGTAATGGAAGAATGTTGGAAAATTCTATGTGAAGAGATAGGAAGGAAGGGAGGGAGGAAGGGAGGGAGGAAGGAAGGAAGGAAGGAAGGAAGAAAAGAAGGAATGAAATCATCCAATAGCATACCCCTTGGCCAGTGAGGAGGCAGATTTGACCAGATTGAGGGATGGGTGTTAAGAATAGTGGGATAAAGTGGGAAAGATGCCATTAAGAGTTTCTCCAGCATTCAATGTTAAGAAAATTAACTATCAGCATAATTGGCCATATCAATAACAAAACCAGCAAAAATCATATTATCATACAATAATAACTATGATAATCTCAATAGACATAGATGCAGAAAAACTTTTATTCATTCCTAGTTTAAAAAAAAATCAGTAGAAAATGCAGGAAGGAATAAGTGGGGTTTTCCTTAAAATGATTAATATTTATCTAAAACCATCATCAAGCATACTATAACGGATATAAGCTAGAAGACTTTCCAGTAAGGTCAAGGGTGAAGCAAGGATGCTCATTATCACCCCTGTTATTCAATATTGTACTAGAAATGCTAGCTATAGCAATAAGAGAAGAAAAAGATATTAAAAGAATTAGAACAGACAATGAAAAAACAAAATTATCCCACTGCAGATGATATGATGGTAGACTTGGAAAATCCTAGAGGATCAGCTAAAAAACTAGTTAAAATAATTAACAATTTTAGCAAAGTTGCAGAATATAAAGCAAACCTACGTAAATCCTTAGCATTTCTATATGTTATCAACAAAGTCTAATAGTGAGAGATAGAAAAGAAATTACATTTAAAATAACTACAGACAACATATAAAATACTTGGGAGTCTACCTGCTAAGACAAATTTGGGAATTATATGAACACAATTACAAAACACTTTTCACACAAAGTCATATCTGAACAATTGAAAAAACATTAAATGCTCATGAGTAGGCTGAGCCAATAAAATAAAAATTTCAATTTTACTTAATTTATTTACAGCATCATGCCAATCAAACTACCAAAAAGTTACTTTGTAGAGTAGAAAAAATAATCATAAGAAAAAATGTTCTAAATCATTAATGATTACAGAAATGCAAATGAAAACAATTCTGAGTTATCATCACACATCTATCAGATTGGCTAAAATGATTAATAGAAGGAGAAAATGACAAATGTTGGAGAACATGTGGAAAAATTGAGACATTAATACTCTGTTGGTGGAACTGTGAACTGATCTAACCACTTTGGAGAGCAATCTGGACTTTTGCCCAGAGTTATAAAACTGTGTATACTCTTTTATCCAGCAATACCACGATTAGGTCAGTTTCCCAAGGTGGTCAGGGAAAAAGAAAAGAACCTATATGTTCTAAAATATTTACAGCAGCTCTCTTTGTAGTGTCAAAGTATTGGATATCAAGGGGCTGCCTGTCAATTGGGGAATAGCTAAACAAGTTGTGGTATAGAATTGTAATGGAATACTACTGTACTGTAAGAAATGATGAGCTTTTTAGAATTTACATGAGTTTTTAGAAAAACATGGAAACATTACATAAAATAATGAAAAGCAAAATTAGCAGAACCAAGAGAATGTTGTATATATACCTGCAATACTGTTCAAAGAATAATTGTGAACTTCCAAGTTATTCTGAGCATTATACTTCAAGTCAAAGGACCTGTAAAGGAAGATGTGATTCACTTCTAAAGGAAAAACTGATAAATAGTATAGTATAAATAATACGCATAGTGTGGTTTTACATATATTTATAAATGGTGACCTTCTCTAGTCCCTGGTAGAGAGGGAGGGAGGGAGACAGAGACCAGAAATGTAACAAAAAAAAATTTTATATAATTTGAATAAAATAAGTAAAATTCATTTGGAAAAACAAAAGGTCCAGAATATTATGAAAGTTAAAGAAAAAATATGTGAAGGAAAGTAGTCTACCAAATCTCAAACTCTGTTACAAAATGGTAATTATCAAGATAATCTGATCTGACTAAGAGTTAGAGAAGTTGGTCAGTGGAATAGATTAGATACACAATACGTAGTAAGTAATATCCATGGTAATCTAGTGTTTGATAAATGCAAAGATTCCAGTACTGGGGACAAGAATTCACTACTTGACAAAAATTGCTGGAAATACTGGAAAGCAGTTTGGCAGAAATTAGGTAAAGACTAATATTTCACACCATGTACAAAGATAAGACCAAAATGAGTACATGATTTAGATATAAAGGGTGATACTAAAACAAATTAGTAGACTATGGAATAGTTTACCTGTCAGATCTCTGGATAAGGGAAGAATTTATTATCAAACAAAAGATAGAGAGCATTTCAGGATGCAAACTGGATAATTTTGATTACATTAAATTTAAAAGATTTTCACAAACACAACCAATGCAGCCAAAATTCGACAGAAAGCAGGAAACTGTGGGGGGAAATTTACTGCAAATTTCTCTGATAAAGGCCTCATTTCTCAAATATATAGAGACCTAAGTCAAGTTTATAAGAATATGAGTCATTCCCCAATTGATAAATGGTCAAAGAATATGAACAGGTAGCTTTCAGGTGAAGAAAGCAAAGCTGGATCTATAGTCATGAAAAAATGCTCTAAATCACTTTTGATTAGAGAAATGCAAATTAAAATATCTCTGAAGAATCACCTCAAACCTATCAAATTGGCTAATATGACAGAAAGGGAAAATGACAAATGTTGGAAGGGATGTGAGAAAATTAGGACATTAGTGCATTTTTGGTAGAGTCATTCTAAAGAACAATTTAGAATACCCAAAGGGCTATAAAACTCTTTGACTCAGACTAGGTCTGCAACCCAAAGAGATTTTTTAAAAAAGGAAAAGTATCTGTATGTATAAAAATATTTGTAGCAGCTCTTTCTGTGGTGGTAAAGAATTGGAAACTGAAGGGATGCCCATTAAATAGGGAATGGCTGAACAAGTTGTGGTGTATGATTGTGATGGAATAGTATTCTTATAGAAATGACAAGGATGCTCTCAGAAAAACCTGGGAAGACTTATATGAACTGATGTGAAGTGAAGTGAGCAGCCAGGAGGACATTGTACGTAGTTACAGCAATATTGCATTGATGCTCAATTGTAAATGACTTCCCTATTCTCTGCAATCCAAAGATTTAAGACCATTCCCAAGGACTTAAAATGAAAAATGCTATCCACCTCCAGACAAAGAACTGATGGAATCTGAAGGCAGATCAAAGCATACTAATTTTTACTTTCTTCATTTTCCCGTTTTCTTTCATAACATGAATAATATGGAAATATGTTTTGCATGACTGCATATATATATATATATATATAATCCATATCTAATTGCCTGCCTTCTCAATGAGGGAGGAGGGAAGAGAGGGAGGGGGAGAATTTAGAACACAAATTTTTAGAAAAGAATGTTAAAGATTATTTTTATATGTAATTGGAAAAAAAATAAAATATTTAATTTAAAAAAAAAGTTTCTCTAGCAGTTGCAAAGTACTGCTGGAGAAACAAAACTCAGCTGGTTTCAGCCCACAGTAAATTCATGGCACTTAACCTCAGCTGGGTGACTCTTGGTTTGTCAATCCTTCATCTATACCTTTATTGGCTCCCTAAGCCCTATCTCAGGATTTCTGGTAATTTTCATATCTTTTCTTTTTTCTTTCCACTTCCACCTTGTAATTTCCCACCCCCCAAATCCCCCCAAACCACAGCAGATGACTGTGTTTCTTATTCTTCCGAGTTCCTTCAGTTTCCAGCCTTTATTTCTCATAACTTCTCAGAAGTATCTATTTTTATCTCCTACCCTCTGATCAGAGAAGAGGCAGCCCTACTCTTCCCATTAGGCTAATCTTGACTCCTTCACCCTGTTCCTTCTTGCCTTTATCAGAAATTTGCTACGAGATTAGGATTAGTCACCGTAATCATCCCTTGTATCTTGATGGTTTCCTGGTCAGTGGCTTCTTCTCACCTCCAGACACTCAGTACTTGAGTCTTCCAAAGCCTTCCCTTAATCTTTTTAATGCCATTCTATCTCCGTTCTCCTTTTCTCTGTAAACTTCTAGAAAATGTTGCTCATACTTGACTTCTCTCCACCCACTCTCTCCTGTTGTTGTTACTGAGTACTTTCACTCCAGTAAGATTCTTCATGATCCCTTTTGTCAAAGAAATTTCAGTGGTTTGTGTTTCTTTTTTTCCAGCTCATTTTACAGAAGAGAAAACTGAGTCAAATAGAGGTGACTTATCCAAAAGTTGGGAAATGTCTGAAGCCAAATTTGAACTCAGGTCTTCCAGACTCCAAGCTCAACACTTCATCCACTGTAACTCCTTGTGATCAAGCATCTGCCCCCACCACTCTACCAAAATTTCATGTTCAAAGGTCACCATTAACTGTATAAAATTATGGGTATTTTTCCAGTCCTCATCCTCCTTGACCCCTTTGTAATTTTTGACATGGTTGACTACTTCCTCCTTCTGAATTCTCCTTTCTTCCTTGGCTTCAAAATCACCACCTTCTCCTGGTTTTCCTCTTTTTCTAAACCTTCCTCTGTGGATTTTACTGACTCATCTGAACTCCCTAATCTGGGTGGTTAATTCTATTCCTTGTCCTTTTTTTCTTCTCATTCTCTTTCTTAGTGATATCACTCATTCCCTTCCTTCAACTACTGCCTCCATAGCTGACTGGACTCTTTCAATAGTACTGAGCTCCATACCATGTATTTCCATACCATACTACCTATTGTCCCTGGCCACCTCAAAGTCAACATGTCCAAAACCAAGTTCATTATGTTTTCTCCTAATTTTGCTCCTTTTGCCTTCACTATTTCCATCTCTGCATTCATTCTCTGGGGTTGGAAACTTTGGGTTTAGTTATCTTTGATTTTTTCTTTTCCCTCATTTCTTGTATTCAACCTGCTACCAAGTCCCTTGAGCCATAGTTCCCCGTTGCCTAGGAAATCAGATGCACAAATGACCCCCCCACAATCTGCTACCTTTGCAGCTTCATTTAATTTACTCTATACTCCAACTGACCCTTCTTTGTCCCTTGGGTTCTTAATGCGATGACATATTCTTCATTACGCCTGGAATGCCCTCCCTCCCCATCTTTGGCTACCAAAGTTCTCCCTAACCTTTAAAGCTTATCTTGGTAAGCCTCAGCTAAAAATGTATCTCTCCAGAAATCCTTTCTTGAATCCCACATACTAGCATTTTGTTTCATAATTCTCTTTTTTTTTAAATTTTATTTTATTTATTTATAAATGTTCTACAATCACTTCCTTAAAATTAAAATTTTATCCCCCCACATCTTCCCCCCACTACCCCCCTCCCTCCCCATGACAGCATACAATTCTGTA
>CM053769.1:542897606-543059874 GCA_028658325.1 Potorous gilbertii
AATGACTATAACATTGTAAATGGAAAGAACAATAACCATAAAATAATTAAAATGAATGTTGCAAAATTACAAAGAACAATCTTGGCTCTAAAGAAGAGATAAGAGAAAAACACTTCTCCCACTCCTTTGCAGAAGTGGAACATGGACTATAGTGTTAAATTTCTAAATATATCTATAGGTTTGTTAATTATTTTCTTTTCCTCTTTTTCTTTTCCTAAATTCTTTGTTACAAAGGATGGTTCTCTGGGAAAAGGATAAGGAGAGCTATAGGGGAAATCTAAGTAACATAAATACCAAAGATGCAAATAAAAACTGATTTTTTAAAAATACCATCTTATAAAGGAAGAGGCCCTTCATAAATATTGAAAATAAAATAAATCCTTTGGGAAAGCTATTCCTTTTGGGGAAAAGAGTCAGTGACTGTAATTCACAGAGATCTATCTTTATGGCAATGGTGATAGAGTTATAGAGTATAATCTAACCCAATTTTCTGGGAATTCCAAATTTAGATTCTGCATATATCTTGAACATACCTAGTGATTTACATGTTTTCCTCATTAGAATGAGAGCTGCTTGAGTGAAGGGACTGTTTTTGCCCTTCTTTGAATTCCTATTGTTTAGCACAATGCCAGGAACATAATAAATGTTTTATAAAAGTAACTGTCTCATGTTTCTTTGACTCTTACCACAAAATATCCAGTCCAGAAAATATATTGTCTTGGGTTTGGTCAAACTATAGATAACTATTAACACAAATGAAAAGTGAAGAAAAAAGAACCAGAAAAACAATATACACAATAACCACAACAATGCAATGAACAATAAAATATCTAAACTAAATACTTTGGAATAACAATGATTGAGTTTGGTCCTGAAGAAGAGATATAAAAACACACCTTTCCTTCCTCTTTTACAGAAGTACAGAATACTGTGTAGAATGCCAGATTCTTTTGATAGGTTATTTAGTTTTATGGATTTTTTTTTCCTTTCTTCATACTTCATCATAAGGGATGGTCTCTGGGAAGAAAGGGAGAGAAGAATACAGTGGGAAATTTAGTGATCTCAAAACAAAAGATATTAATAAGATTTTTTTAAAAAACCCATTGTTTTGGGAACCAGAATTTTTCCCAAGAACTTTAGCTGGGTATATGATTTCACTTATCCAGTTTTGGGTAATCCACTAATAATGCAAGGTGGATGAAGCCAAAAGTTCACCTAAAACCTAGACACCAAGTTGGGTAGTAGAATGCAATGGGTGAGCAAATCTGTAAGGGAAGAGAAATAGGGGTATTGGGAGGGTGTTCTGAGCCAAACCTGACTCAAGTTTGGAGCAGAATGAGACTATCTGGTCAACAGAGTGTCTGAAGTCGAAGGAGCTTACATGTCTCCTGTGCTAGGCTTTTATACTTAGGTGACCTGGGCGCCATGGTCAATGGTTCAAATCTTGACCAAATTACATCTGTAATATGTTTTCATTACCTTTTAAGGAAAAACCAATATAGACTGCACAGGGGCAGATGTTGCCTCTACCACCCAGTAGAAAGAGTGGGTTTTGAATATAAATGCCATTTTGGAAGTTAAATTGTTGAGTAAAAGCAGGTCAAAGAAGTGTCAATGTCCATGCTGAGATGGGTCACAGGTTTATAGCAGTCCTTACTCTGGCTATTTTTGTTTTTCACCATGCTAGTGAGTATGAGTGAGTGAGAATTTAGGCACGTACCAGCTTTCATTGCTGGGACCTGTCTATTCTAAATCAAGATGAGGATCCAAAATCTTCCCCCCCAACAACACACACCCTGAAATCACATGTCCCCACCACTTCCTTGGAGGCTCACAAAAGGAAAAAAAAGGATTTTTCTCTCACGTCATCAGCTTGGATCACGTTTCTTTATTTAGAACAGCCATTACTGATGCTTATTTAATTACCTTTGAGTTCACTCAAGCAAATCTAATCCACAATTGCTTGTTGGGAGCATTTTGGCTGTGGAGAAATGTTCCTGAAAATACTTGGACAGCTGGTACTAAGCTTAGGCTCAGGTTCATTTAGTAACAGTTATGATCTTTTTGTTGAAGGATACATTTTAGCATTCCATGCCTGCCCTCCTGCCCTGCATAGCTCAATGTAGAGAAAGGAGGAAAGGTCTTATTTAGCTCATGGTCTGAGTCAATCACTAGCCTAATACCAATATTTACTCTTACCTTTGACCTTGTTGCTTTCCATTCCAACCAGATTTTACCTGTACACAGTTAATCTATTCCTAGCCTTGAGCTTTGGTTTGGCCATGACCTAGGACTTACTCCAGCCGAAGGAAGGAACTTATCAGAGACCCCCTATCTGAAGAAGGCTTCACCTTCCTACTGACTGAGCAACTCTTTCATGTTTCCCTGACTCTTGTCACAAAATGTAATTGTTTCTAACTTCACTTTTAGCATCCTAAATTTGTGTCTGCTGAATGAGTCACTTCATCTCCACCTTCCCCCTAGTTCCTGTATGCTACCTGATACCTTACTCTTCGACAGGTTTCCCATCTTGATCACCAACTTTTGAGCATTCCCTGGGTCTTGTAAGCACAGAGCTATAGGCGTTGGGGGTGAAGTTATACCAGGATTGTGGGTTAGAGAGGAAGTTAATAACCTTCATCCACAGCTAGGTGAGACTTGAGGGAGTACTTGGGCAGAGTCCAAAGAAAGGATTGATGTAGCCCTTCAAACTGGCTACCCGTTAGTGGGAGATATCATAGAGTATGTGGGAATAAGACATTTAAGGCTTAAAAAAGCAGTACAATGCTCAGCTGGGGTGATCTACCCTTCGTATCCTTCAGTTCTCTTGGGGAAGCAGCCAGAACTATGTCATATCTTATTCCCCTGGTTTTTAGGGGAGTCAGTGGTTGGGATCTAGGAAGACTGGACATGGAACATTACAAAAAAGAACGTGAGCAATGATGCTAAACACTGCAGATTTGACTTGAGAGCCGCATTTCTGAAATTTACTTGCTCAACTGTTCTCCTGTCCCAAGAGAGGAATGGCTAGCAGAGGGTCTCGTTGACTTTGGAGATTTTCAGATCTACCTGTGCTCTCCTAATACAGATCTCTCACTCTTCCATTCACTAGTGCTCATAATCCTGGTGGGACATTGTGTAACCTTGGACAAGACTCTGAATTTCAATGTATTCTTTTACAAAACAGATAATATTATCTGCCCTACTCAGACCTGCAGTCAATACGCATTGATGAAGCATTTACTCTGTTCCAGGTACTGTGCTAATTGAAGATACAAACACAACAAAATATCAGCATATTTTGTGAAGATTAATATGTCGAATATTAAAATTGTCAAATTCCCCTTGAAAAGTATAAAGGATAAGATACTATTATGACCATCTCCTCTTTGGAATAGCTACGTGTCCATACATGGCTGCTCTCATCTAATTGCCAGCTTGATTTTTTAAGGACGAGAATACATATATGACAGGGTACAGGCTCTAGGAACCCCCTTGAATTCTCCTTGAATCTTCCCCCTTGATCTGGCATTTGCCTAAGGCCATAAACCTTTCATTATTGCTTTGTCCAATTCCCCCCTCCCATTTCCCACCCTTGATCCTATCAAAATATCTCTGCCCAAATCTGTTACCCTTAAACTAGCCTATCCCTCTGTTGTTTGTTCCCATCAAGACCCTCCTTAAACCCCTCCTTTAGTTATCCCAGACTACTAGACCACCCCCAGATCCCTCCCACAGTCTTTCTGTATATAAGACCCATCCCACCTCCATGAAGGACTCAGATTCCATCTAGCCCTCTTGTCAATACAAGTGTCACAAGTGTTTAGGTTCCTTGAGAGTCTCCCCAATATGATGAATCTTAAATAAACTTTGTTTTTCTTTGGCTTGAAAGAAGGCATGAGTTGAATTAACTGGGGCAGGACCTGGCTTGTCAGTATTTGGGAGTCCAAAGCACTCCTAAACCTCAACATATCTACTCAAAATTATAGTGTGCAAGCCTTTAGTCATGTGTTTATCTTAAGAGTCAACTAGAATATACAAATAGTTAAAAGTTCAAATATTTAATGCAATGGCCTAGTCAGAAAATTGACCACAAAATATTTCTCTCTCAAACCTGAGACATTCTCTGCCACTGATACATATACCATATGCACAAAGAGTAGACACCTAACGAGAACATCCATACAGTGAATGCATGTAGCCAAAGCACGTGGTGTAGGGGGCTCTCATAGGAAACACACACATTCAAGACATGAGTATGAAGGGTCATACAGGTGTGTTCAGGACACATACTTGGAAGGAAAACTCATGATTCTGTCACTGCAGGGCACTTGACATCTTCAGATTGTGTCATTGTGTTGATGCGGCCAGTCTCTGTTGGACACGTGGTCTGTGCCTGAGGGACACTGCTCTGCAGGTGAAGCCTTATTGGTACATCTTGCCAGGCACAGCCCCACTGGGCACATTTCTGGGGAGCTGTGAGTCAGCTCAAATCTTTGGCTAGAGGACTTTTCTCTGCATTGCTCTTTCAGTTCAAAAGGCAGGCACTTTTTTCATTGCTTTTTTAAAGAAGCAGCTGCCCTTGACTCAACCATGAGAGTAGGAACAACCCAAGGGGGGAAAAGCAACAACCCTTCTCAGATATTAATGCAATTGCCAGTCTACTTGCTTCCACTGAGATTTGATCAAAAGCCATTTACCTCTTCATGGAGGTGGGATGGACAAAGCTGGAGTCTTTGCCCCAAGCATGCTAGTTAGAAGAGATCAGAGTCCTCTCAGTGAGCTAACCCTCAGGCTTAACCTTTTCTTTAAACTCTAATTCCTGGTCTATGGGTTTGGGTCTCTCTATTGGACACATCACCTTAGCTTATGAGGAATATTGTTTATGCCTTGTGATTGTGACTTCTGAACCTTGAACTAACCCTAGTCGTAAGGAATATTTGCCCAATAACTACCGAACAGAGACTGGGTGTTTCCTTGTTTTTCAACTTCACCTTCTATCCTAGACAAGCTAGTGTGGAAATGGCAAAGCCAGGTTTAGGTATCAAGGTCATTATCTCCTGCACCTGCCCAACTCCATGTACTCTTAACTTTTCTTTTGCAGATATGGTCAGAAAAATCTCCTTATGCTTCCTAAACTATATATAATGTAACTCATTCTCCGCTCATAATCAACACCACAAAACAACAGGTGGTTTCTATAGCCACCCAATCACTCATAAAACAACAATCTTCTTCCTTTCTGTCAACTCTTTTCTAACCAGTTTAACAAAAACGGTGGAACCAATTGCTTAGACTACCTTCAGCTGAACTCCACAGTAGATGAAACAGAGAAGAGGTCACACAAAAAGTGACATCTGTTTTGACTTCGGCTTTATAGTCCCTACTATACTTTTGCACACTTTATTTTTTGGAGGGAACCTGTGATCTCTTCCAGTTCACATCATCACCTGCTCTGCCCTTACCTACAAAATCTTAGACGGTGGCCTAAGGCACGGAGAGACTTAGTGGCTTGTCCAGGGTCATGCTGCCTGTATATAACAGGCACAGAGCTCAAACCCACATTTTCCTGAGTCTGAGGACAGATTTTTAACTACTATACCAAACTGCCCCTTGAACTTACACAAACATACAGCACAAAATTCATGGTCACATCACTGAATTCATTATCAATTTTGTTCCTACTTGTCACTGAAAGGGACTTGTGAGAAACACGGTTGTAGGCATCACAGGACTTCCTAGGCAAGGTCAGGGAATTAGCCTGGGATGAGCTTCCACTGTCCACTGCTTCCCTTCCCAGAGTGCCCTCTGGAAGAAGTGTGTGATAGACCCATTGTCACTGAAAGAATTCAGAGACAGAGTGGGCAGAGGAAGGCATTTATTTTTACGAAGAAACAGGTGTGGTGCTCACTAGGAACACCCACACTGACACAGAAACAGGACTGAAAGTTACACAGTTCTGTCCTTCCTGGTAGAGTTAGGTTTAATTCAAATTTCTCACTCTATTTCCCTACATTCCTTCCTTATGCAAATTATGTAGGTGAGGTAGGTGAGGCTAGGGTCCCAGAGGTCACCCTTCTAGTTTCCCCCTGAGGCCAAAATGTGCTTGACCATCATCCTTACAAAACATGTAATGCATGGATCTCTTATCCCAAGCTCCCATCAGTCTAGGAGTTTTACTATTTTTCGAGAGCATTTGTGAACACAAAAACGATATCCCTTCTTACAGACTGAAGGTGGGGAGAAGGGCGAGATGCATGAGGGAAGCATTCGTAGCAAGGTCAAGAGGAGAACGCATGTCTGAAATTCTGCCTTAATTGAGACTTTCATTACTCCTCATTTAATGATCAAAGTTGAAACATGATGTGTTGGAAGATATGTAACTTTTGACAAGTTTGCTTACAGGCATGCCTACAAAGTAGGAAGAAAACACAGTGAATACACACCCATACAGCCACACACATCCCACCTATTTACACATATACATACACACATCTTCCCTCCTCTCTAACCCTACCTAGTATCGCTCCTAAGTTGCAGTCTTATACCACAAACTGTCCATTAGATACTTTGAACTGGACTTCTTACAGTGATCTCAAACCCAAGAAAACTGAACTCATTATTCTTTCCCCAAAAATCTATTCTTCAAAATTTTCCTGTCTTTGTCAAGAGGACCACAATCCTTTTAGTCACCCAGTCCTTCTAGCCACCCTGGAATTATCTTTGACTCTTCCCTCCCCTTCTCCCCCTCTCTCCCACAACCAATCAGTTGCAAGTCTAGTCAGTTTTAGCTCCACAACATCCCCTTACCCATCCTCTTCCTCCATTCACACAGGCACTCACTACCTTAGTACAAGGTCTCCTCATCTCCTGCCTTGCAGTAGCCTCCTAACTGACCTCTGCTCTCTCTATTCCATCTTCCACATACCTACAAAGTAATTAATATTCCTAAAGGATAGATTTGGCCCAATTTAAACTTCAGGGGATCCCTGTTATCTTTAGGATCAAATACAAACTCTTCTATTTGGCATTTAGAGTCCTTCCACATCTGAACCCAATATCATTTCTACTATATATTACTACTTTCATACGTTCTATAGTCCAGCCAAAAATGGCTTTTTTTTTTTTTTTACTGTTCCTGATATGTGACGTTTCTTTGGATGGGCTATCCCCCATGTCAGGAATTTATTCCCCTTCTATTTCTACCTCTTAGAATACCTACTTTCCTTCAAAACTGAGCTCAGATACCACCTTTGTATGGGATCTTTCCTAATTGCCACAACTGCTAATGCCTTCCCTGGGGGAAAAAAATTACTTTTATATATCTTAAATATACTCTACCTATAGGATGCAAGTTCCTTAAAGATTGAGACTTCCTTCCTTCCTTCCTTCTTTCTTTCCTTCTTTCCTTCCTCCCCAGTGTTAATATAGTTGCTGGAATATAGCAGAAACTTAATAAGTGCTTGTTGATTGATTAATTAATCACCATCATTTCAACTTCACCAGTCCCAAATTGGCAAAAGACACATTACAACCCTCCAAGGTCATTCCTATTGGTTTTTTGAGCATTGGGAAACACATGTGTAGAACAGTAGCCTAAGGATACACTAGCAGAAAAATGAATGAGACAGTTTACCAACAAGGATTATTTTGTTTCTAAGACAGAGAGCAAAATTTTCCTTCCTGGGAATCTTCAGGACCAGGGCTATCCGAGGAACAGGCAGGTGATCTCCTGGAAAGAGAAATGGGACTATACCTGGTTGAATCGGTCTTGAAATTCCTAGATTGAAAGTATAGCACCAGACAAACATGCAAGGGAAAAGGAATGAGGGCAACTTCCCAAGGAGTAATAAAGTGTGTCCCAGGGGAAGCTGACTTATGCAGTTCATTGACCTGCCTGCATCACTGCCATTAGCATCTTTTTGCCTGTAGGCAACCAATACTCATAGGCAACTGGAAGTTAAAAATGAGCCTGGAACAATGGCCTCATGCTCTGAGCAGGGATTTCTGGGGGCTAGAACTGCAGGAAACCAGAACTGCGGAGCCAGAGCAAGTCCCAGAAATGGCTTCTGTCCTGAGGGGTCCTGCTCCTGCAGTTTCCTCCCCATGGGCTGCTTTGAGTCATTGGCTATTCTGCCTGTGGTTGTAATGAGGGGCTACTGGTGGGTGAGAACTTCAAAGCTAGGAACTTTAAGGTGGCTTTTTTCTGATTTAGTGGGACCACGCTATCCCACTGGCCTTGGTAACTTGGATGCATTTGTCAGGGAGAGACTATCATAACCAAGAAAGGTAACATGGCATACATAGTGAGAGGTAGGGGAGGGATAAGAGACCTGGGCTTGGCAATTCCAGCTCTGACTTGTTAGTTGAATGCTCTTGGACAAGCTACTCAACTTCTCATCCTTACTTTCTACGGTATAAAAAGTCAGGGAACATAATATGTGTATCATCTACTTCAATCAAGTAATCCATCAACAAGTACTTATTAAATTCTTACTATATGCCAGGCACTATGCTAAAGCACTGGACATACAAGGAAAAAGCAAAATTAATCCCTTCCCTGAAGTTTACATTCCAATGTCAGGGACAACATCTATAAATCAAAAGGTACAAAATAAATACTGAGTAGGTAAAAGGGATGAAGCAACTAGGTGGCTTAGTGGATGATGTTCTGGGCCTGGAGTCAGGAGCTTCTGAGTTCAAATCTGGCCTCAGATACTTCCTAGCTGTGTAACACTAGGCAAGTCACTTAACCCTGTTTGCCTCAGTTTCCTCATCTGTAAAATGAGCTGGAGAAGGAAATGGCAAACCACTTCAGAATTTTCTCCAAGAAAACCCCAATAGACAGTATGGTCTTGCTATGGTTTACAGGGTCACAACTAAAAATGTAACCAAACAACGACACAAGGTAAAAGGGGACCTTAGAGGGGATGATTCTAAAAGTCAGGGAAACCTAAGAGGACTTCCTGTAACAGGTGGCAGTAGAGCTGAGTCTCAAAGGAAGCCAGGGAGGGTCAAAGGTTGGGAAAGAAAGACCATTGCAAGCATTGAGAACAGCCAGTACAAAGTGGTGAGAGATGGAGTGTCTTGCTTGAGGCCAGGATGGTTGGATTGTGGAGAATGTGCAAGGGAGTGCAATGAAAGAATACTGGAGACATAGAAAGGGGACCTGCTTTGTGAAGTGCTTCATTGCTAAAGGACTCTAAATATGGTGGTGGAGATACAATGAGAGACTCAGGCAGGGTTGTACCATGGTCAGAACTAAGGCTTCAGAGTTGCTGTGGAGAAAGGACTTTGTGAGACTTACAGTAATGTGATTTCACAAGGTAAGTGCTGAAAGGAATCTCAGAGACCATGAAGTCTACCTATATCTGAACAAGAATCCCTGTACAGTATCTCAATGCCTGCCAGCCTCTCACTATTATTGTTTCTTCAATAGAGTTTCACAGGCACAATTTTAGAGACCAGGAACATCCCCAGAACCACCTCAGCCATCCTCTCAATCTCTACTACCCCCTACACTAATCCATGGAGCAATGAGGAAGGACACTAGACTTGAATTTGGATGACCTTGGAGAGGACATGGGGCTTGGATTCAGAGCACTTGGGTTTAATGGAGAAGATATTGGACTTGAATTCAGAGCACCTTGGTTTAATGGAGACGACACTGGGCTAGGAATCAGAGCATCTTGGTTTAATGGAGAGGACACTGGGCTAGGAGTCGGAGCATCTTGGTTTAATGGACATTGGGCTTGGATTCAGAGCACCTTGGGCTTAGACATTGGGCTTGGAGTCAGATAACTTTAGTTTAAATCTCAGCCCTGGTTAGAATCCCAGACCTACCACTTGCTAGTTATGTGACTTTGGGTAAGTCATTTAGCCTCTCTGGGCTTCAGTTTCCACATCTGTTCATAAAAGGGGGGCGGGGGGAGAGAATAAATGATTTCTTATGTGCTTTTCAGCTCTAAGTCTCTGCTACTATGAATTCATTTGTACAATTCCAAAGTTAGTTATTCTATAGTGTTAATTCATAGTGTAATCAGCTTCTTTTCTTAAATTCTCCTGGCTACATATTTAACACATGTGGTCACAGAATTAATCACATACATGAATGAGTTGAGCACATCAAAGAGAGGGGGAGGTAGGGGCTAGCCTGAAAAGCACGTAAGTGTGGGCTTGGCAGCATGGCACAACAGAATAAGCCCTAAACGTGAGGTTCAGGTGAAAAGATATCTAATTCTTGCTCTGGCACCATATGATTTGAAAGTTAGTCACTTTCCTTCTCTGGGTCTCAGTTTCCTTCTCTGTAAAATAAGGTAAAATTCCATAATTCTACAATTGCTGAAAGTAGGGGAAAGAGTACAAAAAGGAGAGCCATGTATATGTGGGCAGGGAAGGGGAGGGAGGAAGGAAGAGAAAGATTCTGAAGAAAAATTTCTCAGCATAACCCAAGGCAGGTAAGACTATAGGGCTGATAGTTTAGGGGAAAGGAGCAGAAAAGATTCTTGTCATTTAATTAGTCAGGATTTATTTAATGTAAAATGGGCTTTCATGGGTTTCTAAGTGGGGTTCTTTTTGGGATAGTGCTATAACCCTGATGGGATTTCGATCTCTTCAGAGATGATGAAATCTGTAGAAAGCTGAAGCATCCCCTTCCCCTTCTCTTCTCTGTCTCTTGTGTTTCAGGTCACTCCTTTCCCTGGGAAGGTTGGGGAGACGCCACCCACAGAGAGAGCTGTGGGCTAGAGCTGAGTCATGAGGCCCATGGTGCTCTGTGGGGTGAGGGTGGCAGATGGCCTTGGCAGGGCTAGGACTCAGGGGAGAGGGGGGAAGCTGCAACCCAAGGCCAAGCAAGGACGTGAGGAGGAGGTGGCCGGTGAGTCAGGAACTAAGTGGAAATCGCACCCAGGAAGGTCTGTTTGCAAATCATTAATGTTCATCCCAGATTGGGCCTCTTCTCCCACTGTTTCCTCCTTGTCACTGAGGATTAGCACCCCAGGGACCAGCTGACCCATTTCACATGGAGCTGGGGTTGTTCTGGCCCCATAGCAGGCATAGCTAGGAGTCAGGCATTGAAGCTCCTGACCTGTTGCCCCAGGGAAAGTGGACAAGTCAGGGAACATGGCTGCCCTGCAGGGTTTGTGAGCTAACCATGCAGACTGTGGGGGAGGGCGGAGTGGGGGGCCGTTGTTTACTGTAGCAGGGCTAGTTCCGGAACAGATGGGTGCCTTGGAAGTGTTTGAGGCTGGAGGTTTGACGTATATTAGCTGGCAGGTGACTGTCTGCCTGAAGGTGCTTGGTTTGGCTGCATTTTGAAAAGATCAAGAAATTTTCACCCTAGGCTTCTAGATTGGGTGCTCTGTAAAGAGCAAATCAGTCTCATTGGTCATCAGATGGGCCGCTGGAATTCAACATGTTCAGTTCAGTCCCTGTGCACTGGGTACTCCCTGATTTCCCAGCACACTCTTTAGGAAAAGCTTCTTTTTAGGAACAATGATCCCAACTTACATAGTCCTGCACAAGGTGGTGCTCCCCCTACCCCAACCCCCAGAGTATGACGATTGCTTCCTCTGCCCCTGTGCTTCCTTCCTTATCAGAGCCCAAATACCTAATGACTTAGGAAGGGGCTTTTGTGAGTTGACCTAGGACCTGATCGCCACCAGTTAGGACTGAAGCAAGTGGACAGGGGATATCACAGTATGCCTGCACAAATTCTGCGTTAGCCCTGTATGACATGCGCGTCATCGAAAATTTTGAGAAGCAGACATCTGACAGACATGTAGGCACATGGAGCCCACTGTGCATGCTCTAAGGACAGCACTCCCACTGTCCCATTCCACTTAAATGTTGTCTCTACGGGAAAACAGCTCCAAGTTCCAAAATTGTAAATTCACTTTCAGAATTATCTTTATTGGTTCCTTTAAATGTTAGGTTCATTTCTAAATATATTCCTCCCCCTCTCTTACCCAGTGAGCCATCCCTTGGGACAAAGATTTTAAAAGAAATAGAAAAAAACAGTCACCAACACATTGATTGTCTCTGACAGCATGTACAACATTCAACATATGTAGTCCTCCACCTCTGAAATGAAGGGAGGGAAATACATTTTTCTCATCCTTTCTTTAGGGCTAAATTTGGCCATTTTAATTATGAAATTTGTTTCTCATTTTCAAAAAATTCCTTTGATTTACATTGTTGTAAATCATATACATATACATGATTATGTGCATATTAATATGTGTGTATATATAATATGCATATATTATATAATGTGTGCATATAATATACAAATGTATATATAAGATGTATATTATATTTTATATTATCTATATTATATATCACATGTGTATGTGTGTGTGTGCATCCTAAAAGTCTCATTCTTATTAATATATATATATATATATATATATATATATATATATCCCTGGTTCTGCTTACTTTATTTTTCATCAGTTTATGTATTTTCCCTCAATTCTCTTAATTCTTCTTATTCTTGGGTTGTTTTTAACCTCTTAGTAATATTTTACTACATTCATGTAACACAAGCAAGTGACCTTTTACAACACAAGTTGGGATTTCCTGGAAATTAAATGCTCTATTCTAAGTCAAGGAGTAGAGAGGGAAGAGGGGTTAAATGAGGTCTGGAGTCCAGAGGGAAATCTTCATAAAGGAGGTACCTGCCTGGAAAAAGAGAGAGGATTTGGATGGGTAGAAGGGAGAGCTACCAGTCTCTGGGAAGGAGGAGAGCACTCAAGGATTCTGAGTAAGGAAGTGCAAGGAAGGCCATGTCTACCCCCAAGGATGAGTCTGCCCTTCAGTAAACACATGTCAGTGTCAGCTGACGAAACCAGCCACTTGGACAGAGGGGCATTGAGAATTAAATAACTTGAAGAAAATTATGAACAAGCATAGTCTCTTAACAGCTGCCCAACTAACTCCACTGAATTCCCATGTTTTCTAGTCCTGACTAAATTGTGAACATTTTTGATGTATCCTCTCCTCAGTCCCTCTATTTGATTAGTCTTTCCTTCCAGGCTACTATAGACAAACTGTTGGCCCCAAGACATCAGCTTAGAACTGGAGATGACCTGCCAATAGGTAAGCCCACTAATGCACAGAAAGCTCTCTCCTGGGAAAGTCAAACCCATCTCTTGCCCTGTTAGTTGACCCCCATCTCAGCAACTTCTGCATGTTATGATCAAGGACTGAGCCAACTCTTGTAAAATAAGGCCAAACACAACTCTCATATTAAGTCATACAGAATCACTTCCAAGAACTTGGCAACTGGTCTATCTGAATTCATAACCTGCTCAATTCCTCTAGCTACTGTTTCTTTCAGATAGTTGGATGATAAGGGCATGGCTACCTGAAACCTCCCTCCCTTTCCCAAAATTGGGAAGCCCCGGCCAAAGGAATAAATGAATGATCCTTTTCCAAAATTTTTTGCTGTTCAGTCATGTCCAACTCTTTCTAAAGACACTGGTGTGGTTTTCCATTTCCTTCCCAGTGGATTAAAGCAAACAGAGGTTAAGTACCTTGCCTAGGATCACATAGCTAATAAGTGTCTGAGACTGGATTTTAATTCAAGTCTTCCAGATTCCAGGCCCAGCACTCTATCTCATGGGCTGAGAAATTTTATTGACAGGCAAGAGAGATCATTGTTCAGAGCCCCTTCTCTATAACTCCTTGATAAATCTTCCCACTTTCCTCCCTCCTTCCCTCCCTCCCTCCTTCCTTTCCTTCCTTCATTCTTTCCTTCCTTCCTTCTCCATTGTTTTTTCTCCCTTTTTCTTCCCCCTTCTACCTCTAACTCTCTATCTTTCCTTCCCTTTCCATTTCCTTTCCCCCTCTCCCCTTGCCTTTACTCTCCCTTCACTCTCCCTTCTCTCCCCCCACCCTATTCTACTCCTCTCTCTTTCTTTACAGTAATGTAGTAGAAAGAATATTCAACTTGGAATCAAGAGAATTAGGTTTTAGTCTCATTTATTAGCTGTGTGATCTTGGAAAAATTACTTTCCCTCTCTAAGCCAGTTTCCTCACCTGTAAAACGAGAGATTTGAACTGAATGACTTCTAAGGACCATTCTAGCTCTAACAGCCTAGGATTTTATGACTGAGAGGCCAGGCTAAAAGAAATCAGACATCTACTTTGCCCCTCCCTCACCTAAATAAACCAGGAAAATAGGCCTGGTGAAAGAGAAATACTCCTTTTCTTTAAATTCTGTATATTTCTTCATCCCCTGGGAATGGGAAGGGGTGAGCAGGCAGGGGCAAAGGAATGTGGTCACTGTTAATTAAATCAATCAACAAGTATTGATTAAGTGCCTGCTACCTACTGACCAGGCCTGTGCAATTTTGTGACAGGATCCCAGGAGTCCCCTCTCTAGGCAGCTAGAGGGCAGAGGCTTCTGGGCCCTGTTAGTTAGCATCTGTAACCAAGAACCAGAAAGAAAGGTTTTCTATAGGCCACTTTGTCAGCGCACCATAGCAGACAACAAACAGATGGGGCCAGATCTAGCTGGGAAGGAGATGAGGTAGTCCCAGAAAGCAGGAGGACAGAGACACATTCCAAACATCCCCACAACATTTGAACCTGAAGATACATTACAGAATCTTGGAGCTGGAAAAGATTTTAGAAGTCAGCTAGTCCAGTCCCCTCATTCTACAGAGGAAGCAAATGAGAGGAGTCCCACAGTTCAAAAAATGCAGTTAGAGCTGGAACACAAGTCTCCAGATCCTGCCATTATCTCAACGCCAATCTCAATACAAAAGGGTGTTGAGGAGAGCTCCAGAGCTTAGTGATCTCAAAGCACCAAAGCAGAGATTATTAACTTTTTGTTGCTTGGTTGCTTCAGTCTCGTCTGATTCTTCATGATCCCATTTTGGAGTTTTCTTGGCAAAGAGACTGATGTGGTTTGTGATTTCCTTCTCTAGTTCATTTTATAGATGAAAAAACTGAAGCAAATGGGGTTAAGTGACTTACCCAGGGTCCCATAGCTAGAAAGTGTCTGAGGTCAGATTTGAACCCATGAAAAGGCGTCTTCATGAGTACTCTACCCACTGTCCCATCTAAGCCTTTTTATGTGTGTACAAAGAACCCCCTCAGACTCTCCGGTGAAGTCTAAGCATTCCTCAGAATGATGTTTTAATTGCATAAAATAAAATATGTAGGATTACAAAGGAAACCAATGATTTTGAAATGTACCAAATTTTTAAAAGCACAATTTGTTTTTTCTTAGCATGGTCCCAGGTTAAGAACCCCTGAGAGGGAAGAAACAGAGCCAAATTAAAGGAACCCATGACATTATGCTAAAATCCACTTAGGTGGAGGGAGATGAAAGACAGCTTGGGTCATGAAACACCTCGTGCGTTTTCCCACCTCCCCTCAAACCAGAGGCTCGAGCAGTATTGTCCTGGTGCCAGTCCCCTGGCTAATGACACTAATTAATCCTCCCTGACTTTACCTGGAATTTAGGGAGTGCCTTCTCTACTGGGTCTAATCACCGGCTCCACTTCCTGTGCTGAGCCTGAGGAAGGAAGAGGCACCATGCTGGCTGTAGGATGAGAAATCAGTTGGGGGCCAGACCTGGGGTGGGGGAGGAGAAGATTCTTCCTCTTGTTTCTCTGGAGAAGGGAAATAGAAGCTTCATGGAGGCTTGAGAACTGAGGATGGAGCGGATCTCAGGGATCATCTTGTCCTGTTTCTTCATTTTACAGAGGATGAAACTGACTGAGACAGAAGTCACTTTCCCAAGGTCACACAGCAACAGAGCTACAGTCAAGGTCTACAGGGCTCTTTCTGCTCATCTGTTGGCATCCTAATGGCTGTGATGATTCTTCAGACAGAATAAAGAGGCTGGAGAAACAGTGCCAGCCAGCTCCCAGTTACTTTCTCAGACTTCTAGGTCTCTTCCTATCCCCAAACAACTGACAAGGCTGTTCTGGATCATGTCACCATCTTCTGATACTCTATAGAAGCAGGACTTACTGAGGGGTGGAAGGGAACCATAAATTAACACACATTTATTGAGCCCTTATAACTGGACACTAATTCTAAGGGCAGCAGGAATTCATAGAGGAGAGAAAAAAATGTGTACTACTATAATAATAACTAACATTTTAAGGTTTGCAAAGGACTTTAAATATGTTAATTCATTTGATTTCATAACAACCCAGTGAGGTAGGGGTTATTACCCCCATTTTGCAGATGAGGAAACCAAGGCAGACAGAGGTTAAGTGACTTCTCAGGATCACACAGCTAGCTAATAAGGGGCTGAGGTCAAATTTGAAGTCAGGTCTTCCTGACTCCAAGTCTCATAACCTATCCATTGTACTACCTAGGTTACCCAGGGAAAGTTTTGTGGGAGAGGCAGAGTGAACTGGGCCTTAAAGGATACATAGAATTGGGATAATGTAGGTGGGGGGTGGTAGTGAGCAGGGTGGCTAGGAGTGAAGAGAAACTATATAAGCAAAGATAAAAGTGAATGAATACGGTGTTATTTCTGAAATGTCTTCCATTTCCACTGCTATGCTCCTCTGTTCTCAAACTTCTATTGTCTTCTCTCTACTTCCAGGTTTTTAGTTTTTAGTTTTTGGTCTGATCTGTTATTTTATCAGTTTAAGGAGTGCTCTGGTGAGGAAATTCCTTCTATCAATGCATTAATGTTTTCTCTCTCCTCAGGGTTATTTGTTCATCTTTAAAAATGAGATTTTGGGTGGATTTTTGTATCTTGGTACTAGTGACCCTGGTCAAGTCATTTAACCTAATTTGCTTCCATTTTCTCCTCTGTAAAATGAGCTGGAGAAGGAAATGGCAAATTATTCCAGTATCTTTGCCAAGAAAATGCCAATTGGGGTCAGGAAAGGTCAGACAGAACTGAAAAATGATTTAACAGCAACTTTACTGAGACTCAGTCCATTTGCTGATTCTCTAGGATTTTCTACTTAAACCATGTCCTTAGCCAATAGAAATAGTTTGTTCTTCCTCCTTCTTGGCTTTTTTATGCTTTTTACTTTTTTCTTCTTGTTTATTGCTAGCATTTCTAGATCAATGTTGAATTAACAGCTGGGAAAATAACAGGTACAAATATTATATATGCTCAGAATAATTGTCTTGAAGCCAGGGGCTTCTTCTCTGCCTTATCTCTGTATTCCTAGCACTTAGCACAGTGCCTTACATATGGTAGATATTTAATCATTTTTTTTTATCTTTAAAGGAAGAAGATGTTTTTAACTTCAAGCTTTCAGAACCAATATTGGCCAAGCCATGCCCCTAGTTCAGACCCTTATCACTATCCTCCTGGACTATGGTAACCAACTTCCCATTGGTCTCTGACCAAATCCCTGCCTTCCTCATTCATCCATATAGCTTCAAAAAGGATATTGATAAAGCACAGATCTTACCATATCACTTCTCTGCTCATTAAGCGACTCACTATTACCTCTATGATCAAATACAATTTTCTCTGATATTTGAAGCCCTTTACAACTAGGGCATCAACCTATTCCTCCAGCATGAAGAATATATTTGATTCACTCTCTCAGACCCAGGCCAGCTGGGATTGGGCAGGGGTATTTTTTTCTCCAGTGTCATTGACTTGAGCTCTTCTTACTGGTAGTTAGGTGCCAGCATCCTAGTTCCATTTAGCCATTTAAAATAAACTAGCTTTTACAAAGGGATATTTATTTCAAAGCTGTGCAAGTAGAACAAAGTAGAAACATTTCTTCCCACCACCTTGGAGACACGCTCGCTCTAGCCTACCTTAGTCTCCAGGAAGACTGGACTTATTTGAATGATTCCTGCTGAGTTTGCATCCAGGTGCAGCATGACTACTAGGTGAGTCCTCCTCTCAGCTACCAATGGGCTGAGTCCTAAAAGTCTCTTCTTATTCCTTTTCCTTGGGGGATTGATGCTGCACTGGCTGCAAAACCTTTGGACACTGAGATAGAAGGATACCTAAAAGCTTGGGTGCTTACCTTCCTAACCTTTCAAAACACAAAAAGTTAGAGGTCCTAACTCCTTCACATAGAAGGGAAAAGACAATATAGAGGCCAAGCACTTAGGCCTGTTTTATGGGGCTACATGTCAGCCTCAGTGGGACGAACTGAAGCTCTCTTCTTTTAAAATATTGTCTCTCTACAGACACTTATCAGCAAAGGAGTCAAACCAAGCGTAGAACAACCAGAAGAAAATGGCCAAGGCTCTGTTGAGTCTTTTTGAATGCCTCTACAGACAAAGAGCCCCCAGTTCACCACATGGTAAGCCTATCAGAACCAGTTAATTCAATTTAATAAATATTTATTAAGTACCTACTATGTGCCGGGCACTTTGCTAAGTGCTAGGAATACAAATTAGAAAAACACAGTCCCTAGAGCTTATTTTATAATCTAATTTTACAGAATATTTATCCATATTACAGAATATCCACACTCTAGCATCTCTCCAAGATATTTCCGTTACTCTCTCAGAAGCACACTCTTCAGCCTCCTCCAGGGAAGAGTTTGCATGAGCCAGGCACCACGGATATCTCCACAGTCCCCTATGATACACCTTCACAGTACAGACTCCATCCTTACAGTTTAGCCAAATGGTTCTTACTGCTCTGTGACATTAGGTGGTTCTATATGTCTGGAACAGCCTCCCCCTCATCTCTGCTTCTTATCATCCCTAGCTTTCTTCATGTCTGACATCAACCTTAAATCTTTCCTAATTCCTGCAGCTAATCATATCTCTCCCCTTAAATTAGGCCAAATTTACCTTGTATATACTTACATACACAAATTGTTTCCCTGATGGTAAGAGAAAGTATGGTTTGAGTTTTTCCCTTTGTATACCCATTTTCTAACACAGTGCCCTGTGGTGGTAGGTGATTAATTAATGCTTTTTAGTTTAGGTTGGATTTGTGCTGGTCTGTTCCCCTCATTACACTTCTTGAGCACAGTCCCTTGTATATATCCAAAATTTCAAATGCATCTTTGATTTTATCTATATGGATGCTCCCTCCAACAACACACAGGGCCACACATTCATGCCAGTCCATCCTCTGTGACTCTTGACCATGTTCAAAAGGTTGTTTTGTCAACATTCAGGCAGTCTTCCTCTTGACAGTAAGATTAATAGGAACACATGGGCTCATAAACGTTTATCTTTCACTTTTTTCATGGCAATCAGCATAACTACATTTACTTTGATTTTTCTTCATAGTTCCTTATTTTTTATGTTTCAGGGACATCCATCATGCACTTGTCCATTGCCTTCTGAATATACCCATTTTTAATTTTCTGGCAACTGTAAAATTCCATGACCCTCAGCCATTCAAACCAGTAGAAAGAATGTTGGTCAAAAAGATGACTCTGTGTTTCAGAGAGAAGCTTCAGGTTATTGGGATTCTCCAAAGCAGTCTAACCATCTCTTCTGTTTAATTCTACACTCATAGAAGGCATGTAATAAATGTGTGTTGAACTGGACTGAATGGTGTTTTGGGAGGAAAGGAAGATATAGACAGTGAGACTTACCAGAGTAGAGGGGAGTCCTTAGGATGTCAGAGGGATAAATTCTGTAATCTCAGGAAGGATAGTTGCATGTCCTCCTTAATACACTCATTCCCTCATTTTCCTTAGCTTTGGAAAGCCGCCATCATTTCTTTTCCCTGTTTGTGGGGAAACAATCCTCTCATGACCCCTTCCAAAGCCTAGTAACTGCCCTCTGGGGCCTCAGTGGGAAGAAATATGCTAGCCTGTTGCCCTCTAGGGAAAATGGCAACCTCTGCAGAAGTCATAAATTATCAGGCTAGTGTTGATCTGGTCGCAGGGATGCCCTGGCCTGAAGCCTCTCCTAAGAGGCTGGGTCACAAAGGCAGGAAGGGGGTGGAGGGGTAGTGGGGTTAAGCTAAGGCCTCCACATGGCTTGACTTCCTGATGGGCAGGGTTGGGAAAGGCACTTATGTGAGAGCAGTGGGGGAGACCGATGGGCTCCAGATTGATTTGTGTTGTGAGGGGTGGGTGTCGGCTAGGGCCCAGGAAAGAGAATGGAATGCATTGACTCCAGCTGGGAGTGGGTGGTGTAGCTAGAGTGAGCTCTGGGACTGGAATGACTGTGGCTTTTCTAAGCTGCTCTTTCTCCCACCTCTTCCTTTTCTCTGGAGCAAGCGCCCAGAGACGGTTCCCACGAGGGAGGCAGGGGCAGCCTTCCTGTACTTGGTCACTGAGGTCCTGTGACAAGGGAGGCTCCAGGGAAGGGGCCACTTGCCCCCTGGCCCTTGCACCCAGCTTCAAATGACCTCTTCACTGATGCCTGAAACTCCACTGCCAAGTGAAGTCATTCCTTTGGAAAACGTCTTGTCCCTATGGATGCCCATACCTCTGGGAGAGATCCCAAGTGAAGTCCTTATCATCAGTGACCACTGGAAGGATCCTTTCCTGATTCCGACAAGGACCAGATCCTAAAAAGAGGAAGTCAGAATCAATATGAACCAAATAACTTAGTTTAAAAAAAAACCAAACCCTAGAGCTTCCGCTGAACTTTATTACCAGTATAATCCTTATTGATGACATGCTTATCGAACTTGGGCACAACAGTGAAATGAGAAAGGAGACCTAATATACTGGATGACAGAATCAGGACACAGAAAGAATTAGACAACCCAGGACTGTGGACTGAATCAAGTAAGATTAAATTTACTTGAGAACAAATGTAAAGTCTTACACTTGGTTGCCTCAGATCAGCAACTGGTAAAACACATGATGAGACAAACATGACCAGAAAGCAATTTATAAGGGAAAAGAAAATAAAACAACCTGGGAATTGCAGTGGACTGCCGGTTCAATGCGTCTATAATATGATATAATACTCAAAAATCTAATACAGTCTTGGTCTCCACTAAGAGAAGTTTAATGGTCAAATGTAGGGAGGGTATAATTCCACTAAATGTTCTGTCCCGATTAGACCACACAGTCTGATGGACTGTGCTCATGTCAAAAAAAGCTGAAATATGTCCATAGGAAAGTGATCAAGATAGCGAGAGGTCTTAAAAGTAGGATCAGCTCAAGGATCAGTTAGTGGAATTGAGGTTTTTATCCTGGTGAAGAAAGAACGTCAAGTATTTGAGTGGTTGTCATATGGAAGAATATTTAGCTTTACTCTCCTTGGCCCCAGAAAGCAGCTCAAAAGAAAGCAGATTTCAGTTGGGTATAGGGGAAAGTTTAGGGACAATCAGAGCTATCCAAAAGTAGGATGGGATGCCTTGGGAGTTTTACTCATCACTGGCCAAATTTAAACCGAAGCTGGATAACAATTTGTCAGGGATACTGTAAATGCTAGAGGGTGAAAGGGACAAGATAGCCTCCAAGGTCCCTTTGAACTCCGATGAAGATGCAAGAGCCAACATTCTGAGCTTCTCCATTATCTGCCCCTTACCTGCTTCCTTCCAACTCAACCCCAAAGGTTCCAACCAAACTGGCTGACTCATTGCTTTCCAATTCACACATTCCCCTTGAATCTCATAGTGGGAAATGATTGATTTTCCCCCCTCAAATCTCCCATAGCAGGAGGTTTGGACCTTTTCTGTACATCTAGCACATTCTGATCTGCCAACTTTATCTGTTTTAAATTATTTGCAGCAGTGTTATCTACCCTACTATAAACTGTGAGCTCCTTGAGAATAGGTGCTTAGTCAGGTGTTTGTTTAATTGGATATGTTGGAGTCCTGCCATCTCACATGCCCTTGCTCCTGGCTCCCCTGATCTCTGCTTATCTGAGTCTGCCCATCCTTCAAAGCTGAGTTTGAATTGGCTTCGCTGTTGGGAGGCCTTCTGCAAACTACCTCCACCAACAGCAGTTTGTTCCTCCAAAGCTCCTAGAAGATGTATCGCTTATTTGGCTCATTTCGCTGTTGTTCAATTGTTTCAGATGCATCTGGCTGTTTGTGACCCCATTTGGGGTTTTCTTGGCAAAGATACTGGAGTGGTTTGCCATTTCCTTCTCCAGCTCTTTACCGATGAAGAAACTGAAGCAAACAGGGTTAAAGTGACTTGCCCAGGGTCACACAGGTAGTAAGTATCTAAGAAACTAGATTTGAATTCAGGTCTTCCTAGGAGCTCTATCGACTATGACACCTAGCTGCCCCACTGGCACTGAGAATAGACTAGCCTGGTAGGTGGTACAGTGGTGTCAGGAAGACCTAAGTTCACATCTGATCTCAGATCCTTGCTAACTATGTGACCCTGGGCAAGTCACTTAACTTTTCTTTGTCTCAGTTTTCTCATTTGTAAAATGGGAGATTAACAACACCTATTTTGTAGGGTTGTTGTGAGGATCACATAAGATAATATTTGTAAAGCTCTTAGTGCCTGGCACATAATAGGTAGTTACTATATAAATATTTATTCCCTTCTCCCTTCTCCTGTCGCTGGTATTGAGACGGAGTGTTGGAAAACCTGGGTTCACATCCCAGTGCCAGCATTTACCAGAGATGAGCAAATCATTTAACTTCTATGACCTTCAATTTCTTCCTGTCCAAAATGGGGGCAGTTACCCAGAGTGTCTACTTACCAGGGTCACGGGAGGCCCAAAGGTGATACTACGGTATTTTAAGCACTGTATGATGTCAGCTATTAGTTATTTTTGTTTGTTATCTCAGCTAGACTGTAAGCTCTGCCCCCATTCCCCTCCCTAAGGCTTTACAGCTAGAGTCCGAGAGGATCAAAGGTACAAGAAAAATTTAGTCAGTCTCATTTGGCCAATCAAGTAACCGAGCCAAGAGCCAGGGTTGTTGTGAGAATCAAATAAGACAACAGTCAGACACTCAGCACAGTGGCTGGCACATAGCAAGCACCACAAAAAGAAAACATTAACTAACCGTTATCCATTCATCCCTTTCTATAGACTTTTTAATGCTAACGAACTTTCCCCATAATACTTCTTTAAGGGAGGTATGCAGAACAGTTCTCATACTCATTTTACAACTATGGAAAATAAGGCTCAGGTCCCTAAGTGACTTGTTTACAGTCAGTCACACAACTAATAAATATTGATGCTGCAACGTGAACCAAGCCTCCTGACCCTAAGTCCAATATCTCAATACACCAGGCTGTGTCTCATAAGGTGCCACCAAGAAAGGCTGGCCTCAAAATGAGGTGACAGTGCAGTAGAGAGGAGGAAACTGAGATAGAAGGACTCAGAAAGGACATCTTGTCCAAACTGAACCTGTACATGAATTCCCTCTACAACGTCCCAATGCATTGCCAAACATGAAGATCTCTAGTGAAAGGGAACTCACTACCTCCCAAAGCCAGCTGCTCCATTTAGAAATAGCTCTGATGGTTAAAAAATTTTTCTTACATGGCACCTAAAACTCTCTGTCTCTCCTCCCTCTCTTTCTGTGTCTCTCTTTTTTGTTTCTGCTTTTCTCTCTTACTCTGTCTCTTTCTTTCCTGTGTCTTTCCCCTCTCTGTACCTTTCTCTCTTTTCTCTCTGTTTCCTTCTCTCTCGTTCTGTCTCTCCTCTCTTTCTCTCCTTCTCCTCTCTCTTTGCCTTTTTCTCTGTGTCTTTCTCTCTTCTCTCTCAGTTTCTGTGTCTCTATCTCTGTTTCTGTCTGTCTGTCTGTCTCTCTTCCCACTAACTTCTATCCAGCACCTGGAGTTCTATCTTCTGGAGCCTATACTTTTTCTAATAACCTAGTTCATGTGCAGGGAATCTGCAGCCACGAAGTCTAGGTCCTCAAATGCAGCCCTCTGACTGAATCCAAACTTCACAGAACAAATCCCCTTAATAAAAGGATTTGTTCTGTAAAACTAGGACTCTGTCAAAAGACCGCACTCTGCAACCTAGAAGGCCACATGTGGACTCAGGGCCACAGATACCCCACTCCTGACCTAGTCCCTTTTTCTACACAGTAGCCATTCAAGTACTTGAAGACAGCTGTTATATCTCCCCATCTCTTCTTTAATCCAAGTCCAGTTCTTTTGACCAATCCTCAAATAGCATGATCTTAGAATGATCTCAAGACCTTCAGCCATCTTGGCTTCTCTCTTTTGGATTGCTTCCTTCTGAAAACTTCTTTACTAAAATATGGTTCCCAGAATGGAAAATGATACTTCCTATGTGTGCCTACCAAGGCAGAGCATGGTAGCCTTTATGCCTTTCTTTCTTAACACAGCTTAAGAATGCATTCAGTCAGCCAGTCAACTACACTTAGGCATATAAGCTACAAAGAAAGGCAAACATTGGTGCCTCCTCTGAAGGAGCTCACATTCCAATGGGAGAAGCAAAATACAAATAAGTTTGAACAAACAAGATATATACAGGGTAAATGGGATAAAATCTCTTTAAGAGTGAAGGGGAAAGGGAGGTTTCACGAAATACCCCAGAAAAGCCAGGAAGGGGAGATTTTAGCTTAGCTTTAAAAGAAACCAGGGCAACTAGGAGGCAGAGATGAGGAAAGACAGCATCTCAGGTCAATGCAAAGGTGTGGAGGTGGGGGATAGAGAGCAATGTGTACAAAAGGTAAATAGTTCACAGCACACAGCTGGTGGGGTTTATGAAGGTTAACAAAATGTAAGAAGTCTGGAAGAGGAGGAAGGGGCCAGGGATGTAGGCTTTAATGGGGCTTTAAATGCCAAACAGAAAATTTTGTATTTGAATCTGGAGGTAATAGGGAGCCACTGGAGTTTAATGAGGAGGAGGGATGAAATGGGAAGATCTGTCTTGGGAAAATCACTTGGGCAGTTCTTTGTTGATTGTTCTGTCTCACTGTTGATTTTTATTGAGTTTTCAGGGCACTGAAACTCTCTGATACTTTTTCAGATGAACGGTGGTTTAGCTATGCCTCCCCAATCTTGGGCTAAGGTTTTGTGTTCTTTTAAAAATTTAAACCTAAGATTTATAGCCAGGAAACATATTCCAAGCTAGGCCATACTGGGTGGCCTTGGGAAATCCCTTCTTTGAGGATCAGCATCCTTATCTATAAAGTGACATCATAATACCTGTAGTACCGACCCGAAAACATTGTTCTGAGGATCCAATGGAAAGAAAGTGTACCTAGAGCACTTTGTAAACCTCAAATCTGTTGAGATGTTCAGTTGTTGTCATTATGATAGTTAAATAAGAATGGATATGGAAAAGCTTCGAAAAAACATATGTAACACTATATAAATGTTAGGAATTATTATTAAAGGCACTCACAGTGACTGGGGGTGCTAGATGAATGAAGATGGCCAAAGTATTAAAAACTTATCCTAGTTTTAGTTTCCCAGCACTTGACAAGAATCCAGACTCTAGTACAGAAACCACAGCTGTCCTTTGCCCGGAAGGAATTATTGCCAAAAGTTTGGCCTGGCCTCATGATATATGAGCACTAATAACCTCTCCCTACCTTCCCTCTCTGGTCTCATGTGAGGAGCCTATGTGACCCCCAAACCCAGGGCAAATGGATATCAGGAAATATCTCAGGCGCCCTCACCAAGGTCAGTGGTTGAGAAGCACGGGGTTTTCTATTGTAAGGAAATCTGGTTCTGGCTCCAGGAAGCATGGAGGGAAAAGTCTGCAAGATTTCCAGAGAGAAAGGTGAGACTGGGGCATGGGATGGGGATTACTGAGGGAGGGAGGAGGAGTGAAAGTGCTAAAAACCAAATGAGGGGGAAAGATGGCTATTGAGAGATGGATAAGAAGATTGGTTTAACAGTTAGGGACAGCTGGGTGGCACAGTGGTTAGAGCATTGGGCCTGGGATCAGGAAGACCTGAGGAAAAATCTGGCCTAAGATACTTACCAGCTATGTGACCCTGGCAAGTCACTTAACTCTATTTGCCCAGGTCTCCTTTTCTATAAAATGAGCTGGAGAAGGAAATGGCAAACCACTCCAGTATCTTTACCAAGAAAACCCCAAATGGGGTCATAGCCAGTCACAACTGAACAACAACACAGAGGCTATGAAGTGACCTGATAGAGGAACTCTCCTAATAATTATCTGAACTCAAAGCACTTCCATCTGCCCAGTCAATCCTACACCACACTTCAGATCCCAGACATTTTTGGTTCTCAGTCCCTAGGCCCTATGACTGAATTTAAATGCAAGCTAACTTCTGTAACGCATCTCTCCCTGTCCTTTTTCTGTCTGGCAGCTCCATCAATGCCTTTTTGCATTACCCTAAGGGAAGTGGTAGGTAGAAAGAATAGTCAGGAGACCTGGGTTCTCATCCCAGCTACCCATTAGCTAGCCGTGCGATTGCAGCAACATCACTGACATTTCTGAATCACCATGTCTCTTCCTCAGTATATTCCGCAGGGCTGTATAAAGATCAATTTTTGGGGAGAATAAAGATAAAAATGCCCTAGCACAGAGAATAAGAATAAGACTGTTCACAGAGATCAAGAGCCGGACGAATTCCAGTTGTTATTCATGAGTCATTCTTTATTACACACTTAAGAAACAGAAACATTCCTTTACATGAAAGATGAAAAAAAAGAATTGCATGTGAAACTGTTGGTCTCTATTACGTATAGTTTGTTTTTTTTTAAAGTGTCTATTATATGGCATATGTAGGTTCAGCCTAAGGATATTGTTGTTGTTAAGTCATTTTAGTTGTGTCTGATCTTTGTGACCCCATTTGGGGTTTTCTTGGCAAGGATCCTGGAGTGGTTTACCATTTTTTTTCTCCATCTCATTTTACAGATAAGGAGGCTGAGGCAAACAAGGTAAAATGACTTGCCCAGAGTCACACAGATAGTAAGGATCTCAGGACAAATTTGAACTCAGGAAGATGAGTCTTCTTGATTCCAGGTCCAGCATTCTATCCGCTGTGCCACTTAAATGTCCGAGTTCAGTTTTTGTGTGTGGGTGTTTATATTATGTATGTTCAGGGTAATTATATAGATATGGCTTGAGGATGAAATGGATTTATGAGATTTGAGATCTCATCTACATCATTCCATCCCTACAGGAATTATCTTTCCTTCTTTGTGGGAACTAGCAGGGCCATGCTTGAACAGCTAGTGACATGGCTGGGATTGCAGAGAGGAAGAGACAGTCAGGATCCAAGATTCCCAAGGCAGAGTGTTTCCCTATCTTTAATTTCCAAGAGGGGATAAGAAGAGAATGATATCAATCTGCCATTCCTCAAATATTTCTAGTCTAGGGGTATGAATTAGGTCCAAAAGGAAAGCCACTCCGCTAATCACTCTTAAGAGGAAGGACAGCCCTTAGGTTACACTCACCAGCTTAGCCCCTTCTCACTGAATACTGATTTTCTCATCAAACGAAAGACTACCACAAATAGCAAAAAGTGAATAAACCCATTTATTTAAGCAAAACAAAAATAAGAGGTTTTCTGCAGACTAAAATATACTGAGTTCATAACAATAAAAGAACTCTTTAGCTAGGAGCAAGATATGCTCCCAAATGACACCAGGAATTTGAGAATGATCTCACTTAGAGAAGGTTCACTTTCAGTAGTTTCTAGAGTTGCAAGTCGTAGGTGGAAGTCAAAGAATAAGATGGCACCAGCTTCCCGTAAATTTCCATGGTTTTGAGGGCTCTAGTCTGCCGTTCAAGTCTCTCTGCCTCTATTTATCTGTTGGTCTATCTGTCTGTCTTTTTGTGCAGACCCTCTCTCAAAACATGTCTGCATCCAACTAATTGCCCTGGAGGCAAGTTGTGTAATGTTCAGCTCTGCCAGCTAATCAAGAGTCATATCTCCTTGTGGATGCAAAGCACAGAGCTGTTTTTCAGGGAACTTCCCAATGGGGTGTTACAATTACATTTAACATGAGAATACTGTCCTGGGTAGGGTAGGATTATTATGTGCTGTGCTGCTACTTTATACTTCTGAATTTTCTTCTTTATATTTTTTCAATCTTTTCTTTCTTTCTTATTTTTTTTACATCACTTATGCTTTTCAAACTTGCTTCACAAACACATAAAACCCCTCCCTTGTAACAAGTAGAGTCAAGCAAAACCAATTCAACCATTTCTTATGTTTGCACCTCTACTTCATCGTGTCCCCATGAAGAGATGCTTCATTATTGGTCTCTGAAGTTGTGACTGGTCTTCACATTGATCAGTCTTCAATAAGTCTCATAAGGTCCTTAAGAATAGGGTTTCTTTTATTCTTTGTATTTGATTTCCAATGCCTGGAACATAGTTGGCATTTACTAAATGTTCATTAATTGATTTACATTTTGTCATTTTATAGGCTCTGCTCACCTTATCCTGTATCAGTTCATACAAATCTTCCCAGGTTTCTCTAAATCTGTCCCTTTCATCATTCTTTAAGGAACAAAAAGACTCCATTACATTCACATGCTATGTTTTGTTCAGTCATTTCCCAATTGATGGGCACACACTTTATTGTTGCAAGAGGTTCTTGGATAGTGTACTTATGCTTAAGATCTATATAATGAAGACTATATAAGACCATTGCTTAAGACCATTTAGTGAAGACCTTCTGAAAGTATTGAAGAAAACCATTAATAGCATAGAGAAATCTTGCATCCATAGCTCAATAATTGGTGCTCTGTTCAGAAACTTAACAAATGGAAAAGGCATGAGATTGTTGGGAAAGGGGCAAAGGATAACTATGGGATGACATTCAAGCTTTACCTTTGTTCTTTTCAGCTCCAGATTTCTGCTAAAAGAACTTCTATTTGAACATATACAAGGACGGGGAGCTTACTCCCTTGTGGTGTAGGCAGTCTATCCTAACTAGGGACAATTCTAATTGTATTCAATTCAAATTATACAAGAAATTTCTTCCTTATGCTTTGATACTTCAATGGATCTGGATTATCACCGATGTGAGTTCTCCCTTCACATATGCAGATCATAGCCCATCCAAGTCCACTATATAATTCTTACCTATGTTCTTCTAGAAATGCTATATGAGGGATCTTTCCATCATGCTAGAAGGGCCTTTATTATTTCATACCAGTAGAAACTTTTCTCTCTGTAATTACTATCCATTGGTCCCAGTTCTGCTTTGTGAGTACAAGCAGAAAAGTAATCTAGCCAATCAATCAATGAGCATTTATTAAATGCCTGCTATGTGTCAGGTACTGTGCTAAGCACTGGGGATACAAAAAAGAAAGATAGTCTCTGCTCTTAGGGAACTTACAGTCTAATAGGGAAAAACAACACACAAAAGGAAGCAAAAAGGAGTGCAGGGAGGAGAAAGTCCCCAACTTTGAGGGACGCACAGTAGAGAAGTTAGTCAGAGAAGTCCCAACATTGTACAGCCAGGTGAAAAATAAGGAGATGTCTGAACTAAGTTCTCTCCTTAAATGGAAGTATGAGGTTCAAGGCCCCGTATTCTAATCAGAGAGGCAGAGGGGAGATGAAGTCACATGACAATCCTTCATGTAATATGAAGACAGATATCATATCCTTGCCATGACCTCTCCCATTCGCTTTATATATGCCTATGTTCTTCAATCAGTCTATAAATATATATAGATATATTTATAGATATATAAAATTTATAAATATATCTGTACATACATGTATACATGTATGTATATACAATACACATGTACACATACACATGTACATATACATGTGTGCGTGCGTGCATATGAATACATATATACCTATTTTTTTCAATCAATCCTCATTTGACATTTCAAGGACCTTAAGGATTTTGGTCAGGACATACTATAGTGTGCATACTTTGTAATGTATATCTTGTCAGTATGTTTCCTAAAATGTGGTGCCCAGAACTGGAAACAGCATTCTAGCTATGGTCTTATTAGGACACAGTACAGTAGATTTGTATTCTCCCATGTTCTGAAGACCAATTTTCAAATCTTGCAGCTGAAGATCTTGTTAGCATATTGCCTAATAATGCAGTCTACTCAGTCCCTTGGGTCATTTTCAGCTTCCTAGGGGTGGACTGGCCAGTAGATTGGGATGACATCAAAATATTTGTCAAGTACTTACTATACACAGAACTTCTTAGATGTTAGGGAATATACAAAGTTCAGATGACATAATCCCTGACCTCAAATTGCTTAAAGGGGGATAAGATACACACACACAGCCAAGTGGAACACATGATGTTACCTCAGTGCATTACAGAGTTGCAAAATGAAGTGTTATGTGAGGTCTGAGGGGAAATCATTACCAAGGTGGTTATAGTAGAGGAAGTATGTGTGAAGGTCATGGAAGGCATCATGGAGCAAGTGAAATTTGAGTTGGACTTTAAAGGAAGGGTAGAATTTAGAAAGATGAGAAAAAAACGGATGAAGTTGATTCTAGGAATGGGAAGCAGTGTGCACCAATATAGGACAATATTGAACATATTTCAGGGACTGAGCAACTTTGGCTGGAGTCCAGAGTGAGTAGAAAGGAATAATATGATCTAAGCCTAGAAAGGGGAGAGTAGCAGGTTGTGGTGGACTTTGAATGCCAACCAAAGATGTTTGACTTGCTAGGTGACAGAAATCAATGGAAGCTTTTTGAGCAGCAGCATGACTCAATCTACGCATAAGACAGATTAATTTGGAGGCAGTGTCAAGATGGACTGGATAGCGCAGAGATAAAGTGGGAAGATGTGTTCAGAGGTTGTTGCAATTGTCCAGAAAGGTGTTCATGAGTCTGTAGATAAGGGCAGTGGCAGTTTGACTATAGGAGAGGGGACAGATGTGAGAACTTTCATGGTGGTTCGTCCTTCATTCTAGTATCAGGAAGATGATACCTTGCAGGTAAAATGGATTTAAGTGAGGCAGGATTGCAAAGTCACCAGCTTCACTTTCTCCTCTGGAGCCATCTGGGTCCAATAGCAACATATAGATCAGGATAACTGAAGTTAGTTCAGTTCACTTGCTGGAATGACATAGGAAACTTGTGACTGGTCCCCAGTTAAAGATGTATGATAGATGAGGAAGAAAGAAGAATCAAATGTAATTACAAGTTTTAAAGATGAGTAACAAAGGGAATGGTAGTACCACTGAATTAGGAGGAATAAAATTATAAACTTGGTTTTGGATGTGCTGAGCGGAACATGCCACTGGAACACCCAAGTGGAAATGTCACATAATTACAGGGTTGTGTTGGAACCAACTTGTATTGATTTTCAAAAGTCAATTGTCAGATTTTCAATGTGAGCGTTTATATTGCAATGGTAACATTGGCAAATGTTACCAATCGGGCTGGATTTATTATTTTGCTTTAATTTTCTAGGCTTAAAAAAGTGATGAAGAAAATGTTAGAAATTCAGATTAAATTTTAAAGTGTGTTATTGGTGCCTCTTTTTCTAAGTCAGAGAACTGATTTTTCAGCATTTACGAGAGTATGCCTGATTGACTATCATGGAATCATAGGATTCTGAGCTGGAAAAGGACTTAGCGTTATCTGGTCTGACCTCCTCATTTTATAGATGAATGAACCAAGAATAGTAGAGGGGAAGTTATTTACTTGAAGCCACACAAACAGTCAGTTGCAGAGTGGAATCTGAACCTATATACTATGATGGTGATGATGATGGCGATGACGACAACAGCTAACATCCATATAGCACTATATGGCAGGCACTTTACAGTAGAGTAAAGTAAGCACTTTACAAATGTTATCTCGTTTGATCTTCGCAACAGCTCGACAAGATTGGTGCTATTATCACCCTGTTTTACAGATGAGGAAACTGAGGCTGAGTAGCTAAGTGACTCACCCACAGTTACACAATTAGTAAGTGGCCGAAGCTGGATTTGAACTCAGGCATGGCATTTCATCCATCCTATCACCTAGCTGCCCCTAAAAAATAGCTAACCTTTATATATGCCAAATATATGATTTGGCAATATAATGCCAAATGTGGTGTTTTTATATCACACTATTATAGAGTTTAGAAGGTAAGTCAAGACTGGATGTAGCATGCCATGGTGGATAGAGGGCTAGCCTCAGAGAGAGGGAGACTTTGGTTCAAGTCTCCTCTCTGACATATATTGGTTGCAAAAATTGTTACTTAAACTCCCAATGTTTCATGCAACTTCCAAATAATAACAATTGCTGAGCAGTGCTGATAGAGGGTGTTCCTTGGTGGAAGCTTCCCACACCAATGAAATTACCAACCTGTTTAACAAAAAAGAAAAAAAAAAGAAAGGACCTGACACATAGATATGGGAGTCATCCATCACAAAAGTGTTAGAGGAAGCAATGTAAATGAATGAAATTGCCAAATAAGAATGCTGAGATGAAAGGGTTAAGAAGGCCAATGACAGGAAATTCTACGGAGAAAGAGCCTATGAAATAGTTAGGAGTCAAGACTAGAAGAGAATTGCCTCAAGGCTGACCTATCATGATCCATCCTGGGAGCAAGCTCAGAGTGAGGTGGTATAAGTCCTACTAAGTGGATGAAGGAGGTACAGTCATGACCATCACACCATGGCAGAGATCCACTGAAAAATCAAGTTCTGCAGACTGAGTGTGTTTGGTTAGTGAATGAGATGCTTCTATCTTCTTCCAAGAGTGCTTCTTCTAAACTAGCTCAGCTCAGTAGTCTCTAAATAACTGCTGAGCCCTGTAGAATGTACATATCTCTGTATAGTAGGACTTGGAGAAGATAGCGCTGGAATTGGAGGCAGGAGAACAAGGTTTGCATCCATCCCACTGTGCTACTTACTGACTATGAGCATTAGCATGGTTAAACAGGAGAACATAGGACATTTGGGGGATTGGCGGGTGGTCCTCAGTGGGTGAACTGAAGTATAGAGGAGAGTCTAGAGTAGAACATGAGATATGGAAACCAGGAAAGGGAGTTTGGAACTAGGTGGCAGAAGATTTTAAATGCCAGGCTAAGAAATTTTATCCTATTTTTGTAGGCAAGGGAGTAAGCTCCTCCTTTAAAAAAAAACCAACATATTCCTTGTTGTTGTTTATCCTTTATGCTTGAAATGGACCAAAATGACATCATAATTTTGGGGTCAATGTACACTGTCGTCCAGCTGTGGCTGATCAAGACAATACTAGCTCAGAAGGCTCTACCATAAATGTGACTTGCCCAGGGTCATACAGCTAATAAATGTCTGAGGTCAGATTTGAACTCAGGAACATGAGTCCTTCTGATTCCAGGGCCAGCATTCTATCCACTGTGCCACCTAGTTGCCTCTGATAGAAAAATAGCAACATAGTAAAATAATAAATAATAAAATACTTGAATACTAAAAATGATAAAACTTGTAAAATTATTGAATATTAAAATAATGAAATAGTAAAATGGTATAGGTCATGTCCTTTGACACCCATGTAAATTCAATTTAAGTGATGCAGAGTTGCCTGATGAAGTCAGCCTTACTCTCTCTTCCTGAGTCATGGAAGTCCAGTGGCTAGACAAAAGTCAAGACAACTGGTGATGACTCTGCATATATGGATGTCCTTGGCATCTTTGGTGTCTGACCAAGCACTAAGCCCTCCACAGAACCTGCTCTAAAAAAAAAGAAAGGAAGGAAAGAAGGAAAGAAAGAAAGAAAGAGAGAGAGAGAGAGAAAGAAAGAAAAAGAGAGAGAGAGAGAAAGACAGGAAAAAAGAAAGAAGAGGAGAGGAGATTTTAAAAGTTCACATCTGCCCATTCTGCCTGGGAAGTCTTCCCAAGTTTGGGGTAGACATTCCCCTAACTCACAGACAGATTTGAGGCCTGTCAGTTACTCTCAACCCTAGTTTAGCCTGTCTGCCAATACAGTTTACTGGGGTGTGACCACTGTGCATGCTACAGCTTCTTGGAGCCACAGGTAAGAGTTGAAGTACAGGTGAACACCAACGATGGATGAGCAGCCCTCAAAGAGGCTCAGCAAGCCCTCCCACCAGAGGTGTTAGTCTTGTCTGAACACTCCATATATTCCACACACCCCAAACCAATCCCAATTATTGTGTATGCTATCTTACCTCCTTTGCCAGACTAAGAGAGAAGATTATATGTTTCAGATAAATGAGAGACCCAGGAGTACAGAAAAGGGAGGAATCATTGTTGGCTGGAATGACCAGGGAAGACTTCACAAAGAGGAGGACAAAATGTCATATAGACTATGCCTGGTGAGGACCTATCCTTGCCAGTGCCTGACCAAAGAGTAGGAGGAAAGGGGAGGGAAATGCACTGAGAGGGAAGGTGGGGTGACACCTGGGATGAAGGACTGTCTTCACAATGTGGCCTGGCTTGTGTAAAAGGAAAGGACACCATAATGGTGCTTTCTTATTTCCTGCTTCCCTTCCCCACCCCAACGCCCACGGCAAGGAGAAAATAGGGGCTGTCTCCTAGGGAGCTGCATTTTCTCACCATGAGATCAGGGAGCCTGGGGGATCACTCCCAAAGGAAGTGGTCTGAGACCTCAAAAAATGAGGCTGAAAGAAGCATTATTCTCTGCCCTCCCAGGGTCCAAATGGAGAATCCTCCTCCTGGCCCCCAGGGGACCTATCAATGAACAGAGCACATGGCTCATCCTCTCACCCAACAATTCTGCCTCCTTCAGAAGTCCCTGCAGGCTTCCTACGCAACATGGAAGTCAACTGGGAGAAAAGGCTGCAGAAGCTGTAGGAGTAGCTTGGTTTGGCAGGATGCCAGGGGCCAGGGTGGGTGTGAAGGGACTGATTATCCTTGCGGGTCATGGGGGAGCAATCTCATGACCCTGATGTGGATCTGCTGATGCCTTTGCCTGGAGTCTCTGCTTAACTCTGTAGCCATTGTCCCCTTGGGGCCTACTTTAGAGATGGATGAAACATTCATTAAAGTTTCCACTTGGGGTGGATGCTTCCTTATGGGTTTCCTTTAGCCTTCTCCATCTTCATACCCATCTGTGCCAATGACAGTTCATCCTAGTTGGAGTTAAAATTCATTTCTGTTCTCCTAATTCACATAATCCACTGGACCTTAGAGATCAGTGAACCTAATGACCTTATTTTTTGTGCCATGGGGCGCAAATAAATAGAGAGAACTGAGATTTGTACCCAGGACCCCTGGCTCCAAGTCCATTATTTTCATTAACCCAACCTTTACTTTTTTTTCAACTTTTGCACATGGTTTTATTTACAATGTCCACGTTTCTTAAAGGGCAAGTCAGATAGCAAGAAAGCTAAAATCTAAAGCTGGAGAACAGCTAGACAAGCTGCATTACAAAAGAAGAATTGGAGAACTCAAAGTATTACTTTCCATGTAGAACCCATACAGCTTTAGTTTATTTAGACCAAAGTAAAAATGTTTGTGATTATACTTGTTAAAACAGCTTTAGGATTAGACTCGACTAATCGTAGACTCGACGCTACACGTGTAATGGAGAGGACTGATGACCTGTTAACACAACAGATTTACTCTGCATTTGTGTAATATTAACAATTAGAATTATATATTATATTACATAATAAATAATTTATTAGGGGGCAGCTAGGTGGTACAGTAGAGAGGGTCCTGGGCTTAAGGTCAGGAGGATTCATGTTCCTGAGTTCAAATCCGGCCTCAGACACTTACCAGCTGTGTGACTCTGGGCAAGTCATTTACCCCTGTTTGCTTCAGTTTCTCATCTGTAAAATGGGCTGGAGAAGGAAATGGTAAACCATTACTTTATCTTTGTCAAGAAAACCCCAAATGGGATCATTGAGAGTCAGACACAACTGAAAAAAACAACAAAACATAAACAGAACAATGTCCAAGTCAATCCTCTGGCCAATAGTGAACTAAATTGTTGTACAGCAGCCTCCTTACACACATACACACACACACACACACACACACACACACACACACCACATATTAGGAGGACTGTCAGAGCTTTGTGCATCCTATCTCCTTTATAAGAGCATTCTCTCTCTCTCTCTCTCTCTCTCTCTCTCTCTCTCTCTCTCTCTCTCTCTCCTCTTTCACTAATCAAAAGTTAAAGCACTTATTTTGTAAACCAGTACTCTGTGTCTCCATATCTGTCTCAGAGAGACAGTGTGACAAAGAAAGAGACAGAGATAGAAAGAGGGAGAGAGAGAGAGAGAGAGAAGGAAGGAAGGTAGCATCTGTCCTTGCTTGTTTTTCTCCAAAGAACTTGTATGACCGAGCCTTTCCATGGGGCTTTCTCTCACATTTGTCCCCTCTAATTTTCACACCTGCATTTATTTTCCCAGGAGGCCTCCCATCCCCTCCCTGGCCCACCCTACCCTCTGGAGTCTGAAATGTGACAGGTGACAAATCAAAAGCAATTCTCTTGTGAGCAGGTGTGTCAGCTCCCTGAGGCCCAGTGGAAGGGAGCTGGGGGAAGGTCAGAGGCCACTAGAAACCAGAGAATTCTAAGACGTCAGGATGGAAGGGACCTTAGAGATCATCTAATCTTTTCATATAACTGATGGGGAAACTGAGGTCTAGCAAAGGGAAATCACCTGCCTATGCTTATTTAGTGGAAGAGCACAATCTTTGACCCTAGTCTTTGACTCAGTCCAAAGGCTCTTTCCACTTTACTTTGGGTCCAAAGGATTCTGAAGGAACTTCAGCAACTTTGAACGTTCAGTGGAAAGAGGAAAGCATGGTATCTCCGGGGTCAGGAAAGGTGGGAAACAAGTCTTTCACTAATACCTGCATAGTGTCTTAGAAGGAGAATTAGGTTTGGAATCAAAGGACCTCAGTTCAAATCCTAGCTCTGCCAGTTCTAGCCTGTGTGACTTTGGTGAGGTTATCTAACTGCTCTGAACTTAAGTTTTCTCTGCTGTGCATAAGAAGGCTAAATTAGCTCTAAGATACCTTCCAGATCTCAATTTAAGATCCCATGATCTCTTCTCTTCCCTCTTCTTCATTGACCAAAAGTAAAAACACTGGTCTTGTAAACCAACGGTCTTGAGGACAATCTCCCTAGACTTGATGCAGAAATGGCTCAGGGAGGAGTGGCAGAGAGGTTGCAGGGCATGGAGTCAAGAAGACTTGAGTTTGAATCCTGCCTCAAATATCCATTTGTTGTGTGACCCTAGGTGAATCACTTAACTTCTTTCAGGCTCAGTTTCCTGATCTGTAAAATGAGGAGATTGGACTCCATAACCTCTAAGATCACTTTCACTTCTAAAGAGATGATTCCTTTCTTGTTCCATGCCAAGCATGTACGTAGCATCCTTAGGGAATTCTTCCTTATGGAATGGGATAGAGAGAAAGTTTCCCATAAGGAAAATGATTTCTTTGGATCAAACCTAAAGATTGTCTCTGATGGGGACACCAAGAGATGGTTTGGGGAGGGCCAAGTAATCCATGATGCTGCCTAAACCAGGTGTTCTCTCCCATCTGTGAGTTCAGTCAAAATCTCTTTATTGTTACTTTCTAGAGAAATGTTCTTACTCATATTATCTGTCTCTATGTCTGTCTCTCTATTATTCTGCCTCTCTCTATCTCTCTCTGTCTATCCATCTATCTTTCTATCTATCTACTTCAAGGAACTTGTATTTCATTTGTGTGTTATTCTGATCACCAATGCAGATCTCAATCCTTCTATAACTTTATGGGTGGGTGAAAGAGAAAAGGAGAAAAAAAAATCATTACAGTGAAGATAAACTGGTGACAAGCCTCTCTGAGCTTGGCCAGGATGGTCCTCTACCTATCAACATATAGCAGGGGCCATCTCCAGTTGTCTTGATCTATATCTTGCCACTGGATCCAGATGGCTCAGCAGGATAAAGTGAGGCTGGTGACTTTGCACAGCCCTGCTTCACTTAACTCCAATTCACTTGCAAGTCATGGCATCGTCTTCATGACTCAGGACAAACAACAAACAACATTCACTAGAATCTTTTTGAAGGCTTTCTGGAAAGATGAGGCCTCTTAGAGTTTGAGTTCTGTTGGTATAGAATGGGACAACCCAGCATCCCCTCTACACTATGATGTGTCATTAGAATTGTTTGTCTTTCATTCTTGAAGAGGACCATGACATCAGGATGATGCCATGACTTGCAGTTGAAGCTGATTTGAGTGAGGGAGGGCTATGCAAGATCATCAACCTCACCATCTTCTCCTGAGCCATCTGGGTCCAGTGGCCAGATATTCATCAGGATGACTAGAGATGGCCCAGGATGCAATGGGAGACCTTGGCCCTTTCAGGGTAAGATCTTATCATTCTCACTTTGAGTGAGATACACCCATTCAATGAAGAGACTTCTTTAAATAGTTACTCAAGGGATGGCCTCTTTAATAAAAAAAAAAAATCTAACAGACAGGAAGACCCTCAGGGTTCCTGGGTAAAAGAAAGACAGTTACTATTTAGTATTTACATTCACTCTGTGCTAGGTGAGTGGGGACTTTTTGTCCAGAGTAAATTGGACTTAAGGATTCGTCTTTAAGCAAGAAAACTAGCCAGTAAACCCAAAGCAAAAAAGGCAGGGGAAGTGTATCTTCCCCAGGGTAGAGCACCCCAGGCATTTATCCATTTTGTATTTCATAATGTTCTTTATCTCTTGTCTGGTCATAAATTGTAGAGGAAGTTCCTTAACAGGAACCAAAGAAATCACAGGTCCTGGGACAACGGGTAATACAGTGGAAAGAGTGCTATGCTCAGAGTCGGGAAGCCCCAAGTTAAAATCTGGGTTCAGGCCTTTACTAGTTGTGTGGAGTGTGCAGGTGACTTCACCTGTGTTTGCCTCAGTTTCCCCAACTATAAAATAAGGATAATAAGAGCTCCCACCTCGAAGGCTGGGATAAATATGGTCATCATTTCTATTCTTTCACTTTAGGCCGTCATGGCAGGATGGCAACCCTGCACGCTAGGAGGTTATGCCAAAGACTGACAAGCTCTGGCAAGCCCCTGTCAAGTTCAAAGGTTTCAAGTGGGAGCCCAGTGATGGCCTGTGTACCTGTCATTCAAGGGCCAGGTTAGTTCAAATTTTTAAAAAAGTTCATCACCAGAAGGTTGACCACCAGGTGAGGATTTTTTTTTTACAATCGGAACAATTTATGAAAACTGAGGGGTTGCAATCTGCATTGATGGAGTTTTTACACCATCAAAGTATCATCATCATAGCTAGCATTCATAGAGCGCTTTAAGGTTTGCAAAGAACTTTACATATACTCTCTCATTTCATCCTAGCAATCCTATGACATAGGTACAATGACTATCCTTAGTTTACAGATGAGGAGATTGAAGCTGAGAAAGGTTAAGTATTTGAGCTCCAATCTTTCTGGCTCCAAGTCCAGCATTCTATCTATCTATCTACCACTTAGCTGCCTTCTCCTCCTCCTCCTCATCAAGATCACCATCAACCCTAGTGACCATTAACATGATGACAAGAACGCTGGAGCTGCTGTTCAGCAGAAGCTCCCAATGTTTCCCTCTGTTTAGGGTGTGGGTACCAACACTAGGAGGCCCTGGGTTCCTGTGATCCGGCTAAAGGATCTCAGGGTGGCCAGAGAATCAGCAAGAAGGCCTGGCAGGAAATCCTGTTTAGTAGGAAACTCTCTGGAGCCTGGGTTCTTATCCTCCTGGTATTCTCCCCTCCCTGGCCCCAGGCAGAGACAGCCCCAGTCTATTTCTGTGAGAAAGCAGTGAGGGGGAGGAAGGAACTAAAAAAAAAAAGAAGAAGAAGAAGCAGAAAATAATCAGAGAACATAGTTTAATTGTTGGGGGAGAAGGACATGAACCTAGTGGGAGTAAGGAACCAAGAATGAGGCAAAGCATCAGTTTCTCCTTTCTTCCAGGTGAATTAAACCTCAAGATCAGAGCAAGAACGAACTGCCACCAGCCATCACTTCTGATTCCAAGACCAGCCCGCCAACAGGACTATTTCCTACACTCTGGGACAGAGAGAGGCCTTTCCAGAATGCTTTACTCTAAAATGAAGACAGGTCCCAGCATGTATGTGATAATGTCTCCTATGTGAGTCTAGGCAGGACACGTGCAGGGCACCTTGCATCACAGACCCAGAAGTAAAATGTTGTACCAGCCTCTCACCCACTGGAATCACACCCGTCAGGGAAGTGGTTAGATATAAAACTGAGATGGGAAAATGCAGCCGTGCTCTTGGCGGGTCCTCCAGAGGCCATCTTACCCCTCCTTCTGACTCTTTGTACCCCTAGCCAGGGCAGAAGGGGTGACCACGGGGGAAAGGAGATGTTTCTGGCTGCATTCTGCATCCTTTCTAGGTAGGACTTAATAAGTGACAGAGTGAGGCAGCTCCTAGGGAGCTGGGAACCTGTATAAAGCAGCTTGTCCCAGTTGTGTGACCTTTGTTCCTGTGGCCTTTAGAAAGGAAGCTGAAAGGATTGGAGTGGGAAGTGGGTGACAGAAACCAAGGGTAAACAAAGAGGAGGGAGAATGGTTGCTCCCACACAGACCACGAATTAAAATTAGAGTGTGTTAAGACTAGAAGGGATTGCAGAGATCATTTGATTCAGCCCTCTTCTATTTCATCTAAGGAAGCTAAAGCCTAGAAAAGTGATCGGTTAATTAGTGAAAGAACCAGTACCAGAACCCAGAACTCCTTCAACATTTTGGCAAGTCGTGGGCCCTGACATCTCAGAGAAAAGCCATCAGGCATGACCAAGGACACACCTCCTTCATCAGGGCAACATCCTCAGCAGGTTCCGGTCAGAAATCACAGCCTACTAATTGTACCCATTATCGGCAACACCTTTACAAAACCTGTAGATTACTAAAGAATTTATGACATCTGATGGGAAACACCTTCCTGGGGAAGGAGGGAATTATGAGTCTCAGGCTCTGGCAAGTCCAGTCATGCTACTGGGGGCCTGAGAAAGAATGTCCCTGCCTTTTAGCATATCTCAGTTTGACTTCTATCCTTGGGGCACAAAAGATTAACCTATAATGGTAGAGACATAGAGTTTAAAGCTGAAAGGGCCCTTATAGATTATCTACTCATTTAAAAAGGCAGCTAGGTAGTACAGTAGGTTGAGAGCTGGGCTTGGAGTCAGGAAGACCTGAGTTCAAATCCAACCTCAGACACGTCCTAGCTGTGTGACCCTGGGCAAGTATGTACCTTTCTTTCCTCATCTGTAAAATGAGCTGGAGAGGGAAATAACAAATCATTCCAGTATCTTTGCCAAGAAAAGCCCAGGTGGGGTCACAAAGAGTCAGAAACAACTGAACACCAACAATTAGATTTAAGTCATTTTTATTATTTTGTTTTTATATAACTTTATTTCCAAATTCTTCCCTCTCCTCTACCCAAAGAGTTATGGCTTTTAACAAAGTATAAAAAAGAGAGGGGGTGGGGGCAGGGAAAATACTTAACACCTCAAACAAGTCTGATAGTATATGTGCTATTCCATCTTCGTGGAATATTCACTCTTCTCATACTGGAACTCCCCCACTTCTACAAAGAAAGGAGGAACATCTTCCTATCCCTTCTCCAAAGCCAAGCCTAGTCACTATAATTCTATGCTTTCAGTTTCTCTTTTTGGTGGTTCTATTTTCATTGTATCCATTGTATTTATGGTTGTTTCTGTCTCTGCTTACTTTATTTTCCATTATTTCATAATAGCCTTCCAAAGCTTCTCTGCATTCTTTATATTCCTATTATATTTATGTAACATACCCTACATAGCCATTTTTCCATCCATGGCCACCTCTTACTTTGTTTCCACCTGTTTGTTACTACAAAAGGGGCAACTCTGATCATTTTGCCATCTCTGCATTTCACAGATAAAGACACTGAGGTCTGGAGAAGTGTTGTAGTTACTTTTGACACTTAAGTGTTTCAAGGATCTGTGATTTCCCTGGCATGAATCTTCCACCAAGGCCCTCTGTAACTTAAATGATGTTCGAGAGTTGCCAGGGGCCAAGATGGCAGAGAGAAGCCAAGAAGTTGCCTGAACTTTCCCCAGTTTCCCTCAAAAAATTAAGTCAAGTAGCTAAAAGAATTCTGGAGTGACAAAAACCACAAAAGATGGAGTGAAACAATTTTCCAGTTCAAGATAACTAAGAAGGACTTCAGGAAAGGTCTATCTCATTTGGGTGAAAGGAGAACACAACCCAGAGCAAATGGTATGCAGACAAACCAGTGGAAGTCTCTTAGCCATAACTCAGATAAGCAACCAAGGTCCCTCAGTCCAGGACAGTCAGGCCAGTGGCACAGCAGGCCAGCCATGAGGCCTCCAGCCCTAGTGCAGAAAGCAAACTATCAGTCCTGGAACACATGGCACGACTGGCACAACCAGGCCAGGCCACCTCAGTGCAGTGGGCAAGCCACCAGAACCAGAGACCCTAATGCAAAAAGCCAGGGATCAGACCTCTGGCCCCTAGGGCAAGAAGCTTAAGACAGTGCCCCCTGTACCCCAGGAACAGAGCTCAACTTTTTAGAAATGGGCAAAAAAACAAAAAAAGAGCCCTGATCATAAAAAGCTACTATGGCAACAGGGAAGATGAAAACACAGACTCAGAGGGGACAACAATGTCAAAATGCCTACATGTGAAACCTCAAAAGGGAATAGGAATTGGTCTCAAGCCCAACAAGTCCTATTGGAAGAGCTCAAAAAGGATTTTAAAAATCAAGTAAGAGAGGTATAAGTAAAATGGGGAAAAAAGAGTTGCCAGGGTCAACCATTCACTCATATGGGGAGGACCTCAAATAACAAACTTATAGTGTCTTACCTGAAACCTTTCCAGATCAATAGGACCAACCAGAGCTTGGGCTCCATTGCCAGAAGCTTCAGGGACTCCAGGATCACTGCCACACTGAGGTGAGGCATTAGAGTAGGGCTGGAGTCAACACAACAGAGAAGAAAGAGCACAAGATTGGAAGTTAGAGAACTTGGGTTCTAGAAATCTCACTCTGTCATTAACTCAGTGTGTATCCTTTTCTCTACGCAGTTTCATCACTTGCAAAATGATGTCATTGGACTAGAGCCGTACTTCTTAATCTGTTTTATGTCATGAGCTCCTATGAACCCCTTCTCAGAAGCATGTTTTAAAATGCACAAAATATATAAGAATACAAAGGAAGCCAATTATATTGAAATACAATTTCAGTTCAGAAACTCCCTGAAATCCATCCAGAGAGCCCTCCCAGGGACCCTAGATTAAGAACTCCTAACTAAATGGACTATAGAGTCTCCAAGGTCCCTCTCCTTAGTTCTAACAGTATGATTTTCTAAAATGATGCAGGAGAACTGAGTTAGGCCCAACTCTCTGCAACTCAATGCCACTTTTGTTCCTAAAAAGCCCTGGGGAAATGGAGAGGCAAGATTTCTAGGGATGAGGCCAACTGGAGTTCAGGCCTCCAGGTCTGTTTCTGGGGACTTAAAAGAAGACACAGTTGCCAATAAGTGGATGTTTGCATTTCATAATCTCCCAGGATTTCATGCCCCCTTCCGGGTCTACATCCTGGATAAGAGAGAAAGAAAAAACCTAAAACAAACCAGTACAACAGCAGAAGCTGCTTGGTTCCAGAAGCATGACCAACAAGGATACTCTCCTTTTTTTAAATTAAAATTAATTTTGGGGGTTACATTTTAAGTTCCAAACTGTCCCCCTTCCCTCCCTTTCTACCTCACAATAGTAAAGAAGGCCACCATTTGACACAGATATATAAATATATGTAAAATCATACTTCTATTTATCAGTTCTTTCTTTGGAAGTGGATAGCATCTTCCTTTATATAAGTCCCTTGTAGTAGATTTGAGTATTTCTAATACTCAGAATAACTTGGTCATTCAGGAGAGTCTTTAAAGATCGCCTGGTCTGTTTACCTCCTCACTTCACAGGTAAGGAAACGGAGGGGGAGTTACTTAAGAGCACTGTGAGTTTCTACAGCACGACTTCATTGATTGATTGACCTTTTCCTGTCAACTCTTTCCATGGTTGATGGGAGGGAGCTGCAGGGTCCTGAACCCATGGATATTGGACTTTGTGGCCTAGCTTCCTAGGGTTGGAAGACTATTGCTCCCTTCTAGGCACCTACTCCCCTAGATAATGGTAGTGATACTATACATGATTTAGCTATCTATTATACTTAAGGGTTTCAAAACGTATTCCCCAACAACAGTCCTATGGCAATGCAAGTACTCTTATTCCTGTTTCACTAAGCTGCCCCCAAATCTGGGTGCCAACATTCAGTTTCTAGGAGTCAAATTTTAGGAAAGACATTAATCCATCACAGAGTTTCAAGGAAAGGATTGTGAAATCATATATTTAGAGCCAGAACAGTCTTCAGAAACCATCTAGTCCAACCCCTATTTTACAGGTGAGGAAACTGAGATTCAGGGAAGGAAAGTAACTTGTGATAGTAAGCTTATGATGGTGACATTCGATAGTAAGCTCCTTGGAGAACAAGGACTGTCTTTACCTCTTTTTGGATCCCCAGCACTTAGACATCACCTGGCATGTAGCATTTAATAAATGTTCATTAACTGGTAATCTATGGTCACACAGGTATTTAGCATCAGAGTGAGATTTGAACCCAGAGCCTCTCTCATTTTCTTGAGATTTAGGGGTGCTGGGACCCCAAAATAGCGACAATCGGGTCCTGCCTCAAATGAATTCGATCCAAGTCTTTTTTCAGCCAAAGACAAGATTGGACATAATTCTAAAAATCTGCCATATTGGCCAGATGCTTAAGGAAACTGAGTACTTTAATGGAGGCAAGATGGATCTTTTATACAGAGGACTCTGGGAATAGAGGGGTCTAGATGGAATTAAGGGAGTGATGGTCTATGCTGGAGCCAGATGCAGACAATGAAATAGCAGTTAACCGGGAAGGACCAATTGCCCCATGTGAATGCACGTGGGAAAGTCCAGGTCTTTTCCTGTTTGGAGTTCAGATACCATCCCTATCAATTCCACTGTAATAAACTGTAGTTATTTGAGGGCAACTAAGATGTTGAAAGCTCTTGAAATCATGCCATATGAAGACTGGCTGAAGGAAATGGCGATGTAGTCAGAAGAGAAGACTTAAAGGGGACATAATGGATGTCTCCAAATATTTGAAAGACTATCATTTGGAAGAGGGAGTAGATTTGTTCTCTTTGGCCCCATAATATAGTCACAGGAGCAATGAGTGAAAACTATGCAGGGGCTGTTGTAAGAGGAATTTCTTAATAATTAGGATTATGCAAAAGTAGAATGAACAGCCTTGGGACATGGTGAGCTCTGCTCACTGAAGGTCTTTAAAGAAAGACTGGATGGCCATTTGTTAATTACTTTGTAGAGGGGGTTCTTGTACATTTATGAGTTGGGCTAAATGACTCCTGAGATCCTGGGAATAAGGATTCAAAGGCCTATTTAGAAGAAGAGAGATGAAACTTTCTTAGTCTCTAACTAGGACCAAGAGTACATAAACAAGAGCCCCAAATGGAAGCCACAGTGAGGCCAAGTAGGCTTGATGAAAAGTTTCCAGACAGTTAGAACTGTCCCATGGTGGAAAGGGCTATCCCCTGAAGTAGAGGGATTCTGTCCCTGGAGTCTTCAAGCAAAGCCTGAGCAACTGTTTTGCCAGGCACACCATAAGTAGAAGAGATTCTTGTTCAAATATAGTTTAGACTAGATGGTCTCTGAATTCTTTCCAAAGCTGAGATTCTACATGAATCTTAAGAAGTGAGCTCCCCTGGCAGCATCCAGTCTCTTAGATCTCTGCTCCCTATTCCTTGGAAAGGTCCAGGAAGGATCACCCCTATTGTTCCACTGTGGTCCAATGGAAAGAGGCTGTGTGAGTTGTCTCAATTCTAGAGCCATTCCTGGGGTATGGAAAATATGCACAAAGATTCATGGAGGCAACCATGAATATGAAGATCACTGAAGAATGTGAAATCATTCTGAGATTAAAAAAAAATACCTATATAGAAAACTAAGTCAAATGTACAAAAATACAAGTCATTCCCCAGTTGATAAATGGTCAAAGGATATGAACAGGCAGTTTCTGGAGGAAATTAAAGTTATCTATAGTCATATGATAAAATTTTCTAAATCACTATTGATTAGAAAGATGCAAATCAAAACAACTCTGAAGTACCACATCACACCTATCAGATTGCAAACATGACAGAATAGGAAGATGATAAATGTTGGAGAGGATGTGGGACAGTTGGAACACTAATTCATTGTTAGTGGAGCTGTGAGCTTATCCAACCCTTCTGGAGAGCAATTTGGAACTATGCCCAAAGGGTTACAAAAATATGCATACCCTTTGAAACAGCAATATCGCTTCTAGGACTGTATCCCCAGGAGATCATAAAAATGGAAAAGGGTCCCACATGTACAAAAATATTTATAGCAGCACTCTTTGTGGTGGCAAAGAACTGGAAATCAAGGGGATGCCCATCATTTGGGGAATGGCTGAATAAATTATGGTATATGAATGTAATGGAATACTATTGTGCTATAAGAAATGATGAATAAGAAGACTTCAGAAAGGGCTGGAAAGATTTATATGATCTGATTCTGTGAAAGGAGAATAACCAGGAGAATTTTGTGCACAGCAATGACTCAGTGTGCGAGAGTTTTTTCTGTTAGACTTGGAACTTCATTGCAATACAAGGACTTTAAAAAATTCCCAATGGTCTTTTAAGGCAAAATGCCTTCCACATCCTGAGAAAGAACTATGGAATTCTATCACAGAATGTAGCAGATCATTTTTTTGTGTGTGTGTGTGTGTATTATGTTTTGATTTGTTATATGATTTCTCCCATTCATTTTAATTCCCCCTCACAGCATGACTATAGTGAACATGTATTTAATAGGAAAGTATGTGTAGAACCCACATAAAATTGTATGCCATCTTGGGGAAGGAGCAGGGAGGGAGAGGGGAGAGAGGGGGGAAAGGTCTAAGTTACATGGTAGTGATTGTGGAACACTGAAAATAAATAAAATTAATAAATAAAATAACTGAGGCTTCTGCATATAGCATCAGCTCCAAAAGTTGGTTTATCTACCCACCTCATCACTGTGGTAAAAGAGGAAATTCACTCTTTAGTTTTCACACTTAGCTCTTAGGCTGTGCTTATGTTGGGCAATGTCTCTTTTCCTTAAAGGACTCCAGAATAGTCAATGTAACTTGACTACATGCCAATACTGTACATGTACACTCTCAGGTACTGAGAAATGACACTACTCTGTGGCTAATTGACTGAGTGACTTTGGACACACCTTTTCACTTTTCTGACTATTCTCTATTAAATGCGGTCTATAATTGTTTCCTATGTCAGAGGGCCTGCAATGAGATTCAAATGACACAACAGATATGAAAGCACTTTGCAAATTTTAGAGTTATATGGATATAAGATGGTTTTGTTAATCATAGGAACCAGAACTGAAGGCTTAATGATAGGTCACAGGCTCAGGAAGATGATGTCATTAGACATTAGAAATGATAGTAAGATGTCCCTGCTCCATAACCACTCGTGGTGGGGAGAGAAAGAAAGAGGGAGGGAGGGAATGAGGACTCTCGGGCATTTTCAGTATCTCAACCTCCCACGCAGCTGTGGCCCAGATGCTCTAAGATGGGGGGCACCTGTCCAAGCATCTTGTGCAAGGTAAATTGGTTCCTTTGTCCCTAAGGGCAAAAGTGCAGGACTCAGGTTTCTGAAAAATAATTCTTTTCCTTAAAGTGCCTTTTGAGATCTGCCCAAAGTCAGCATCTCCAGGACATACAGACAATTCAGTGCCATCCTCTTCTTGAGATCTGGGGGGCAAGTCCTCATTTACCCAATCAGGAGGCCTGGACTTTGGTCTCAGCTCTGCTGTTAACTGGCTGTGATCCTGGGGAAGTTCCTCCCTACCTTTCTCTCTTTCTAAGCCTCCATTTCCTCCTGGATAAAGGGATTGCCAAGGCCCCTTCTAGTTGTGATACTCTACTTTCTAAAATTACACGATTCCTCTTCAGGATGAGTAAACTGAAGCCCAGCTTCACTAACCCTGTGTTTCTTCAGGCAGTAGCTCCTGTGGCTGGAGTTAGTCCAGTGGATTCTGAAGCTTCTTACTTCGTCTCTGGGATCCCAAAGCTACAACCAAAGGAAGCGGGAATGCAGAGGTGAGCGATAGAAATCTCATAAGCAGGATACCTGAATTTCTGGTGTCTTTTACTCCTTATAATAGAACCAGCTATCCATGTCCTTTAATGCATACGTTCCCCCAGCTCTACTCCTGGCCAGCTTCCTCCTTGTCTATATCATTGGTTCTAAAAAGTTGTTCTGCTGTGGGTGCCTTCAAATGCCCAGCTCCCACGCCCGGCTGCAGTACGCTGTCTGACGTTCCTGTTTTGGAGTAGAGGAGGTCACAGAAACAGCTCCTTTGCTGCTGAGCTGAAGAAAGTGAAGAAGGAAGCCTGTAAGAGAGAGGGAGAGGTGAAGGAGAGGCAGATGAATCCCAAAGAGAATCCTCAAGGGCACAGGAGGCCCAGTTGCCTGGGATCCTTCTTTATTATCAGCTGAAACACTCATCATTCCAAGATGCCTCTTACTTGTGCCATGAACAACAACAAATCTGAGAGCCCTCTGTGCTCTCCTTTGGCAAGGTTATTCACCTGCACCGCCCTCCCTCACTTAAAACAAAGGCAAGTCAAGTCATGTCATCATTTCTCTGATGGCATGGTCTTCTTCAGCAGCAAAGGACAAAAATTCACTAGCATGGTTGTGGGAGAATGTCCTCATTCCTCCTCTATGCAGGTGACTTGCAAGTCTGTGTCTTCATTCCCAATCTTCCTGCAGAGCCTTAGACCACCATCTCCAATTGCCTATAGTACCTGAAACTCAACAGGTCCAAAACCAAGCTAACTGTCCCTTCCCTTAAACATGTGTCTCTTATGACTTCACTATTTGTGTCACAGGAACTGCCATCCACCTATGCTCCCCTGTTTGGGGCTATTTTTATCTTCCTATCTCCTTTTATCTGTTTTATCTCCATCACCTCTGAGATCTAATTTGGCAAATCTTTACCTGGATCTCTAGATATTATCATCTGCTTGGATTATTGCAAAAGCCAGGGCATCTAGGTGGTGCAGGGGATAGAGTACCAGTGCAGCAGTCAGGAGAACTTGAGTTCTAATCCCACCTCAGACACTGACACTCACTAGCTGTGTGACCTTGGGCAAGTCACTTAACCCCAATTGCCTCATCCTGGGTCATCTCCAGTCATCCGGATGTCACTGGATTCAGATGGCCCTGGAGGAGAAGTGAGGCTGATGACCTGCACAGCCCTCCCTCACTCAAAACAAAGTCAAGTCATGTCATCATTTCTCTGATGGCATAGTCTTCTTTGGCAACAAAAGACAAACACACACACACACACACACACACACACACACTATTGCAAAGGCCTCCTCATAGGTTTCTCTCCAACCCATCTTTCACACCTCTGCCAGATTTCTCTTCTGTATGATTAAGTTTGATCACTTCATTACTCTCCTCAAAACCCTCCAGTCTTTCCTGTTATTTACTAAGTGAAGTTCTTTTGCCTGGCATTCAAAGTCCTACAAAAAGCTGCTACCACCTCCCTTTTCATCCTTAGCTCCTCAGAATGAGATACTACATGCACTATGGATATTATGCTTAATGCTCCTGACATTTTCTTACCTTCAGGCCTTTGTTAAAGCATATGTAAAAGTATGCTTAAAGTATCTTCTCTCCCATATCCCAGCTCTTCCTGTTGAATTCCTAGACATCATTTAAAACCCACCTTAAATGCCATTTCCATCACACTTCCATCCTTTTGGACCTTTCTCTCATTAGGGACCTCCTCTTAAACCTCCATTTTGAGGAAAGGCCCAGGACAGCCATTGTTCTCTTGGTCATTGTGGAGGTACCTTCTCCTACCCCCACCCTCTGCTTTTCAATTTACTTTTATGCATTGTCTTCCCCTAGTAGAATATAAATTCCTTGAGAGCAGGAAACCCCTTTGATTTTTCGCTTGTATTTGTATCCCCAGTGGCTGGCACAGTGCCTGACCCATGGCAAATGCTTTATAAATGTTGATTTGATTTGACAACTTCAGGATGCCTTCCCTGATTTCCACCTTTCCTCCTTCAAATCTCCCTCAGCAGTGTATACTTCTCTTGTGAAATTATCATGTGTTATTTATCATTTTTACTATTATTTATGAATCATTTCCCATTACCTGGACTGTAATCTCCAGGCAGGTGAGCACTATGTTTTCTCTGACTCTACATCTCATCCAACAACTGACATCACGTTCCGTTAAGTCATGAGGCATTTTCAAAAGTTTGTTGAAATATACATCATGGGAAGAACCATGACTGCAGTATGGATGGTGACAAGAAGAAGTTGGCTTTTATGTCATTATAATGACCATGGAGCTTGGATGCGAGAAGAAACAAGAGAGTGCTCTCCCTCTCTTTGAAGAGCTTCCTTTGGCAGAGAGGCATGCCCCGCATGGAGAGCTAGAATTAGAGTTAAAATAACAGAATGTGGAGCCAGAAATGACATTAGAGGGAATCTAGTTTAATATATTTATTAACACCAATGATGAAACTGATTCTGGAGAGGTGAAGGGTCCTGCTTTTTAAGAACATTAGCTCCATGGAGGAAGGCACCAAGTTAGGTCTTCAGTCGCTGACCTCAGCATTCTTCCTACCAGACCACCTTCCCCCACGGCAAAGGATCATTGACATTTACATATTTATAGAGTGCTCTAAAGTGGTGATGGGATGACTCAGGGACATGAGACAATGATAACTGAGCGTGGAAAGAAGGTGGAGCAACTATTATCTTCTGTTTTCTCTGCCAAGAAGAATGATCTTTGGACTGGAAAGGATAGAACAGAAATAGCTAATGGGGAGTTGATACTCGAGATAAGTAGGGAGAGAGAGAGAGAACGTTTAAATAAGCTCAGTTGAGTTCTAGTCACCTAGTTCAGATGAACTATATTCCAGGGTATAGAAAAATTGGTGAATATAAGTACTAAGCCAGTGATCTTTGAAATATTGTGAAAAATGAAAGAAGTTTCACAAGAATGGAGAAAAATAAATAATCTAAATTTTAAAACCAACAAGAGTGAATAGAATCTATGAGGTATAAATAAAACAATAAGCTGAACTTTGATTTCGGATAAAATTTTAGAATTTGTTCAGTAAATGGATAGTGAACACTCAGAAAAGAAAACTTTGATCATAAAGAACCTAGAATCTAAAAAATGCAGATGAACTATGGAGTCATCTAGATCAGGTCCTGCCAGACTAACATAATTTTCTTTGATAACATTACTATACTCTGGGAAATGCTATACAATAGATATAGCTTACCTAAATTTCAGCTAAGCATTTGACGAAGTCTCTCAAACAATTCTTGTGTATGGGATGGAAAGGTATGGCCTAATCATAATCTTAGATGGATTCATAATTGGTTGAATGGCTGCACCAAAACAGTAGTCTTTAAGTGATATTAAATTATAAGGATATCTCTACTGAAGTATCCCTAAGATCTAAGCATGTCTTTGTGTTTTTTAACTTTTTTTTTTAACCAATGTTTGGATAAAGGTATTGTGTCATTGATTTAGAGCTGACCTCAGAGGCCAGTGACTTCAACCCTCTACTTTTTCAAATAAGGAAATTAAGTCTGAGACAAGTTAAAGATAAAATGATTATTGAATTTGAAGATGACATAAAATGAGGAAGGAAAGCAAACATATTGGATAAGGATTCAAAAAGATCTCAAGAGGGTTGGATCCCAGGTCAAGTCTAATAAGATAAAATAATGAGTATAGATTCTGTAAGATCTTATATTTGCATTAGAAAATCAATCCCCTAAGTACAGCAATTCATCTAAAAAAAAAAGATAAGGGAGTTTTTAGCATACTGAAAGTTTAAGACAAGTCAGTGGTATGAAATGGCAGCTTTGGAAGCTAATATAACCTTGGGCACATTAAGAAAAATATAACACCCAGAACAAGGGAGACCTAGCCAGATGCCTCCTGGAATACTGTGTTCAGTCCAGGATGCCATGTTTTAGGAACAACTTTCATAACTCTGGAGAGGAAGTTGATGAAAATTGGGAAGAGCTTTGAGATCACATGACCTTAGAATTGATGGAAAGGATAACTCCAAGGATACTTTGGAGAACAAAAGACAGAGAGGTCACAACAGACATGTGCAAATATTTGAAGGCTGGCCTGCTGGCTGATGTCAGAGACCAGAATTAGGCATAAAGAACCAACAAGTATGAGATGAAGAAGTACAGTAGGACAGTACTTTGGTGGAAAGTACTGCCTCAGGAGGTAAAGAGTCCCCCTTCATTAGAGGTATTCAAGCAAAATCTGAATGACCATTTGTCAAGGATGTGGTGGAAGGAATTTTGTTCAGGTCTATGTTGGACAAGGTAGCTCCTGTAGACAAGGTAAATTCTGTGAAAATTTACAAAGACTTTTTCACACAACCAATGTGTACAAAGCAAGTAGTGCAAATATTCTCTCCATTTTACAGATGAGGATACCATGGCTCAGTGTGGTTAGGTGATTCACCCAGTATCAGAAAGATAGTAAGTAAGGAGAGGGGCTATAAAGCACCCACACCCAACCTGAGGATGAGTGAGAAGGACTAGGGACTTAAAGGTCATACACCTTTAAGTCCAGAAGAGAAATTCAAAGATCCTCTCTAAAGACTGTATTATAAAAGGGTGAAAATCTAAAGTGCATGCAGCTTGGGGGAGGGGGCCAAGGGAGGCATAAGGCGATGCTGCTTTTTTGGCTTTAGATCTGTTTTAGCTGCTCTTTCTCTTCACTAACCTGTTCTCTCAGTCTTACTCTGAGGCTGGCTGGGGATTTCACAGGCCAGGCCTTCCTTCCTGGGGGACTCTAGCCTCAGGGTAAAACCCAAGCCTAGTTGCTGGGTACCATCAACAAAACACTCCCTACAAGTGAGAACAGTCACTCCTAGAGGGACCAGCTCCATCCCGCTTTGAGTGGCCCCAAGGAGTAGAGCCAAGACCCAGGGTTGAACTGAGATATCCCTAGTTACTTCTGTATTCAGAAGAGTCTAAGAAATGCTGCTGTTCCTCTATAATCCTGATCCACAAATCCTACCTTCTGATTCCCTCCCTCATTGACCCCATCACTCCTTCCTTCATAGGTTGGGGGTAGGAAGTGCATGCTGTGCCCCTTTCTGGGTGTCTACTCCCTCTTGTCTGGCTTTAACTCCTCCACTGAGATCAGAAAAGGGCTTTTTATTCACTAAGCCAAGAAAACACTGAATCCAGTTAACGTCTTTCAGAAAGTCTTTTCTGACTTCCCTATCCCACCCCAAGCCAACAGTCTCCCTGAGCACTCGTGTTTATAGATTACGTGTGTTCGTCCTTCTTTGCCAAAGAAGGCCATGCCATCATAGAAATAATGACATGACTTGCACTTGACTTTGTTTTTGAGTGAGGGAGGGCTGTGCAGGTCACCAGCCTCACTTCTCCTCCAGAGCTATCTGAATCCAGTGACCAGATATTCATCAGGATGACTGAAGATGACCCAGGTTGAGGCAGTTGGGGTTAAGTGACTTGCCCAAGGTCACACAGTTAGTGAGTGTCAAGTGTCTGAGGTGAGATTTGAACTCAGATCTTCCTGACTCTGCCCTGGTACTCTCTCCACTGTACCACCTAGCTGCCCCTTTTTTTTTTTTTTTAACAGATTATACTCTTTGATTCAAGGTGGTGTTGATGCAGCCAAGTGGCATAAGGGATTGGGCTTGAGAGTCAGGAAGAGTTGAGTTAGAATTTTACCCTGGACCCTCCTAACTGACTGTGTGATCCTGGCTGAGTCACTTAACCTCTCCCAGCCTCGTGGACAATAACATGTCTCTCTCACAGAGCTGTTGTGAGGATCACATAAGATACTATTTGTAAAGTGCTGAGCTAGCCTGCTCAATACATGGCTTCCTTCTTTGCTCCTCCCTCCCTCCCTCCTTTTCTTTCCTTCCTCTGTTCCTCTAGCTCTTCATCGAGATTTACTGGTTGTCAAACTTATCCTCTCCTCCTCCTCCATGGGAAACACTCCCATTTCCTAGAAATACTTCCCATTCTCCTTACCCTCAACCCTTCTTAAAATGAAGACACTGTTGGTATATCCACGAAAGCCTCTCTGATCCCTCTCTTCCCCCACCCCTTGGTTGCCCTTGTGGGAGAAGGGGTAAATTGAGACCTACATTCCTGGGGTCATTAATGCTTTGACTAGGCATGGCCTTCTCAGCTGAGTCCTGGATGGTAGGAAGGACTGGCAGCTAAAAATAGCTTCTCCCTAGAAGAAAATTTCTGGCCTGTTTGCATAGGTTGATTTGTTTGTCCTCTGTTTACACCAACAGGGTTATGATACACCCTTTCCAGGGCGCAGCCATGTGGATGAGTGACCTCTGCGGGGAGGGGCTGGAAGTGGGAAACACCAGCTCACAACAAAGGCCCTGTGACTCAGTGTCCTTCCCAGGAGAACAAAGAAACGCTGTACTGGGCACGTGGCAGAGACCAGGAGGTGCTGATGTGAACACCACCCAGCAACTTGGCTTTCGTCCTCATTACACAGCCCTGACCTTGGCCGGATTCCTGGAGGATTTCTGTATATCACTCATTCATTCATCCATCCATCCGCTCAGGTGCTCTCTGCAGGAGGAAGGCCTTGGAGACCTGCCGAGGGCCCGGCCCGCCGCAGTAGGGCCGGAAGGAAACTGACCAAGAATAATAACAATGTACATTTCTCTGGCACCTTTCATCCGAAGATCTCACCAGGGGAATTGAGCAGATCCACATCCTGGTAAGGAGATGGGGAACAAGGCCACGCCTACTTTGCAGATGCTGCTAATGAGGCAGAGAGGGAGTGGCTGATTCAAGAGCCCTAAGGACTACAGCTGGAGAAAACCCTGATACTCCAGTACAATTCCTCTCATTACTTCCTTGGGTCAGCATCCTGGCCCTAGACCAAGGAGCTAACCTACATCAGTTTCCTTCTGTCAAGACTTTATAAGCCTCTTTCTGTTTCTAACCATGTCTGCTCTCCATACCCCTTCCCCCACCCCCTACACTCCCACCCCCAAGCAACATATTGGCTCCTGGAACCAAACACCAACTTAGCCAGGGGCCAAGTCCCACCTTCCAAAGTGACCCCAACTAAGAAAGTCACTGACTCTCTTGGAGTCTCAATTTCTTTATCTGTAAAATAGATATAATAATGTCTATAATCCCTTCTTCACAAGATGGATTCGAGCCTCAATTGAGTTAAATACATATAAATCAACAAGTAATTTTTTTTAAATGTTTTATTTTTTCCCCTATTATATGTAAAAATAATTTTAACCATTTTTAAAAAAATTCTGAGTTTCAAATTCTTTCCTCCCCCTTCCCCCACTTCCCTGAGACGGGAAGCAGTTTGATATAGGTTATACATGTGCAATCATGCAAAACATTTCCATATTAGACATGTTGTGAAAGAAGACACAGACAAAAAAAGCATAAAAAAGTAAAAAATAGTATGCTGACTCCATCAGTTCTTCCTCTAGAGATGGATAGCATTTTTCATCACGGGTCCTTTAGAATTGTTTTCAACAGGCAATTGTTCAATTGTTAAGCTTTAATTTTGTGCTGGATATACAAAGAAAGTTGGAACAGTCCCTACCTTCACAGACCTTACATTCTAAAGGGTAAGACAACCTTTACAAACATGTCAGCTATTGTTATTAAGAATAATTATGTATATCATTAATAATATAATATTTAAAAGCTAATGAAATCTTAATTGAATTATTAACGAAAACTAATGCTTCATGTTATTTCCCTTCCAGTTGGGTCAATAGACCATTCCTTGGCCATCACTGACCTCTGCCCACTTGGAAGGAATTCTCTGCTCATCCCTTTTAACCCTAGAGAATCCAGAAGTTGTAGAGAACAAGAATACAGAGACACAATACATAATCTAGTGGCAGCCCCTGTTATTAGAAAGGGAACTAGAGGAATGAGGAACACTTGGGAAAAATCATGACAAAAACTCCTTACATTTGGATTGAGTTATATATATATATATATATACTTTTCCACATCTATTATCTCATTAGATTCTCTCAACAACTCTCTTATCTGTTTCAAGTCTTATCTTCCCAACCAGTCTATGAGTCCCTTGAAGGCAGAGTCTATGCCCTAATTGGCACTGGGCCTTATGTATAACCAACTTAATAAACGTTTGTTGAACAGATTAATAAAAACATCTATTGAGTGTCCTGTGGGTACAGAATACTGCTTGGAGGGCTAAGCAATTTTTTAGCTCATAGAATCTTAGAGCTAGAAGAGTCTATAGAGATCAAATAATCCATCTTCATTACTTTGAGGAGGAGCACACGGAGTTCTAGAGGAGGCAGGGGATATGGTCAAGGTCACACTTCAAGTTAGTGGTAAATCTAGAACCTAGAACTCCTAGTTCTTTAGAGAAGACAAAGGAACAAAAAGATATGGAGAAGTAGGGAAAAAATTTGTGTGTGTGTCCATCCTTCTTTGCCAAAGAAGACCATGCCATCAGAGAAATGATGACATGACTTGCACTTGACTTTGTTTTGAGTAAGGGAGGGCTGTGCAGGTCACTAGCCTCACTTCTCCTCCAGAGACATCTGAATCCAGTGATCAGATATCATCAGGATGAGTAGAGATGACCCAGGATGAGGTAACTGGGGTTAAGTGACTTGCCCAAGGTCACACAGGTAGTGAGTGTCAAGTGTCTGAGGTGAGATTTGAACTCAAGTCCTCCTGACTCCTGTACTGGAAGGAAAAAATGATGGCAGTATAGAAAGCAATATTTTTATAAGAGCAAAATATGTAAGAAAGGTATGGATTGATTCAGAATTTAAGCTACAAATAAGCATGGAAATTGTCATGGTTAATTTCTCTGTTGATTGAATGCCCACTAGGAGAAAATAGAATGGAGAATCCTTGCCATTCCCTTCAAAATCATATTATATAGGGAAAGACCATTAGAGTGAGATTTAGGGAAACGTGTTTGGATCCTACTTCTGCTACATATCAACATGACTGTAGGTAAGTTATTTCTGCTCAGGGAGAATATATACACTCCTTGAGGGCAAGAACTGTAGTGCCTTGCATATAGCAATACATATAATGCCTGTTGGGTTGAATTTAATAAGGGATTAAATTAGATGATTTCTAAGGTCTTTTCCAATTCTAAAATTTTATAAACTGAGAACTTGGTTGGCACCCAGAACAGGGTTATGCATTATGGGGGAGAGTCGAGGGATGTCTTTGGTTCCACCATTCCATAAACATTTATTAGGTGCTCACTACATGCATGTAATTTATACATGCATTGGATAGAAATCAGGATCCAAAAGGAGATAACAATGGACTGAATTTAATACAATAAAAGTTAATAGAGATAAATGTAAAGGCTTACACCTGTGTTAAAAAAAATCATCTTCAGAGGTACCTTCAGGAGGAGGTGTAGCTAGATAGCAGAGCCTATGAAAAAGACCTGAGAGCCTGAGTATACCACAAGCTCAACACATTATGAGTCCATAGAAAAATATGGCAGCTCAAAAACTTAGCTGCTTTAAGAAAGATACAGCATCCAGGACTAGGGAGATGATTGTCCTGCTATATGCTCTGTCTTTGGCAGAGTACCTCTAGAGCAAGTATTTTAGGAAAGAAAAAATTAATCACAGTAAGAAGCTCTTGAAACCTTCATTGAAAGAATGGTTGAAGCAATTGAGGATATTTTGCCTGAAGAATGGAAGATTTAGGGAGAATAGTCTTTCAATATTAGGAGGGTTGTCTTATAGAAGAGAGGTTGGATTTGTTCTTCCAACCCCAGAGAGAACTGGGAGCCATGAGTGGAGGCTGGAAAGAGGCAGAATGAAGCCAAGTAAAGAAAAAATTAGAGTTAAACCAAATTAAAGTGGTTTGTCTACTTTGGGATATAGGCCTTTTTGACCTTACCTTACCATAGGACTTTTTTTTTTAAGGCAAAATAAATATTGCTTATTTTTATTCTACTGCTCTGTAAAACAATAAAAATATTCTTAAATCAATATAGTATTGAAGTGTTTAAGCAAATGTAAGTATTTTGGCTTCATACAAGCATGGTTAAAGATAACTTTAGAGGAAATTTTTGATCTATAACTTTTTAAAATAATATTTTATTTTTACCCAGTTACATGTAAAAACAATTTTTAACATTCATTTTTAAAACTCTGAGTTTCAAATTCTCTTCCCTTCCTCTCCTCCCCGCTGCCATTGAGAAGGCAAACAATTCGATATATATACATATATATATATATATATATATATATATATATATATATATATATATGAAACATTCACTTTTTTTAAAAAAGTTTTTGTGTTCTAAATTGTCTCTCTTCCTCCTTCCCCTCTTCCCTCTCTGACACAGTGAGCAATTTGATATGGGTTACACACATTCAATCATGCAAAACATATTACCATATTAATCAATACCCTAGGTCTTTAAGTAAAGGCTGGATAACCACCTACCAGGGTGTTGTAGAAGAGGATTCTTCTATGTATCCTGACTGAACTAGATGGTGTCTGAGGTTCTTTTCAGCTCTAAAAGTCTGTGATTCTGCCAAGTCCTATGATTAATACTAGTTAAGTTTGAGCTTCCAGTCTCCTTAGAAGAGGTGACCTACATACATGAAACAATATGAGGATGGTATGAGAAACACTACAACGGTGCCATCCAGATTCTAAGCATTGAAAGTATTCCAGAATACGGTTGCACAATCTAAATGGAAAGAATAGTCACCAAGTAATCGAATGTGAATGTTAGATTATTCCCAAGAACAAGTATGACCTTAGAAAAAGAGATATGAGAAGATAATTCTCTCCAATATTTTGCAGATATGGGAGATCCAAAAGTGTGCAACACTAGATATATTTTTAATTATTTGCATTTATTGATCAGTTTTGCAATTTGTTTTTGCTTTTCCCCCCCTCTTTCTTTTTTGTTTAAAAATATTGTTGGGGGGTGGGGGGGGAAAGTGTGGGGGGATAAAATCTTAATTTTAAGGAAGTGATTGTAGAACATTTATAAATAAATAAAATAAAAATATAAAAAAATATTGTTAAATAGGATGTTTCTTTGTGGGGAGGGAGGAGGAAAAAGGAGGAGATATGGGTAATAGAAAAACAAAAGAAATCAATAATTTTATTTCTTTTAAAGAAAGCATTCTGGAGAAAGGAAAATCTGAAATGATCTGGGAAGGTCTTCCAGGGAAGGAAGGACTTGAAGTAGGCCTTGAATAGATTTGGACAGGGAGTGGAGAGAGCATTCCAGACACAAGATTGGAGGTGATGTTGAAAGAGGGGTGAGCAGAAGGACACAGACGTCTGTCTTTTCTGGGCCTCATTCCCCCCCAAACAAAGAAAACCAAGGAAAAGGCCTGGTTTGGCAATCAGAGAGCTGATTTACCTCCAGCTAAAAATAGTCTTCCCCCAGCAGGTGAGTGACTCACCAAGCTCAGTGAAAACCTCCTGATTTGGGGAAATGTGGTGTCCCTGCTGAACCTAATTTCCCTTAGGTGCCTCAATAGCAGGAAGGGCTGACTGAAAGAAAATGACAACACATTTCCTAGCTCTTCCTGCTGCTTCCTTACTTTCTCCCTCGGCCATCTTCATTCTCTTATTTGTTGTCATTAAATAATTAGTCTAAGTCAAGTCTGATCTGGTCTGTTACGCTATTACATTCCTTCCCTGACTCCTAAAGGGTTGTAGGGAGGGAAGGAAGAAAGAAAAGAAGCTGACCCGAGCTACTAGCCCAAAGGGGTTAAAGCAAGCGCAGTGTCCTGGAGAAGACAAGCTGATTTCCACAAGGAGCACCAGGCCTGATTTTGTAGTCTTGCCTGGCCTCATCTGCCTGTCTTCATGGTCTTTCCTTCTCTATTCCAAGGGAAATAGAAAGTGTTTCCTTTCCTCTGGTGAACTCATTAGGAAGCAAATACAAGCCCTGCCTCCCAGGAGCTATCTCCCTATCTCAAGGGAAATGGGTGGTTGAGAAAATTATCCAGCGAATTCAACTCTAACCTCAAACACTTTCTTTCCTATAGTGGAAGACTCCTTAATTTGGTAGCCAGGAATCATTAAAACTGGAAAGAATCTTAGAGATCATTAAATATAACCATCTTATTTTATAGTTGAACAAACAGGCCTAGAGAGAAAGTGACTTGCCCAAGGTCACAAACAGGTAGAGCTGAGACCAAATCACAGGCTCTTGGGAGCCTAGACTCAAGTTACCCGACTACGAGCCTGGTGGAGAATTGGGCTCTAGTCACCCTGCTGCCATCAGCCAATCTCTGTTTTCTGTGAAATGAAAGAGTTGGCCTAAATGATCCCAGCCAGTCCTTTCCAGCTCTAATTCTCTGATTCTGGCTCAGACCAGAGACTGGGGCTGCCCACACAAGCCTTCCTAGTGATATCTCAATAACAATACCACGCCTCCTATAGACACTGCAGCAGCAGCCAGCCCTAAAGCCATGAGCTCTGATTGAACCATCCCTCTTGGACTGGAACCACTCAGCTTCTTTCCTCTGAGTCAGTGGGCCCAAGCTTTGTTTCAAAGGAGGACCCTCTTAGAACTTTACAATTTTCACTAATTTTATTTTAAAATTAATGACACTGTCCCTTTAATAAGGGTCGTTGTTTGTCCTTTATTCTCAAAGAGGATCATGCCAACAGGTGGATTGGATTTAAGGAAGGGAGGGCTGTGCAAAGTCTCCAGCCTCACTTTCTCCTCCGGAGCCATGTGGGTCGAGTGGCAAGATAGAGAGAGAGCAGGATCACAGGAGATGGCCTCCATTAATGGGAAAGAGGAGGAGAGTGACCATCCTCAAGCATTTATTACCCCAAAAACCTCCCCCCAACTTCCATCTCCTTTCCATGAAATCCTATTTCCATCCACAGAATTCCTGTGCCAGGCAGAATTACAGCTTGAAGGAGGCCTCCAACATCTTTGGGGCAGCCCATAAAAAGTGACATGTTAGGGCAAATACGATTGTTTTGTTCCTTTGGCTTCCAGCTCCTCTACCAAATTAGGCAGGCTAGGCGCCTATGTTTGCCTTTCCTGAGCAGCTTGATTCAGTCCAGACAGTGCACAAGAATCTACCTTTTGGCCACAGTCCCTGCAGGCCTCAAGGCTTAAATGAAGCATGTTCAAGCAGAGAGGAGAGAGGAAAGAGGTAGAAGAGGCTGTCAGGGCTATCATCAGGCTACCTACCAGAGGCAGACAGAGCTCTGGACTGAGAGTCAGGAGAACTGAGCTCTGACCCAGATTCTTCTGCTATGTTACTGTGGGACTTCAAGTAAATCTCTTCTTCCCGGGCCTCATCTTTCTCTTTTGTAGAGTGAGACAGTTGTACTAGTTGAACTCTAAAGGGCCCCTTCTATCTTTAATCCTATGGGTCTAATACTGGGGTAAAGAGTCATTTGGAGTCTACTTTGGAGGAAAAGTAGTCTAACAAAAAATTACTGGAGAAAATTCCTTGAATGAAGGAACCAAGCTCTTTGGTAGCAGTCTTTGCTGAAAGTCCTAAGGCCCCATCAAGACCCTGTACAGTCAAAATTGCTCTCTCTTCTTTTGCTCAACCCCTATCTACCATGTATACATGTCTGCTTGTACGTATCTGTGTGTATGACTATACACCCACAGAGCACCAAGCCATCTGGGACTTCCTGTCCCTGGTAGCAACTACACTTGGGGAAGCTTTCAGGAACTGGTAAGCCACAAAGGCATCACTGACGAGGGCTTCTGCAGTGGGACAGGGTGAGGCTTGACTGGGGAGGAAGGAATGAGGAGAATGAAGTCCTGGCTAAGAGCCGGTCACTGCCTCCAAGTATCTGCAGCCTGTCAGCCTGAAAGAGGGAGAGGAATTGTTGGGCTCTAGCATGAGCAGGTGGGTATGTGGGGAGAAGTGAGACCAGAGGGCATAATGAGAAATAGCAGAGAACCACAGAAAGAAGAAAACTACCTGAACTATGGGAATAAATAACCTTGGAGGGGAAGATACATTTTTATGACTTACGTGATGGGTAGAGGAAAAATGCAAACACATATGTACAAACACAACATCTATAGGGTAAGTTGGAAGCATTCTTAGAAGGATGACCCCTTCCCCCGCCATTGTAGAGACTGTGAAAAGGCTTCTTGGAGAAGAGTCTAAGAGAATGGAATTGGGAGATAGAGGGTCTTGGGTGAAGAACAGCAAAGATTCCAATGTGGCTATATCATGGGATACTTTAAGACGTGTAAAGTAGAAGACTGAAAAGGTCAAGGACTTTGAAAGTCAAACAGGACATTTCTATTGCAAAGTCATTGATCCCCTGCAGACCTCAGCTTCCTCATCTGTCAAACAAGAGGCAGGATTGGAAGCTCCAAGGTCCCTTCTACTCATTAGCCAACCTTATGTCTAAAGGCAAAAGAATAGGAGGCTCAAAGCCTCTAACCAATCATTCACTCAATCAACATGTCTTCCCTGACCTTTTACCCTGTGTCCATTTGATGCTGGCCTATCAATGGAAAGAGGAATGTACAATAGAGAGAGAGACTGAGGAACATCCATGAGTATACAGGCCTAGACTCAAAAGGAATTCTAAGAACCCCTGTCTATCTGACTCATGACTGGAGTGTTCAAGACCCCATGGGATTTTCTTGCCACATGGTGAAGCTTTCAGCTCCCATCAGCCCTTACCTCTGAGGTTGTTGTGAAGACCAATATTTGTCAAGTGCTTAGCATGGTGCCTGGCACATAGTAGGCACTTAATGCTTGTTTCCCTACCTGTGACTTTGGGCAAATCACTTCATCTCTTACTGTAAATCTCTATGACTAGAAGTTACATTGAAGGTGACAATCTGATTCAGTAGAGGGAGTTTCTTTATGTGGGAATTCCCTCTACCCAAGAAATCAAAGGTTGTGTCTCTATCTGTTTCAACCTAGCCCCAATTAGGAACACTTTCTTCCTGTGTTGTATTTACCTTATGGGCCTACTCTGTGTCCCCAGTAAAATGTATCTTACCTCCAAGGTGGGACGGGTTTCATTCTTGTCTTTGTATCCCTAGTCATAAGCACAGTACCATGAACATAGCAGACATTTGATAAGTGTTTGTTGAATCTAGAAAACACACAGGAAGGCCCTGAGGGCAAAGCTCCAGGCCAGGGCTACTATGGAGTAGAAAGGAAACAGGGTGGCTCTCCTTGGCACTCCTCTTCCGTTGAGTCAGAGGAAGGGATGGCTGTAGAGAAACTTTGATGTACAAGTTCTACCAGTTACCAGAGAGGGGAAGAGGAAAGATGGAAAGAAGAATGAGAAAAAATACTGACTGTATCCCTTTCCTGGTACCCCCTCCATACAGAGACACAAATCCCTACCTGATGCCCTGATGCAAAAAGCCATTGGCAAAAATAAGGAATTCCTCACTGGCAAAAGACACACCTCTCAGCCCCAAATCCTCCCTCCATCCTACTTCTTTGCCTTTTCAAAATATCAGGTTATGGTTTGCTTATCCATCAGAATTCAAATATTTGGATTGAATGGGTATTTTGGGGTAAGTTACTGTTCTGTCCTGAATGTTCTCTTTCCAATCCTTCCCTTGTCTCTATGGGACCTCCTGCCCGTCAACCTTCCATCTCTTCCCTCCCCCACCCCATATCAGCATCTCTCAGCTTCTTTTTGCCCTAACTAGTCTAAGCTTGCTATACTCACTCCTGGCATAGCTTATACTCCATTGTGACTTCCTCCTTTTCTACTTTGCTGCTTCATCCCTCACTTCCAGGCTGATCTCTCTCCCATACCACACCCTCCAATCAGTCAGTCAATTAACATTTATTAAGCACTTGCTTAATAAAAGAGGGCAGCTAGGTGGTGTAGTAGATAGAATGTCTGGCCTGGAGTCAAGTAGATGTATCTTTCTGAGTTCAAACCTTGCCTCAGACACGTAATAGCTGTGGGACCCTGGGTAAGCCACTTAAACGTGTTTGCTCAGTTTCCTCATCTGTAATGAGCTGGAGAGGGAAATGGTAAACCACTCCAGTATTTTTGCCAAGACTTGAATGGGGTCATGAAGAGTCAAATACAACTGAATAACAACAAAAAAGGCACCTACTATGTGCCAGTCATAGTGCTAAGCATTAGGGAACCAAAAAGAGGCAAAGGAACTCACAATCTAATGGGAGGGGGGAGGAGGGAACAACAAACAACAAATATGTACAAATAAACTATTGGATAAAGAGGAAATAACTAACCCTAGAATTAAGAAGGGCTAGGGAAGGGTGTCCCTAATCTATTTCCATTAGCCCCAAATGACTGTCTCTCACCCCTCCACTGTTAGGTGACAGTGACTGATACACCATTCCATACTTTGAAAATATAGTAAGAACAAATATAGACTTCTACCAAAACCTCATGACACACTCTCTCCTATCCCACCTTGGTTTCTGGGGAGAATGGGCTCAAATTTACCTCAGCTGCTATATAACATTGGTCCCAAATGTTGACGCCAAAATGTGGCATCTCTGACTGATGTGTCCAGTTGAGTCCCAAGGTATTAATGAAAAGACAGGAGAAAAATCTGAATGTTGGAACTCTCCTCTCCCTTCACCTAAAATGAAAGAATAAATGTTAAGCCCATTAAAGAACCTAGGTCTATATTCATAGGGTTAGACAGCATTTGTAATAGAGAAGCTCCAAAGTCTTTCCCTGGATAGCACTATCTCTTTTCAGATGCTCACAGCAAAGTCAAACCAGGAGCAGAAAAGCCAAGAGAATGAAGCCAAGAGAATGGCTGAGGTTGACTTTTTGTAGGTGCCACTAGTCAATCAAAAAGGACTTCTAACAATGTGGTTAGCTGAACAGAACCAGTTACAGAATATCTACACATGCTCCACAGTCTTTCCAAGTGACTTCCCTCACATGTTGTTACAATTCTCCTAAATGCAGATTCCCCAGATGATACCCACGGGGAGATATCATCAGAGACACTGTGCATATCAGTTTTCATTAAATCTGTATCTATATCTCTTCTTCCCAACTACAGTACGGGATGTGTTATACTTCTCTACATCTCCAAATCAAACCTGGAAAGGTTCTTACATAAAAAATGTGTTATACTTCTCTACATCTCCAAATCATCTGGAAAGGTTCTTGTATAAAAAATTGTTGATCAGTTGAGGTATTTATTGAATGACTGCCTGTTTGTTTAGAACTGTCATGGATTCTGTGAAGGGTACAAAGATATGGTCCTACTTACACCTGACTTGAGAAGACAAGACTAACATATATATAACAACCAGAGAATCTATGAAATTACATAACCCAATCCCTCTGTGGGCTTGTTTCCTCACCTGTAAAGTAAGAACAGACTAGATATCTGAAGTCCTCTCCAGCTAGAATATTCCATAATTTACATCACCACTGTCACCCCCATGATGCAGTGGGAAGAATATTGAATTTGAAGAGAGAGGACTTTGTGACCTTGTGACCTTGAACAAGTCACTAAATCTCTATAGGTCTCCTCAGTTTCTGTATCTGTATAATGAAGGAGTAAAACTAGAGAATTTATTTTCTTTTTCTTTTCCTAGTTACTTCGGCTTTATTTTTAAAATTCCAAATTCTCCCTTTCCTTTCCCACCTTCTTCATTGAGAAAGTAAACAATTTAAAACAGGTCATACATGTGTAGTCATGCAAAACATATTAGTCATGTTGTAAAAGAAAATACAGACCAAAATAAAAACCCAAGAGAAATAAAGCAAAAAAAAAGTATGCTCCAATCTCCACTCAGACTCCATTAGTTCTTTCTCTGAGGATGGATAACATTCTTCCTCCTAAGTCCTTCAGAATTGTCTTGGATCATTGTATTGCTGAGAAGAGCTAAGTCATTCACAATTGATCATCATAGAATATTGCTGTTACTGTGTGCAATGTTCTCCTGGTTCTGCTCATTTCACTTTGCATCGGGTCATGTAAGTCTTTCCAGGTTTTCCTGAGAGCATCTAGTTCATCATTTCTTAGAGCACAGTAGTATTCCATCACAATCATATATTACAACTTGTCTAGTCATTCCCCAATTGATGGGCATCCCTTCAATTTCAAGTTGTTTGCCACCAAAAAAGAGCTGTGGAGCATGTGTAGATATTCTGTATTGCTAGGTCAAATGTCGTGCATGTTGTTATAGGCCTTTGGGCATAGTTGAACTAGAAAATTCCTAAAGTTCTATCCAGCTCCTAATTTATCATACTATGGTTCCCATAGAAATATCAGCAATGACCTTCAGAGTAGCTGAGTTGGGCCCTTCAGTCTAAAATGCCACTTGATGGGTAAAGGGGGGCAATTATGGGAATTCCTTTACAATTCAACCAACATTTACTGTAGGCTTATTTTACAAAGTACAAAGCATTGTTCTAGGCAGATTCAAAGAGGAAAGTCAAAGTCCTACCCTCAAGGTGTTTACAATCTAATGGGGGGAGGTTAAATATAGACCACCAAAATACAAAAGAAAGTGTGATAAATGCAACAATAAGAGATTACTTCAGGCTCTGGGGTGGGAAGGGAGATTAGAGAAGGTTACTGGAAGCTAAGTGGGTTTTGAACATTGGATTCAATTTCAACTGGTGGAAATTTGGGAGAAGAGTATTTTGGGCACTGGAAATGATATAGGCAAAGACACAGATCAAATAAATCAAGGTAAATGTTCAGAGAATGGCAAGAATGACTGAAGTATAGGGGAAATGAAATATAGTTCCTTCTCCCCTCAAAATTCCATTGTATTTATTTTGTGTCTATAGTTATATATGTATATGTTGGTCTCTCCTTGAGGTCAGACAATGTTTCACTTTTGACTTGGGATCCCCAGTATCTCACACTGTTCCTGTGATGATTAATAAATGTTTGGTGATGTTTTTGGACTGATGAAAAGGATAGGGATAGAGCAAGACTGAAGGGCCTTGAATGTCAACTCAAAGAGTTTAGTTTTTACTGTAACCCTGAAAGGCCAGAATAATTTTCCCATCTATTATAGGTTTATCCTCTCCCTCCTCAAGAAGCCATCATTAAGCAACAGCCCCAGGAGACAAGTGCTGGGTATCATCCAAAGTGACATAAACAGCCTCTCCTTCCTCTGGCATAAGCTCTTAAAGCCAGTGATCCAGGCTCTTAAGGGTTAACCTTTTTCTCCAGCCTGTAAATACCCAAAGGCACCAGATGGGCAAATTGGAAGGGGCTTTGAGGTGTGAAGCCCGGCTGGCAGATTTTTGGGATGGGGAAAGGAAATATCCATGGGAGGGAGGGGGGTACTGGCAGGAGTTAGGCTTCCTGGAACACCCAGTCTCCCAGCTGGCATCTCAAGGAGAAGAGCTGTTGCTGAGAGATGAGAGCGGAAACTGTCCCCAGAGGTCTTGACAGCCCACTGGAAGGACACCTGGAGAGAATGGAGAACAGGAGCCGAAAGCAAAGTGAGTGATTAGAGGGAAAGACAAGGGAAGTGGTGGGGTGTGGGGAGAGAGAGAGAGAGAGACAGAAAGACAGACAGCAAAAGACAGACAAACCGACAGGGACACGGAGACAGAGAAACAGAAGACAGAGAGCCAGAGCCAGAGACTCTGAAGGGATGAGGTGGAGGCACCTTGGGGCCAAGCCAGGAGAGAGGAGAGGGACACCAAATGGAGCCAGTTACAGATGGCACCCGATTCATGGGAGGGGGGAGGGGTAGAACAAGAGACACTCTCCTAGAGGCAAAGTGGCACAGACTGGGGAACAGAGTTTTAAACCAACTGGAACAGAGAGATCACCATGAATTCTTACAAATTTTTAATTGAAAACCCCCCATGAATACAAATCAATTACTCCTAGAAGAAGGGAGATGTTTAGGAGAAAGAGAAGGTTCATTACCTTTTAACTGCAGCAATCCCTTTCCTACTGACACCACTGAGGCAGCAAAAATACATTAGTTACTTACTCTTCTCCCAGCAGTTCCATCTTCTAATTACATCTCGCTAGGCATGCAAAATACGTTTCCCAATGTATTTCATTTCCATGAGTGTTGAATGCTGAATTAATTTTTAATCACCCTGGAGCACTTTCATACTGCCATTGACTTTAATTACACAGGACAAAAGTGGCAGAAAGAACAGGGGGCCAAAGAGCAGAGTTTTCCTTTCCAGGATCCTCTCCGAGTGCAAATCAAATAATAGCTAGCACTTTGGCGTGCTTCAAGGCTTGCTTCACTAACACTATCTCATTTCATCCTCACAACAACCATGGGAGGGAAGTGCTAGTATCATTCCCATTTTACAGATTAAGGAACCTAAGAGACTTGTCCAGGGTCACACAATCAGTAAGTGTTTGAGGCAGGATTTTAACTCAGGTTTTCCTGACTTATGCCCTTGTACCCTCCAGCTGCCATAAATACAGCCTATATGAATAGGAGCACCTTATCTCCTCACCTACATGGCAGCTAAAGGTCATAAAGGCTTATTGAGACCCTACTCCTTGCTTGACACTGTGCTGAGAGAATATCTCAATTAGGGGAAGAGGTCTCTGCCTTCTTGCAATTTGTACATAATGAAGAAGAGAGTAGCAAAAAGGAGCACATTTGCTAAGCGCTCAGTTGCCTTCTCTGGATAATAGCTTAATAACAACGATATCTTTTGGACCAGATTTGTGATTTCATTGGCATAGGGAACTCTAGGGGAAGGAGCTCTCTCTTAACTAATACAGGCCAAGAGAGAATTGCCTGACTGGGACACAGAGAGGCTTAGTTATTGAGAAGAGAGTAAGCTCAAGGTTACAGTCAGAGAAAAGATCTGAACCCAGGTTTCACTGAGTCCAAGATTGACTCTCTCTCCACTGCACCAATCTGCCTCATTACTAAATGTTTTCTTTACAACAACCCTGTGTGAGTATTATTGACTCCTAGATGAAGTTGTGTTAACCTAGAGTGGTCTTACTCAAAGTCACACAGCCAATAAATGGCTCAAACACTCAAACCCAGGACTTAAGCCTAAGTCTGGTGTTCATCCACTTAAACACACTACTTCTAACAAAAGGAGTTGGAGAAGTGGGTCTTGAAAGATGAAAGAATACAGTTTGGGTACTTGAAAACATAAATTTGCCGTGGTTTAGTATTGTTTGTCTTTTGTTTTCAAAGAGGACCAGTGACAACTAAATTGAATTTAAGAGACGCACAGTTGCTCAAAGTTACCAGTCTTGTGCTCTTCCAGAGTTATTGAGTCCAGTGTTATGACAAAGGTCAGGATAACTGGTGACAGTCTCAAATGCGGTAGATGACCTTGATGCCTTTGTTGTCTGACTAAACTCTAAGAATCTTCATGGATATCGTAACAAATTGTCTTCATCCACCCATTCCACTGGGGACAGTTTTTACAGGCTTGGGGTAGACATCCCCCTACCTCACCAACAGGTTTGAAACCTTTCAGATACCCTCAACCTGATTTAGCCTGTCTGCTGGGACAGATTACCAGGGTGTGGCTTCTTGGAGACCCAGCTGAGAGTTAGGGGAATGTTGGACACTAAAGATGGATGAACAGTTCTGAAAAGGGTTCGGTAAGCTCTCACATCAGACATGCTAGTCTTCTCTAAACACCGTAGCAAAATAGACCCCATTTGCTAAGGGCCTTCTGCTTAGCGTAATAAAAGTTATAGTGATGGGTAAGACACAGTGCCTGTCCTTGAGGAGGTTATATTCTATTACCTTAGATTAAATTCTTCATAATGTTATCTAGTTAGATGGGACAGCAACTTCCCCTAGATGAGATGGCCTAGGAAGGGTAAATTTCTGGACAAGGACAAATTTCCTAAAAAAGGAAATAACCCTGGATCTCCCCAATAAATGGTCATTTAATAATCATTTCTTTCAAAATGCTATGGAAATTCTGAGAAGGGAGAGATCACTTCTAGCTGGTGAAAGATGAGGGAAGTCTTCATGGCAAAAGCATTTGAATTGGTTCTTGAAGGACAGCCAGAATTTTGATAGACAGAGATGGAGGTTAAGGCAACTAAGGCTTAGGAGATGATGTAAGCAAAGGCATGTAAATAGAAAATGCAAAGGGTCAGTCAATAGACAAATATTTGTTAATGACTTAACTGTGTGCTAGACATAGAGCTAAACTCTGGAGATACAAAGAGAAAGATAAACAGTCCTAGCCCTTGCAAGGAGCTTCCATTCTAATGAAGAAATAACATGTCCATACATGAGTATATATAGAATATATGCAAGATAGACATGAAATAGTTTTAGGAAGGAGAGCAAGAAGCTGCTAGAGGCATCAAGAAGGTCCTCAAAGAGAAGGTGGGGGCCATCTATGTAGTGGGACTACAGTAGCATTCATGTAGGGGAATTGTTCAGTGGTGTTGGACTCTTCATGACCCATCTCAAAGATACAGGTGTGGTTTGCTACTTCCTTCACTAGCTCATTTTACTGATGAGGTAACAGAGTCAAGGTTAAGTGACTTGCCCAGGGTCCCACAGCTAGTAAGTGTCTGAGACCAGATTTAAACTCAGAAAATGAGTCTTGCTGACTCTGGGTCCAGGGCTCTACCCTCTGTACCACTTAGCGGCCCAGATGTAGGGGCATAGTGATAGATAAAATTGGAAAGGTAGGTTGGGTCCAAATTTTGGAAGATTTTGAATGTCAAGTTGGGGAGCTTGAACTTAATTCTGCAGGTAATGTAGGAGCAAGTTAGAATCAGAATCGAGTGTGTTAGGAACATTGGAAGGAGAGGAGATTTGAAACTGGCAGAGACTGAAGGTAGGAAGACTTTTTTTCAGGCTACTGAAGTCATCAAAGTGAGCAGTGACAAGAGCCTGGAGTAGGGCCAGGAACTGAGAGGTGATGGAGGAGAAAGCTATTCCCCCAACTTCTTAGTTCCCACCACAGGGTGTGGGGGCAGCCTAGGAAGAAGGAGGGAATGGAAGCTCTGTGGTGGAGTCAGATGTCAGAGGGTATTTCCTCTCCAAACCTGGGAATAAGGCCTGATTTCCTCCAGAAACATGTCAAGAGACAAAGGAAATCCTGTTGGAAGGAAGCCCTTTGACCACTGGCCCTGCTCAGCACCCAGGTTAGTTCAAACTGCAAAAACAGGTTTTTTTTTTCCTGCGGCCTGCACTTGTCTTTTGGGGCCTTCCAGAGAATCCCATCTTCTCCGTCAGTGCGTTTGGTTTCTAAGGAGTTCTCAGTCAAGACAGAAGTATAAAGTCAGCAAAGTTTGTCTTTGTCTTCCCCAGGAAGACTCCTTCACTGTTATCTTTTCTACGTTCTCTGAGTCTGAGGCAACTTTAGGGCATCCCAAAAGAGTCTGATAAACTAGTCTAAAAGTGCTAACAACCAATAATAGCTCACAGTCTTACTCTTTCCAGGAATATTTGTTGGTGATTCCACTCCACCCTCTCTCCCTGCAAATCACTTTGTATTCATTTGGTATAGGTATACTATTTACTTATCTGTGAACAGCTTTCCTTTTTACTCTTTTCCTCTTTACTCAGGGAGGTGATGAAGATGTAAAATGACTGAAGATTCATTTGTATCTATTGTGGTTCCACCATTTCTAAAGTGATTGAAAACTCTTTGCTACCAGCGACCGTTTTCTTATATTGAATGAATTGGGAAGTAGGAAGAAAGGGCTCCCTCCTCTTCTCTTGTGTTATAGTGACACTGGTTGCTTAAACTGTCAATTGAAACTTCTGTGGGCTAAGCTGATAATGAGAGATACTCAGTCATTCCATGACGTATTATTTGTGGGAAGAGAAAGAAAGGTCTCTTCCAGTTATCTTTTTATATGAGAGGCAGCTGGATGGTTTAGTAGATGCAGCCCTGCACCTGAAGTCAGGAATACCTGAGATCAAAAGTTGCCTCAGATACTTAACGGGTTGTGTGACCCTAGGCAAGTCACTTCACTTCTGTGTGCCTCAGTTTCCTAACCGGTAAAATAGAAATGATAATAGCAGTAGTTATTGAAAAGGTTGTTGTGACAGTAAAAAGAGTTAATGTACATAAGGCACTTTGCAAACCTCAGAGTATGATAGAAATGCTAGCTATATCCCATAATTTTAGCTGAAATTTTTTCATAAGTCCCTTCATTGAATGTCCACATAATTCTCTACACCAGGCCTGCACAACCTGCAACCTGCCAAAAGATTTCAGGCAGCCCATGAAAAATGTAAAGGAAAACACCTACGCTTTCCGAGGGCTGCCTGAAATCTTTTGATGCGTCTGTTCTACACAGTTACCCTCACTAGGTTATTTTTCCTTGAGAGGTACAAGCTCCCATGATACTTGTAAATATGACGGGTCTTTCCATATAGTGCGATGGTAAGGGTCCTTCAAAGTCCCTGCTGATCCCTTTCAAAAGACCTCCCCAACAAATCCCTTCCATTCTGTTGCCAGGGGACAAAACCTGTGTGCCATTATCACTTTAGAGACAAGGCAAGTCCCCATGAAGTAGGGAGCACAGGCGTCTTAGGAGTTCCCATTTGTATAACATTTCATAATTACAAAGTACTTTAAAAAATCCTTATAAAAATGCCCTCATTTCTCAGGAAGCCAAACGCCTGGATTTCAAGATCTTAAGAAACTTATCCTTTGGCAAGATGAAATCAGCTGTGAAACTCTCACCTACTTAGCACCCACTGCTCCTGGGACACTACCCTCTCTCATTGGAAAGAATGGATACTGGACATTGGAACATACCTCCACCATTAAGGGAAGGCAACCAGGGAATTCACGTCACCACTTCCCATCCAGTTTACCTCCTGGATTTTATGTTCTCCATGAACTTATTCTACAAGCTGAAATCAACTCTAAACACATACCTTCTTGGATCATTTCCCACCTCAGCTGAAAGACTTCATTATGCCCCTCCAGGTAACCTTCCCCTACTCCCCTCCAACCTAATTTTCAGTTTCTTTTTATGGGTTGCCTTGTGCCATTAGACTGTGAGCTCCTTGACAGCAGGGAATGTCTTATGCCTTTCTTTATAACCCTAGTGCTAGCGCAGTGTCTGGCACACAGTAGGTGCTAGATAAATTGACCTTATCTCATTCAATCAGCTATGAAGTAGGCAGTGGGACTAATACTACACCCATTTTACAGATTAATAACCTGAAACTCAGAGAAGTAAGGTGATTTAGGACACTCAGTAAACGATGGAGACAGGATCTGATTTAGTCTTCTGTCTCTAATCTAGTGTTTCTTCTACACTGAAGTATACCTTACCTCTATCTGAATCTTTCTTGAGAGCTGGAAGGGAATAGTGAAAAAGATTGTATAGGGAGGGCCTTAAATACTAGGATAGAGTCTGGACTTTATCTAGGAAACAGGAGGGAGCTATTGAAGGTTTTTCAGCAGGGTGGTAATGCAATCATAATTGCACATCAGGAAGCTCAATCTGGCACCGGTGTAGTAGTACGTGCCTCCGAAAGGGAGTCTATATAGTGGAGTGAGGGGAAAGGGGCAGTTAAAGGAGAAAGACTGGGAGTGTCTGAGGCCAATTTTTCTCTCATCATTCTTCTCCAGGGTAGTCCCTTTGGGTGTGGACTTTGAGATCCTCTGGAGGTGAGGGGTGGGGAAATTATAAAAATTGATAAAAAAAAAAAAAAGCCAGCCTCTGCTGTGCAATTGTTCCAAGTCTGGTACCCAGTGTTCACTTTGGTGCCGATCAGTGAAAACTAGTTGAGATAACTCTTGGGAAAGATGCTGGCAGCTGATGGCCTGTGTGTCTGTCACACAATCAGCACTGTAGGAGGAAGTCTGAAAGGAAGTTGCTCAAATGATTATTCTTTGAAGGCCTTTGGGTACCCCACCCTTAGATGGAGACAGAACCAAAGGGAAGAGAGACCTTTGTATGAACCTCAGCTTGAAAATGAGTGTGTGTATAGATAGGGTTGTGGGGGAGGGAGGGAGTTGGAGGTGGGAGCAGTAGGGTCCTCATGTGGGCAGATGGTATGTGTACAATTTGCATGTATGAGGCAAGTCAGACTAAATACAGAGATCAGAGTTCATGAAATGTTAGAGCTGAACAGGACCTTGAAAATAATAGTTCAATGTGAACATTTTATTATCAGTAATAAATTTAAAATTAATTATACAAATAATTGCTGGCATTTATACGGTGATTTAAGGTTGACAAAGCATTTTACATACGTTATCTCATTTGACCCTCACGCAAATCTTGTGAAGTAGCTAGTTCACATATTATAATCTTGAATTTACAGATTCAGAGATTGCACCTGGGAGAAGCCATGACCTTAATCACACAGGCGAACTGTTCATAAGTATCTCAGGTGGTATGCAGACTCTGATCTCCTGACTGCAGCTCTGGGGCTCCTCACACTACAGTCGGTTAGCTGGAGAACTGGCACTCCAGGCTGCATGTGCAGAGCTGAGCTGCTCCTTGGCGCTTCTGTATACATCGGGGGAGAGGATGGCAACAGCTACCATGACCCCTGCCCATTAATCCCAGAGTGTGCATGTGCCTGAGTGCACGTGCACAGGCAGACAATCCAATTGATCTGAAGAGCTAAGGGGAAGGGCAGCTGGGGAACACAAATGAACCAACCCCACCCACCCCTCTGTGGCAAGGAAATAGCCCAAGCCAGTTTCCTTTCTGAGAACAGGAAAGACTCAGGGAAACAGTGGCCTGGGAAGACCTGGTTGAGAGAGAGAGAGAGAGAGAGAGGGAGAGGGAGAGAGAAAGAGAATGACCTATGTGTCAGCACTAAGGAGAAACTGAGATTCCTTTCCTAAGGGGACATTCTTCCATCCTGTCCTCTCACAGGTCCTGGGCCTCTCAGGACTGGCTCTGGGGCTTGGTCTGGGCTCCATATACAATCAATATCCCATTTGTGACACTTACAAACTGGGTGTCCTTGTGGCTTTTCTGAACCTGTTTTTTTGTCTATAAGAGGGGCAAAAATACTTTAGTACCTACCTCACCAGGTAATGGGGCCCAGTTGAAATAATGGACATGACCCAAACTATCAAGAATACCATAATTCTTTCACCTGGTCACCAGGACTTGCAACCTTGTTGTCATCCTTAACTTTCTCTCAACCCCCCTCCCCCCATGTCATTTCTACCTTCATTACATCTCCTGAAAGCTCCTTCTCTTCTGGCACTGTACTCAGTCCAACCCTCATTATCTCATGACTTATGAGAGTCTCCAACTAGTGAAATGGCCTGCTATTTGGTGCTCCTACCTCAAGCCTCTCCCCTCTCCAATTCATTCTCCATTTAGCTGTCAAACTCATCTTCTTGAAGTATGTCTGACTATGCCACAGCCCACCCTCCCCTTGCCCCCCATTCAACAAATTTCAGTAACTGCCTATTGACCTTAGGTCTAAATATAAAATCTTGTTTGTTTCTGTAACCTATCCCCTTCCTATCTTTCTGGTCTTCTTACACCTTTATACCCCACCTAGTACTCTGGGATCTAGGGACAGGACTCCCTGTCCCTAGAACTGGACTTGAGTGTTTTCCCTGGTTCTCCCTCATGCCTACAATTCTATGCTTTCTCATTTCTGCTTCCTGGCTTCCTTCAAGTCTCAGCTAAAATCCCACCTTCTACAAAAAGCCTTTCCTGATTCCTCTTAATTCCCTTTGTTGATCAGCTCCAATTTTATCGCATGTATTAGCGAGTGTTCTCACCCAGATGAGCAAATGTAGTGCTGTACACCAAATCTCTGAAAGCTGCCCACTCCTTTTCTGCTCCACTGTTGCCAACTGTGTGTTGGCTCAACTTTCCCTCACTACCGTACTGATGGTAAGGTCTTCAATTTGAAAAGGCTACAAGCCAAAACCAAAGTGGAGGGAGTATCTGTGCATGATTTTCTGTTTGCAGGTGATTGTGCACTCAATGCAGCCTTTGAAGCTGAGATGCAACAAAGTATGGATCAATTCTCTTCTGCCTGTGCTAATTTTAGCCTAATAATTAACACCAAGAAAATACAGGTGCTCCATCAACCACCACTACACCATACATACGTGAAACCATTGATTACAACAAATGGAGAAGTTTTGAATGCTGTGGATAAGCTCACTTACCTTGATAATGTGTGTGTTTGGTCCTTCATTGCCAAAGACCATGCCATCAGAGAAATGATGACATGACTTGCACTTGATTTTGTTTTGAGTGAGGGAGGGTTGTGCAGTTCACCAGTCTTACTTCTCCTCCAGAGTCATCTGAATCCAATGACCAGATATTCATCAGGATGACTGCAGATGACCCAGGATGAGACAACTGGGGTTAAGTGACTTGCCCAAGGTCACACAGCTAGTGAGTATTTAGTGTCTGAGGTGACATTTGAACTCAGGTCCTCCTGACTCCTACACTGGGGCTCTATCCACTGCAGCACCAAGTTGCCCACTACCTTGGTAGTATACTTTCCAGGGATGTACACATTGACAATGAGGTTGATACACACATTGTCAGAGCTAGCTCAGTGTTTGGGAGGCAAGGTTTGGGAGAGCAGAGGTATTAGACTGACTACCAAACTGAAAGTCTACAGAGCCATTGTGCTGACCTCATTGTTATATGCTTGTGAAATATGGACAATCTACCAGCTCCATGCCAGGACACTGAATCACTTCCACTTGAACTGTCTTAGGAAGATTCTGAGGATAACCTGGCAGGATTAAGGCACCAGTCACTGAGGTCCTTGCTTGACCTGAGCTGCCAAGCATTCAAACTATGCTTCAGAGAGCACAGCTCCGATGGGCTGGTCACATTGTTCAAATGCAAAACGTACGCTTGCCAAAAAGACTATTTTGTGGAGAACTCATATGGGGCAGGTAATCACATGGTGGTCAGAAGAAGTGATACAAGGACACTCTCAAGGTCTCTCTCAAGAACTTTGGATTTAATTGTGTGACATGGGAGACACTGGCACAGGACAGCTCAGCATGGTGTGCCAACATCAGAAAGGGTGCTGTGGTTTCTGAGCAGAATTGAAACAGCACAAAGAAAATGTAGGATGAACGAATTCGGAGTAACCACCCCAAATGTTCACACGGACTGTTTCCAATAGTAGAGCATTCTGAGCCCATATTGGTCTGATCAGCCATAGTCCTACACACTGAAACTTCACTTCATCATGGTGACATCATTTTCGTCCTCTTTGAGAATGAAGGACAACAACCAATCGGGTGTGTGTGTGTGTGTGTGTGTGTGTGCTGTATCTTTTTTGTAAATTGTTGTTTGTATGTCATCTACCTAGACTGTAAGTTCCTTGAGAGCAGGGATTACATTTTGCCTTTTTTTGTAGCCCCAGTACTTAGCACAGTGGCTGGCATGTAGTTTTTGTTGTTCAGTCATGTCTGAAGCTTCAAGATTCCATTTGAGATTTTCTCGGCTGAGAAGTTGCAGTGGTTTGCCATTTCCTTCTCCAGCTCATTTTACAGATGAGAAAACTAAGGCAAACAAGACTAAATGACTTGTCCAGGGTCACACAACTAGTAAGTGTCTAAGGCCAGATTTGACTTCAGGAAGAGGAGTCTGGCTTGGTCCCCAGCCTAGTGCTCTGCTTGGCTCTGAATGCCAGATGACTGACAGTTTTCATTGTTATTGTTGTTAGAATAGCTCCCGGAGCTGAGCCTCTCTGACTGAATGTGTGGGGAGAGGTTGGGTGAAGAATTGTGCGAAGTGAGTCCAGGAGAGCTAACAGGGTATTGGATTAAAGACTCATGAGTTCCATGCAAGGTGGATAAATCTACATTGTGAGAAATAGGTCAGGAGATGAACAGTCCGGTCAGAGACTTAATATTTCCGCTAGCATTTCCCTAACATAATCTCTGGGTCTCCAGTTTCAGCCTAGGTGTGACCCAATCTCCTGCTCTCCGTGCCGGTGCCGAGGACAGTGGACCCAGAAGGCCTTGCTCCTGATACTAATGACTCATTCCAGCCTCCAGATTGCCCTCGATTCTGGGTGTGTCCTTCTATAAACAAGCAAAGTATCCTTTTTACTGCCCCCCCCCTCCCCACCCCCCCTGGAGGCACTAGAGAAGGAGGAAGGAAGAGGTGGAAGGGGGCCATTTCAAGACAAAACAAAACTAATGCAAGCTTATTGGAAGCCATTAGAGAACAATTAAGTGCTAAATTATAGGACCATTAAGAGGTGGTGGTGGTCATTTGAGCTGAGACTTGAAGGATGGATAGAATGTGTCCCGGTGTAGGGGATGGGGAGGAAAAGCTTAGAGGTGGGTTGAACTGTATGTGTATGGGTAGAAGCCCACTCTATCTGGAGCCCCCAAATGGAGCTCTTTTCAAACTCAAAAGCTGGCTCCTGGAGGCAGGGGGTGAGGTCAATGCCATGGAGATCCAGGAATGGAATTTTCCATCAGGTTTAGCTCTGCTTAGCTCTAGATGATAAGGGGAGGGGATAGTTCAGTAGATATCGGGTACTTCAGAACAGAATAAAGATAAGGGAAAAGAGATCTGTTCAAAAAATAGAAACTACCTTACTGACTTTTCCCCACTTTGGTCTTTTAACTTGGAGTTTACCTGTGGGTCATCATAGCCATAAAAACCACAATCAGCTGACACTGTGTTCCATACCCTGGGAGTTTCCAGAGCTGGGGAAATGGGACCATAAACACCATGGAGGGTGGGAGGAGGAGGAGGAAGCAGCTGACTTGTCCTTTCCCCACTCTTTGTTTTACTATTTATCACCTTAGCACTCATCTATAGGATAAACATAATATAATGGAAAGGGTTCCCAGAATTTGAAGGTAAAAAGGGATGGTGGAGATGCCCTGCTCCTATGCTATCATTTTACAGATGAGGCCCAGAGGGGAAAAGTGATTTACCCAAGGTCACCTAGATAATTACAGTCATGCCCGACACTTGGGTCATCTGGCTCCAAGTCCAATGGTCTTTCTGTTACAATATTAAGGAATCAGGAGAGCTGAGTATTTCTACCTTGAGCAACATACTTTCCCTATATGAGCCCCAATGCCTCAGTTTCCTCTTCTGTGGAATTGATGGGGTGCTTGGGTGCCTGTGCTTGGACCCCAATTCTAAAATCACATTTCTCCCTAAGCTCAGAACACTATCCCAGGCAGTTTCTCCCCAGGTAGCAAAACTTTTATCTCCCTGATATGGCAACCAGATTTACCTATAGAATTTATTAGTTTGAACCAGTTGTATACTGGCCGAACTGGCTATATACTGGATCATAAAGATATTTACTACTCACTGACCAATCATATGCATCCTAGACTTAGACATGTATATACTCCCTTAAATTTATCTTGTCTAACAAGATACTGGTGGGGGCAGCCTTGGTATTTCTCAATCACCCCTGAACTTTAGCTGATTTAGTGATGTTTCAGGTCTAAAACCATACTTTCATGTAGCCCCCCCCTTGCATTATTTCCCAGTGAACTCTGGGTAAAATAGATCTGGCTCAGTAGATACTAAAAGTGAAAGTTCCTTCAAGAACTGACCACTCCTTAACCACTCACTAATCCTGCCCTGAATTAATTAATTAGCATATTTGTCACATGTTTTATTATCTTATATAGACTTTAACTGTATACCCCTCTAAGGTCACAGGTGCCCTATGAACTCTTGAGCCCTGAAAGGCATAACAGTAAATCTTTACCAATTTGATTTTAAAAATGCTTGAATCCTAGAATTCACTAGTTGCTCTGCCCCGGTACTCCAGTCTGCTTCCTTCCAATCCTTGTCAGAATGACATTTATATACTGCAGAGATGAGCTCTGGTATTTCTGAGTAAGCTTCTGGAGGGCAGGCAATGTGTCTTCTCTTCCCTACACAGTGCCTAGGACCAGAAGGGGATTACCCTCTAATTGGTGTTTAATTTACCTTCCATACCCAGCATGTTCAGTGTCTTCATGGTTTTCCTCCTTTCTCCCTTCTTCACATCAAAACCCAATCTCAGAAAAACATCTGATAACCTCTGGGCTTAGTATTAGGAAGAAAGAACCAATGGTGAGGAATCTTCTCAGGGACAGGATTTTGCCTGATTCTGGGCTATACAGAGGAGACCAAGGCTTACTCCTCTCCATCCACACCAGTACCCTGGATTCTCTCCGTATACTCACAGCATAAAAGACAGCAAAAAGGAATGCAGATTGAGTTCAGTAAACATTTATTTAGTTCCTCCTATGCACAGGGTGTGGTACTAGGAATTTCTTTTTGAGGGGTGGGGTAGAGGGAATGGTTATAGATCAGTTATTTTATAGGTATAAAGAGCTCCCAGAAAGGAAATTCCTCTCTCAATGCATTTGGGCACCATCTTTATAACTTGTAGTCTTGGAGTCACCTAGGGCTCGGGAGAGGTTAAATGAATTTCCCAGTGTCACACATCTAGTATGGATCACTGGCTGTCCTTGAACACAAGTCTTCCTGAGGTCAGATCTCCATCCAGTAAGTCAAGTTGTGCTAGAAATAATACAAAGCCAAAAAAAAGCATGGTATGGGGAAAGAGACCAGGCTTGGAAGTCAAGGTTAGGGGCTGCAACTGATAGAGTACTGGGCCTGGAATAAAGAAGTAATTATTGCTTAGTCTCTTCCTGACCCCTTTTGGAGTTTTCTTAGCAAAGTGGTTTGCAATTTCCTGCTCCAGTTCATTTTGCAGATGAAGAAACTGAGGCAAACAGGGTTAAATGACTTGCCTCAGGGTCATTAGTGCCTGAGGATGGTTTTGAACTCAGGTGTTTCTGCCTCCAGGCACAGTGTTCTATCCACTGCAGCACCTGAGTTCAAATATAGTCTCAGACATGTATTAGCTTTATGACTTTGGATAAGTCACTTAACCTCCCTCTCTCTCTATTTCTTCAACTATAAAATGAGGTGCGTGTATGTTTGTCCTTCATTGCCAAAGAAGACCATGCCATCACAGAAATGATGACATGACTTGCACTTGACTTTGTTTTGAGTGAGGGAGGGCTGTGCAGGTCACCAGTCTTGCTTCTCCTCCAGAGCCATCTGAATCCAATGACCAGATATTCATCAGGATGACTGGAGATGACCCAGGATGAGGCAGTTGGGGGTTAAGTGACTTGGCCAAGGTCACACAGCTAGTGAGTGTCAAGTGTCTGAGATGAGATTTGAACTCACTGCACTGGGGCTCTATCCACTGCCCTATAAAATGGGGTAATGATAGTAGCACCTACCTCCCAGAGCTGCTGAGAGGATCAAAGGAGATGATACTTGTAAAGTGATTAGCACGGTGATGCACAACAGTAGAAGTTCATGAAATACTTGGCTCCTTCATTCCTAACTTGGTCAATAACTTGTAGTGTGACTTTACTCATCATTTAGCCTTTCTGACTCCAGTTTTCTCATTTTTAAAATTAGGTTGGATTAGATGATTTCTTCCAGCTCTAATATTCTATGAGACACAGAGAAAATCATGGAGATAAAACTTTAACCATTTCAATTTGGCCTGTTTAAAGAGTGGGGATCAGGCTCTCCTAAGCTACATCTCCCCTTCAAAGTGCTAGGGATCCTCTAGAGTAGTTGGGAGGTTCTTCTCTAATGCTATCAGCTCAAGCTCCCATTTTTTGGTGCCTCTCTCCGATATCAATGACCAGTGGTTTCATTTCACTGGTGAGGATGAATTAGCTTTCACCAAGGGATATTTACTGAAATTTCACAGCGAAAGCAGAAATACAAACATTTTCCCTGCTGCGTAGGGGCACACTCTCTCTAGACTACCTCAGTCCTTGGAAAGTGGGCTTGTGTGTCCGTAAAATCCGGCCCCAGGCCTTCCAAAGGCCTGTTCTTCAAATCCTTCTAAAGTCACAAGATCCCCAGTCTAGTCCAATCACCTAAGGAAAGAACAAAAGCAAAGAAACAAAACATAGAGCCCTGTGTTCAAAGATCACAAGTCAATTTAGATGGGGACAATAGGTCAGTGGTACTGGGTCTCTCCCCCTAGTGGGAGGCTTATAGCATACTTGCCTCCTCATTCAAACACAGCCAGACAGGAGAAAGGAAAAAGGGATGGAGGGGAAGAGAGAAGGAAAGAGATGGAGGAGGAAAGGAGGGAAAAGGAAAAAGGAGGGTGGGGAGAGAAGGATGGAGGGAAAGGGAGAGAAAGAAGGAGGGAAGGAGGGAGGAGGGAAAGAGAGGAAAGAAAAGACTTGCTTTGGTGCTTTATAATGTTTTTTAAGATCCAGTTCTAGCTCAGCAGCCGATCAAAAGATTATTTCTTCACTACATGGTTGGTTAGTGGATTGGAAACAGAATACTTGTAAGAGCTTCAGAGTCCCTGTGGTAGTTTGCAGCAGATCAATCCCCTCTGCATGCTTATGAATCTTGGGCTCTAATTGGTCAGTTCCCCTACCAAATGGAACACATCTTTTGTTTAATAAAGACCCCCAAAGTAATTAACCTAGGGATGGCTCCTGCCAAGGGTTGGATTGTGTTAAGAGTAGGAGGTATGTTATACCATAGAATCCTTGGTGCTCAATATTTTTTATTCAGAAGAAATAAAATCACTCATTTTGGATGACCCAGAGTACTTGAAGAGCCAGGGTCAGAGCAGTTGAATGTTACAAAAAAAGTTTAAAGCTGTTAAAATTGAATGAGAAAGTGAAGGAAGTACAGAGGGTGATAAAATTTGTCCTGTGGAGTTGATCACATGTGATACATTTTGTGAGGTCAAGGGTCACAGCTTATGTGGATTTGTACACAAAGTGCCTAGCATGACCTTTAGTAAGTACTTGTTGATGGCAGTTTCATTCCCCTTTTCTACCAGCTGGTCCTTTCCAAGACCTGGGTGGGAAGGGACACAGAGCAAAACTATTCAAGAGTGAACCACCATCTCAATTGTTTCTGGTTTTAGCACTGACCCTCTAGAATAGCTTCTTCCTAGTTTCTTCACATGTTGCTCTTTGGCAAATTCAAAAGGACATCACTCACTTAGAATTCACTTGGTCAGTCAGAAGATATAGTGCTCCAGGAAACCAGTCTGCCTTGTCTGTCTGCCGATCAGGAACTGACTTCCTAAATCCATCTAAGAGATGCTTCCCAGGCCCTGGCCCTGTGACCTAAACCCCAGAAGATCCCCCATCCTGCTTCCCAATCCAGAAAGACAATGGAGCCAAAAGCCCCAAAGAACTGCCGGGATGTCCTATAGCTTCATCTTAATGAATACTTTTCCATTCACTCACTCACTCATTCATTCATCTGGGCCTACAGCCACAAGATGGTCCTCTGTCAATGGGGATTCCTCAAAATTCTGCTCTCAGTCCTGACCTCCCCCTCCTGCCATGCTCCATGTCTACCTCCAAGAGGTTAAGGTGTGCTCAATTCTGGTTCTCAACTAGCTATTAGTTCATCTTTTCTAGACTGTTAATGTTAATTAAATGAACCAACAAACAACTCTGAGGTGCTTGAACTTGAAGATGATACCAAGAGCTCTTTTAATATAACATTTAAGGTTTACAAAGGGCTTTAATACACTATTTTACTTGAGCCTGACGACAACTTGTAGAGTAAATGCTTCTATTATCCCCATTTTTGAGACTCAGAGAGGTGAAATGATGTGTGCAGGGGTCAAATCCTGAAGCAATGTTTGAGTGCAGGTCTTCCCAATCCATGATAACTAAGGTTTGAGCTAGGACCTTAACACTCCTGTTATGATGGGCTCTAAGCTCCCTCCAAATCAGCAGGCCTTGCAGAGAGTTTGCTGAGTGGTAGGGAAATGGCCATGTTGACCATGGACCATGGACAACTCTATCTCTACATGTGTTTGTTTGAGTACATTTAAAGGAGTGCGTGACCTGTGTGTGAGTCCACCACGCTCACAGATGGCGATGATGATGCAGAGCACTGGATTTAGACATCAGAAAACCTTGACTCAGGTCCTTAGGTACCAATTCTACTTAAATGATTATGTGACCTTGGGCAAGTGAATTCACTTCTCTGAGCCTTGGTTTCTTTACCTATAAAATGGGGATAAAAAGACTGACATTAACTATCCTAGAGTTGTGGTGAGGTAATACTTGGTTAACCTTAAAATGCTCAAAAGAGGAGTTATTTTGTTAGGTTTGGGTATGAGGTGTGAATAAGTGCCCAGTATGTGTGTATACATTTGCGTGAATTATGAAGGAATAGGTACTATATGACAATAACATAAGCTGACATTTACATGGCACTCTGTGAACATTTCCCATTTGGATCTTCACAGAATCCTTGTGAAGCAGGTGTCATTACTGTCCAGCTAATTAGTCATTAGACAGGCTGTGGGTAAGAGCTCTGGAACGAGAGTCGGGAAGACTTGAATTCAAAATCTGCCTCAGACACTTGCTAGCCGAGTAACCTCAGACCAATCACTTAAATTCTGTCTTCCCCAGTTTCCTCATCTGTCAAAGAAAGAACACAATAATATCATTAATCTCCCATGACCACTGTGAGAATAAAATGGAACAGTATTCTATTCATAAAGCACCTTGCACACCTTAAAAACTGTGTAAATGCTAACTATTACAATCTCCATTTAATAGACAAGAAACTAAGCATCACAGAAGCGGAATGACTTGCTTAAGCTTGAACAGCTAGTCAAGCGATGGGGGTGGGATTCACATGAGGAGTTTTCCTGATTCCCAGTTCAGGACTCTACGGGAATTGTGAGCTGTATGTTTTGTGACTGGGTGAAGATATGAGTATCTGCAATGTGTGTAGGTGAAAGGTGTTATATATATGAGTGTGATTTTAGCTGGAGTGCATGTGTGAGCCTCGGTGTGATCTGTTCAAGCACGTGTGTGAATCTGTTACAGATAATTTACTCAACACATATTCTGTTCCCCCAAGGGCAAGAATTTTGGGGAAAAGAGAACAAGTGAGTTGCAAACCCCAGGCCTGTCTGCCCAGGCCGGAGAAGGAGGGAATCTAACAACGTGGCTGCTCCTATAGGACAGGTGCCTTCTCCCTCCCCTGGCCCACCTCCCATCTATTTTCTGAGTAATAGGCTTTTCTGCCAAGGAAGCAACAAAGCCTTTGTGAGCACAAAGCCCGGTTCCTAGTTGTACTTACCACTTGTTTTTTTAGAAGGAAAATTGCTGGTGACACTTTCCTTCCCTTTTCCAGAGGGAGCCTTTCAGAACAGATGTGTTTTCACACTGAGGCTTACACCCCGGCAGCACCTAATTATTTCTCAGTATTGTTGCCATAAATCTGGGGAATATTAGAATAATGGAGCCATATGGAGGCATTGTAAGAGGGGAGAAAACCGCCAAAGCCATTGTGTGGGGCAGGGAGTGAAAGAGAGGGGAGAGAGGGAAAAAGAAAAGAGTAGGAAATGGAGGAGGGGGCAGAGGGAGGGGGGGGACAGAGAAAAGGGAAAGGCAAAGATAGAAACAGAGAAAAGAGAAAAAGAGAGAGGGAGAAATGGAGAAAAAGAGAAAGAAGGGAGATGGAAAAAATAAGAGTGAAGGAAAAAGAAAACAGTAGGAAAAGGGGGAGAGGGCAGAGGGAAGGGGGGGAACAGAGAAAAGGGAAAGGCAAAGAGAAATGGAGAAAAGAGGAAAAAAGAGAGAGGGAAAAATGGAGAAAAAGAGAAAGACGGGAGATGGAGAAAATAAGAGTGAAGGAAAAAGAAGAGAGTGGGACAGAGTGGGAGAAGGTCAGGGAGAAGAAGGGAAAGGGGAAAGGCAAAGAGAAAAGTGAAGAAAAGGGGGAAGAGGGAGGAAAAAAAGGGGGGAGTAAGAAAGAGCCCAGGAGAATGCCAAGGAAGGAAAGGAAGGAGAAAGGAAAGAGGCAGAAAGAAAAATAGAGAAAAAAGGAAGAAGGAAAGAGAGGAGAGGTGGGAGAAGACAAGGGAAAAAGGAGATAGTAAAAAAGAAAGACTGGTGGAGGGGAGAGAGAAGGGAAAAGAAAGGGAAAAGGCAGAGAGATAAATGGGGAAAAAAGGAAGAGAGAAAAAGGAGAGTGGGAGAAAAAGGGAAAAGGGAAGAGAGATTTGGGAGAGTGAAGGGAAGGGGAGGGAGAAATAGGAGAAAAGGAGAGACAAATGGAGAAAAGAAAAGAGAGAAGGGAGAAGGGTAATGGGAAAAAGAAGGAAGTTAGAGGCAGAATGGGGGAGGATAAAAAAAGGGAGGAGAGGGAAAGCAAAGAGGGAGAGAGAAGAAGAAAGAGTGAGGGAAAGGAAGAAAAGCAGAGAGGAAAAAAATGAAAGAGATGGGAAGGAGAGAAATTTGTGTTAGGAAATCTCAGATGAAAACTCTGAGTTGAAAAGATGAAAAGATAACCATTTTCTGAGGCTGGAGAAAGGACAGTCATAATTGTGTGTGAGGTTAGTATGTGAGGCAGGTACAAGGTAGAGGAGAGGCTTTGTTTGCACGCTCCCCCCCACCCCTCATCTCCCTTTAATGACTCTCCACAATCCATTCACCTGTGTGGGAGTTTCAAAGCTAGACTCATTCAGTTGGAATTAAAAAGCTGATTGAGCTGGACCTAGGAAAAACCTCAGTGTTGTCCTATCTCAGATTAATTTCCACTTCAGTTAACAGATGGACCCCCACCTTTCACCATGAGTCACCTTCCCCAGCACCTTCCGGGGAGAGCAAAAGACCTGATGGGAGAAGAGAGGTAAGGGATGAGGGACAGGATCTCTCTCTCTCTCTCTCTCTCTCTCCCTCTTTCTCTCTCTCTCTCCCTCTCCCTCCCCCCCTCTCAAAATTAAACAATATTGGCATGCTTCACTCCTAGTAAGAGGAGCTAAATAGCTTTCATCCCCTTAGAAAGTATTCAGAGAGGTGTCTGGAAGTACCTCCTTCCCTTTATATACATCATTCAAATGTGAGCTCCACCATGATAAAATCTGGGGATTTTTATCCTATTATTTCAATAATGAAGACCATGAGACCAGGACAAGTGAGTCCTTGATATCTGGTTGTCATTGCTCCAAATTTAAGGATGCGGAGTATAAGAAAAATTGTCCTGGAGAAACTTGATCAGACTGCTAGATCAACCCAGTGCCTGGCACATAGTAAGGATGAAATAAATGCTTTCTGACTATATGCCATAGTCCTTAGATGAGTCTTGAAAGCTCCAGTAAATAAGGAGAGGAGAAAAGGAAAAGAAGCCTCTCAGGGAAGACTACGGTAGTGGTCATGAGGAAGGAGAGATGATGCTACTTCCTGCAGATCCTGGAAAGATTCCTAGGAGGGATGGAATCTTTAAATAGGGAGTTTGGGTGAGAGCAGTTTAGAATGTAATAAAGAGAGTGGGCCTGGATTCAGAAAACAAAGGACCCTATTTCCCTCTATGCCCCAAGAAGCTCTCCCCTGGACTCTGAGCAGAATTAAGGGAGAAGAATCAAGGACAGGCATAGTCTGGTCTCAAGGACTAATTTGAGCTGGAAAGGTTGCTACGTACCAGGGGGAATGAAAGGAATAAAAGCGTGGGCGGGGGAGGGAAGGTGAAATCAATCAACCAACAAACATTCAGTCATGGGCGCTGGAAATATACAAGTACAAAAATGGAAAAAACTCTAGGAAGATCTTATATGCTAACAGGAGTTACAACAAGTACATATATAAATACATACAGCTTAAATATAAAGTGACCTACACAAATATTTACAAAACAGTTAAATACAAGGGAGCTCTGGAGGGAGGGTATTAGTAGTTGGATCTCAGGAGTACCCTCAGAGCCCTTGTTCTCTGTTGGGGTAGGAAAAGATCCTGGCAGTCAAAGCATTGGGAACCTTACGTTTGGAAATGCAGACTCTGGGCAAGAAGCTATTTCTTGACTAGCCCAAAAGACATATAGTTTGGTTTCTGATTGCAGTATCAGTCCACCAAAGGCGGTAAAGAAAATGATACAGCTGGATTGGGAACGCACTGCATTATTTTTTATTCTTATGATCATTCTCAGCATTAATTTTCAACATTTAAAAGATCCTACTGATGTAATGAGTGCAGGTTCTCATTTTACTGAGGTGACTGACACCCTCCCCATGCCTTGCTAGAGAGACTTCCAAAGTAACTGTTTGTGGACAGGGACTATTTTCATTTCTATTTTTGTATCCACAGTGCCTGGCACAAAAATTAAATGCTTGTTGAATTGAATTGAACAGAATAAAAAGTTAATCACCTAATGACCATTTCTCTGGTGATGGTCTTCTCTGAACTAGTTGACAGGCACACAGTCTATGGCCAGGCTTGTAACCTAAGCTCTTCTCTCTTTGTAGGACTGCATCTTAGACTACCTTTCAAGGATCAATTATCAGCTATGGTGAGGCATAAAGGGAAGATTTTAAGAGTTGATCATTAATAGCTCATGTTTTTATCATATTTTATGCTTTACAAAGTGCTAAAAACAATTCCATAAATAATTATAATCCTCTGTTAACAGATGAAGAAACTGAGACTCTACAACTGGTCCCTTGCCCATAGTCACATGGCTAGTAAAGTGGTTGCACCCGGATCTCTTCACTCACACTCTGCTAACTCCAATGCCTGTGCCCACAGTGCCTTTCTACATACCACTTTACAATTTCATGATGCTTTAAGTTGGTCACTTCAAAACTCTTTCTCTTGGGATCCTCTTAGCAACTTTGAGACACAAGGATTTCCATTTGCAAATTTTCATTGTTCAAATTAGGATTCAGTTTTCCCAAAGAAGGTGAACTCTATAAAGTAAATCATACCTGCATTGTCTTTGTACAAAAGAGAAAGGGGAAAAAAGACAAGGAAACCAAGTTTCATATTGAGCTGATGGCAGCTAGAGTGCTGATCTTGGAATTAAGGAGATCTGAGCTCAAATTTTGTCTTTGACTCTTACTGACTCTAGGACCCTGGATAAGTCATTTAAATTCTTAGCCCATTTTCTACTCGGTAAAATTGGGACAATAAGACCCATAGTACTTATCTCAAAAGATATAATCCTCTTAAGGATTAAATGTGATAATGTAAATAAAGCCTTTTAACACTATGTAAATGTCAGTTGTTTGACTATTTTCTCCAGTTTTTCCATCTCCTTGACTCTCCCTGCCTTCATCATAGAATGCATTGCTAGAAGGTCAACTGGAAGGCTTCACCTGGACACCAGTACAAATAACCCACCTGAGGGAGCAGATCACCTCACTGGAAGGTATGTAGAGACCAGTCCCAGTTCCATCCCTACCCAGCCTTTCCCTCCAGCAAGACCTCAGCTGAAATAAACGAGGAAGAAGCACAGTTTGCTAAACTCCAAATTGAACCCATCTGCTAATTATGTCACTGAACCAGGGTTTCTGTTTGGTTTTTAAAAACCAGATGAACCAGTTCAATGCAGAACTGAAATTCTATATTTTCTTAAAGGACTGAACAGACCAAAACAAGAGCCCTGGGCTTGTCCTTCTAGGGTACTATACATCCTGGTTAGACTCAGCTACTCTGAGAGATGTCAAGGAGAGAAATCTAATCCTGTCTTACCAGCATTTATTAAGCATTTATGGCATGTAAAGTCCTAGGGATACAAAAGCTAAATGAAAAACAGTCATCAAGGAGTTTATATGGGGGGAAGGAGTGGGATATAACCTATAAACATAAATAATCAGAGAAGTACGAGGACAAAAACAAATGGGGGTGGTTAGGCACAAACCAGGCCCATACACGGCCATGAATGCTTAGTGCCTCAGTTTCTTTTGTGTTTCTTCTTTCCTGATTCTATGACTTTCTTCAAGGAGGAGAGAACTCAGGTATCAGGTGAGACTGGAGAGTCAAAGAGGCCCTGAGGACCACTGGATCTGGTAGAAGCAGTAGCTGAGTCAGGTGAGGAAACAATTTTGAGGGGTGACAGGCTTTTTTGCTATTGATAGACCCAGCAGCTTCTGTGGCCAACAAGGAGCTAGCCCAGATGAGCTGAAAACTAACTTGTAACCAGCAGGTTATGCCACACCCAGAAGTGAATTTGGTAGGGATTCAGTAAAGACACAAAAGGCTCCCAGAGCCAGAAAATATCCCTGGGCAACATTTGTTCTCTACATGGGTGCCTCACTGCCTTTCTGCTTTAAGTCTGAGCCCATGGTCCCCTAGAATAAAATGTGAATAGAGGAGAAAATGTGTCATCAGTAAAGAGGATGTTTTGTAACTTGTTGCTAGATTGCCTCAAGAAATACCCTTTGTAAAAGTTTATTGATACTAACTGGTTAATTCATATTGGCTGGGGCATACCAGATGGGGTCTCATGAGAGATACTATTAGAAATCCCAGCTTCACAGGGTTATCTCTGATGGAAAAAGTAGTTAGCAGCCCTTTGGAAGTCCTTCTTTGTCCATCCAACTGGAAATTGAGACTTCTCTCTCTTGTGTCTCCCTTCCCTCTCCTCCATATTTCTAATGTCTTTTGTTTTTCTTCCCATATCAATGGGTGGTCTATCCTCATGTTTTTCATTCATACCCTTTTGCCATAGTACTATGTCAAGAGGGCTAGTCTAATCCTCCTACAGAGAACTACTGAATAAACAGGAGAAGGAACCTGTACCTGAGGGGTACCCTGGAGCTGAGGGGTAGCACAAGAGTGTAGTGAGAGACAGGAGTGTGGGAAGTAGTAGTTCAATCAGGAAACCCTAAAACTGCCAGTAAGCCAGTTCAAGGCCTGAGGGAAGCTACCTTAGCCAAAGAAGCTGGTTGCAATCTGAATGAAACATTCAGAGGAAGAGCTTGTATCCTATTTATCTTAGGGGGAGTTTGGACTGTTTGAGGGGAAATTTGGATTCCAAGTTCCTTCCTGCCAAGAGGATCTCACACAGGCCCTCTCCTTTAACCCATGGCCATACCACAGGGAATTCTGGCCTGTTTCCTCTGTGCCTAGAGGAAACAGCTGCTTTTGGTCACTTTGCCAGGTGCCCCATGGTACAACCAAAGACAACCATGTGGATTAGGGTATTCAGGAAGGTTTTTTTCTCTGAAAACTTAACAAATACCTCTCAGAGCAAAAGAAACTTGTGTTGTTTTTGCTTCCAATTACACGGCCAAGTCCATGTGGGGATGATGTTTAAAGACAGATAACAGTTTGCTGTAGTTACAGTCAGTCTGGCCACGGAGACTTGGAAGGAGCCAGAGGCTTTACCTTCCCCTCAGTCAAGAAGTAGGCCAACTCCAATAATGATAATACCTAGGGACTCTTTACATTATTCTGCTTTATTTTAAAATAATTATTCAAAAAAAACCCCTCTGTTTTCTGGCCTATTCTTTCTTGCAACAGGCTGTTTCTGCTCTAGACATGTTGCCCATTTCTGCCTCCCCCACCCCACTCCTTTTTCTGCACCGTCACCCAACCCATATCTGAAATACTCTATAGTGGGATCCTCCAGCTTCCTAACTAATCTTTGGTGCCTCTATGCATGGGACAGAAGAGAAAGGAAACTAATCAAAGGTACCTCCTAGAGATCCTGACCTTCCTTATAGAATATCTGGCCCGGATACATAACTAAGCAGCCCCATTGTGTGGGACAGCCTACATGTTCCCTAAGCCCTAGATGGAGTGAAGAGAGCCTGGCATTGCCTGGGTGTCAGGTCATGAGAAGTGTCTTTATTCAGGGGAATGTTGGTGGTTGTTCAAGAGGCTCCTAAGAGCCACCGTTAAATTTTTAATGGAGCATTTACACTTAGAAAGTGGCAAATACTACAAATCAGGGCTTAACTTACTGTTTTCTTGATTATCTAAACTTAGGGAAAGTGCAGGAGAAAATGCTAATAAAACTTAGAAGTGTGTCAAGTGAACATTTTTTTGGAGAACTGGTTATTAAACATTTACCAGCATACCACTTCCTCTAGCACACTAAACATCAAGCCCTCCCTTCTTTTTCTCTATGACCTTAAAGATCATCTCAGCTAAAGCCAAACACATTCTCTTCTCCATCTGATTCATCCTACAAAAACTGGGAGATATAATAACCTTCCTTAGATAATCTTCCTTAAACACAGCTTTCAGCATCTAATGATGCTTTAAAACATTCAATGGTTCCCCACTGCCCACCTGATAAAAGCATGTCTACTTAGACTGAACCATAGAATGAAAACTATGGAGCTGTTAGGTTTTTCAAAAATTTAACTGTTATATCTTCAGCACCTGACACAGTTAGATGCTTAATAAATGCTTGTACACTAAAAATAAATACTTTCAATAATTTTTAAAAATAAATGATTGTCAATTGATTGATTCAAGGCTCTCTATGAATCTGCTTCCAACTTACCATTCCAACATTATTTCCCAGGACTCACTCCCCTCCCCCCACACCTGCAAATTCTCCTTACCAGTTAAAATGGTTTACAGACTTCCCTGCCAATACAACTTGACCTTTCTGGTCTGAAATACCTCCCCTCCCCTCTCTGCCTATCTAATCTACACTTATCCTTAAAGGCCGAGGTTATATTCCCACCTCCTCTCTGAAGCTTTCTGTGACCAGCCTAGCTGGAAGTAGTATCTGCCCTCTCTTAACGCCTGCTTTGGCAGTTGTTCTCTGGACCATTCATTTGGCATGTGTCATATGCTTCTCCGTATTGTTAGTTATCTTTTCATATGTATATGTGGGTGGAAGTTACTGGGAGGCAGATTTTCAGCTCAGTGCAAAGAAGAATTTGCTCACAATTAGCTGGAATGGGATGTGGCTCTTCTTCCTGTTCATGGGGAATTTGATTTCTAAGAGTTCCATGACCTTGGGCAAGTCATTTCCCCAGAGGCAACACAGTATAGTGGAAAGAGAACTGAATTTAGAGTTTGGAAATATAGTCCTATTTCTGGGACTAACTTGCCTTTGGATTTGGACAAGGCAAACCTCCCTGGACTTTATTTTCCTCTAAAGTAAAATGAGGGTAGGGTAGGAAGTCATCCCTGAGGTTCTTTCCTGGTCAAATATTCTATAAACCTATAAGTTTCTCTGAGCCTCTGTTTAAAGTGAAACTAGCTGATCTCTCAGTCTTTCCAGTTCTAATGATTTATTAATTTCAGGTAGATTCTATCCTTTTGTATCTTACAGGCATAGTTGATTAAATGTGCGAGACATGAAGTGTAGTGTAATGGAAAGAACACTGCATTTGGAGTCATCACTAACAACAGAGAAAAGCATATGACACATGCCGAATGAATGGGCCAGATAACAAGCCCCGGAGGAGGCGTTAAGAGAAGGGAGATACTACTTCCAGCTAGGCTGGTCAGAGAAAGCCCCAAGAAAGAGGTGGGAACCCTGACCTGGGCCTTTAAGGATTAAATAGATAGCAAATCCCTGCTCTTCTATTTACTACATTGCTAAGTCATTGCCCTCTTTTAGGCTTTAGTTTCCTCATATATAAAAAGAAGAGGTTGGCCTAGATCTCGGTTCTTAGCCTTTTTGTGTGTCATAGGTCTCTTTGAAATTCTACAGAAGCCTATGGACACCTCAGAATAATGTTTTTAAATGCATAAAATAAAGTGCACAGGATTACAAAGGAAACTGGTTATAATAAGTACAGTATAATAAGTATAGTTAACAAAGTATTTTCTGAAAAGTTCATAGACTCCAAGATTAGATGACCTCTAAAGACCCTCAAGGCTCCAAATCTACAATCCTATCTCTTATGGGGTTGCTAGTGGATGGAGTGCTGGGCTTGGAGTCAGGAAGACCTAAATTCATATTTGACCTCAGACACTACTAGGTGTGTGACCCTGGGCGAAGCAGTTAACCCTTTGTTTGCCTTAATCCACTGGAGAAAGAAATGGCAAACCACTCCACTATCTTTGCCAAGAAAAGCCCATGAACAGTATGGTCCACAGGGTCACAAAGTACTAGATGTGATTGGATAACAACAGCTATCTCTTAGAATTCTTCCCATTCCATACAGTTTTGCACATAGTAGGTGCTGGATGAATATTTGGTGGTTAATTGTGAATCTTCCGTTGATATACATTAGATTGTTTCACTTTATTTTTTGAATTAAAAAAATTCCTGATGTACAGAGGATCTTTTCAGAGCACCCTCATATAGCATTTGGTACCCACATAACCCATTTTCGATAGGGTAGGTATTTTTAGCTGCACTTTATATTTGAGGACACCAGAGCTCACTGAGGTTGTGGTATGCCCAACTGATTAGTGGCAGCACTGGTGTACCCAGTTCTCTTTCCAGTAAACCACACTTGGTGCTCACTGGCACACTTTTACAAATTTTCTCAAATTATTTCATATGTGAACATTTTCTTTATATTTTCCTTCTTTCCAACCTACCTAGAATCCAGACTTCTTATGGACAGGGACCACAGGTTCAGACCAGTGTAGTAGAAAGAGGAGTTGGTTCAGAGGAAATGTGGATCCTCTGCATCCAGAGGACCTGGATTCAAATTGCAGCTCTGATACTTTTTTACCCATATGGCCTCATTTGTAAAAAAAAAAAAAAAAAGATGTTAGACTAAATACTTGCTACAATCCCTTTCAGATCTAAATTATATACTTATTAAGTGCCCTAAGGGATTTAAAAATTATGCTACTGGAAACAATCTTTGAAGAAAATGGGATTTCATGATTGGGGATGTATTTTAAGTCAAACACTCTGAAAGACTTATTGAAGATGAAGGTTGTGGGAGACTGGGTATTGGAACTACACAGAACTGCAGCATGGCCTCCAGGAGGCAGGGGAGATGGCTGAATTTTTTAAAAAATCCTGATGTACATCCTAATTTTCAGAGTACCTTCATGTACATTATCTCATTTAATACAAAATCCGTGTGTGATAATTAGGATCTTTGAGATAAACATATCCATTTTCACTTCAGAAATGAGGACTTGGGCAGTACACAAGAAGTCACAGTAACTGATCAGAGGCCAGAGCTGTGTGCTCCAGGGTCCCATGAATTCATGGAGTGGGTGGATGGGAGATAGTGAGGGGGAATTCACCTAGAGGTTTCTAGAGGATAACTGGGTTTCCCCCCAGCAGACTGAAAGGCAAGTTTCCCTTTTTGCATCTTTGGAACTTGGAGAGGAGAGAGAGGGGGTCCAAGGAGCCAGGGAAGAGGAGACAGAGACAGAGGTCTCTTTTAGCATTTGCACAGTAGCACAGTAGTCTAAGTACTCTCCAACTCAGTCAATCCAACAAAAAGCACCTATTAAGAACTTACTATGTGTCAGTCAAGTGCTAAACTCTAGGAGTACAAACAAGGCCAAACTTGATCAGTACTCAACAGGTTCGTATTTTAAAGTAGCCCCAGCATGGCAGGACCAATGGATAGAATGTGAAAGGCAGATGGAGGATCACAGACTGATATGGAGAGAGCAAAGAAGCTCCTTCTGACACCATAAGCTCCATTCTGAATATGAGTTATAGGAAATGGGTTTGGTAGGCCTGCCTACCTGCTTCCTGTGATTCAATGAGTCACCCCCAGCTTGATTAGGTGAGAACCTGCTGTTCTGCCTGACCCACTCTGTTTTTTAAGGAAACCCCCAAAGCTAATGTGTGTGTGTTTGTCTTTCATTGCCAAGGAAGGCCATTGCCATCAGAGAAATAATGACATTCACTTGCACTTGACTTTGTTTTGAGTGAGGGAGGGCTGTGCAGGCCACCAGCCTCACTTTTCCTCCAGAGCCATCTGAATCCAAGGACCAGATATTCATCAGGATGACAGGAGATGACTCAGGATGAGGCAACTGGGGTTAAGTGACCTTCCCAAGGTCACACACCTAGTGAATGTCAAGTGTCTGAGGTGAGATTTAAACTCAGTCCTTCTGACTCCTGCACTGGTGCTCTATCCACTGCACCACCTAGCTGCCCCCCAAAACTAATACCATGAAACCACAGACCTCAAGGGGCCTGTGTTGCGGCCTACCCATTCCCCACTCTAAATCCCAGCCCTTTGCAACTGTTGTGCATAAACTTTAGAGTTCCATTTTGTTCCAAGTTCTTAAATTTTTACAGCGCATGGGGTACTGTACTAGGTCCTGGGAGCTCCCAAAGTGCTTCCAATCTAAAGAGTGCTAAGCAAACAGGAATCATTATATGTTAGAAAATATTTAAATGCCTAAGGGATATTAAATAACGTGCTCTGGGGTGACAGATTCCCATCATCCTTCAGGAGGAAGGGAATCCCTGCTGCTGGTGGGGAGGGTGAAGTCAAGGTAGACTTCAAGTAGAACAAGGCACCTTAACTAGTCCTTGAAGGAGAGAAAGGATGTTAGTAAGGGCAGGAGACTGAGTTCATTCCAGACATGGGGTACCATATGTCCAAAGGATCACAGTCAGGAGAGGGCAGGCAGCTGAGAGGGTAGGAATAATGAGTCATCTAGTTCCAATGCAATGTACAGTATAGGAAAAATAACAATATCAAATAGGTTGGAAAGATAGCTTGGAGCCCTATTGGAACGGACCTTGGGGCTAAATAGTTTGAACTTTATCCTACAGCTGGGAATATGCTAAAGCCAGCTCACAAAGACTGGGAAAGCTGCTTGTTAAATTTCTGTTGGGAGCATTTGCATTTTGGAAATTGGCAAACTCTACACATCAAGGCTTGATTTATTGTTTTGCTGACTGTCTAAACTTAGAAAAGTGATGTATAAAATGTTAATAAAGCAGATTTAAAGTATGCCCTATTTAGAGTATCAGTTATTAAACATTTATTACTTCTATAACTTTAATGCTTCTAAAGTACCATACAGGCATTATCTCATCTGATCTTCCCAATAACCTTGTAAGGTAAGTGCAATTATTAGTATATTCCCCTCTTTCCAGATGAGGGCCAGAGGGATGAAGTGATTTTCCTAGTTACATAGCCAGCAAATGCCTGAAGCAGGATTCAAACTCAAGTCTCCCTGATTCCAAATCCAGCACTCTATCTACTTACTCCACTCAGCTGCTTCCTTGGGACTTAGAAATACTACCTCATACCATCTGTGTAGTGGAGGGATAGGAGAGGAAGATGCTTGAGGCAGAGAAGCAATCAAGACAGGCAGACATTACAATAGTCAAGGCAAGAGGCAATGAAGGGAGTCTACTGGAGTTGTGGCAGTGGATGAGAAATAAGCATATTATAAGCACTAGAGATATTCTGAAGGTGGAATCAATAGGATTTAACAACTGGTTAGATGTAGGAGGCAAGGTAGAGGGAGGAGTCAATAATGACAGAGGTTTCCAACCTGGATGTGTGGGAAAATGGCAGAAAGAGTAGGTTTGGGAGGGGAGATGATGCATTTAATTTTGGACATGTGGCATCTGGGATGTCAGTGACTTATCATGGTGAAGATGTTCATCAGGCAGTTGGAAGCAGGGGATTTGAGCTCAGAGGTGAGTTAGTCTAAAGAAATCAATTTGGGAGTCATCTGTAAAATGGTGATAACTGAAATCATGTCAACGGATGAAACTGCCCAGGAAGAGCGTGAGAGAGAATAAGGAGAAAAGAGGATGGAGTGGGAATGGGGGAGATTCTCATTTTTAAAGAGTAGGGGAAGGAGGAGGAACCAGTAAAGGAAGCCAAGAGAGATTGAGAACCAGGGAAGAGCAGGACCTTAGAAATTAAGGGAGGGGAGAGTATCAAAATTAGCAATATCAAGTGCTGAAGAAAAGTCAAGGAAGTAGAAGACGGAGGTCAGTGGAATCGACCATAAGGAGGGGACTGGTTAGGTTGAGATAACTCTTGAGAAAGAGTAGTGGGAATGGAAGCCAGATTGCAAGGGGCTTGTCAGACCAAGTAGGATTCTCAGAGGCAGAGGGAAGACTGAAGTTAGGGTTGGGGGTGGGTGAGAAAGACAAAAGAACAAAAACTGTCAAACCGGTAATGGGTCCCATGGATTTATCAATTGTTCCTCTCCTGCTTGAGATACTATAAGGGCTCTCCATTGCCACCTTTTCAAGGCCTTTCAGTCTAGCCCTATCCAATCTCTTCAGTCTCATTTCCCCGTAACCCATCAGTATACCATCTTCTCCAGCGTTTTTCATGCTGTTTGTCCTACCTGAGTTTGTACCTTGTTCACCCTCTACCTATTCAAATCCCATCCATCCTTCAAAATCCAGTCCAAGGCTCAGCCTCTCCAGGAAGCCTACCTTGACTGTTCTAGGCTCCACTCACCCATCTTGCCTTTCTCTGAATTCTTATTGCATTTATAGAGTGAAGCACAGTTAGCCTTTGATTTCTCTCTAATTGTTTCCTGTGTGTTGGTTCTGTCTCCCTAGGGAAACTCTGAGTTCCTTGAAGCTGGGAGGTAGGGTGGGGAGAGACCTGTCTCAATCTTTCTGTCATCCTCATGGAATCTAACCCTGAGTCTATTGCAAAGTTCTTGTTCCTACCTCAGTCTGTTCCCGCTCTAGCCACTCACTCAAAAATTCCTCAGCCATTGAATCATAAATGGAGCAAGGAAGAGTGTACAAGAAAAACAGCAAAATGTCAAGGCCAAGGTCAGAGAAGCATAGCTGCGCCATTTACTCACAGGGCCAAGAGTGGGCCTGTGGGCCATGGTTGTAGGTAGTCAAGGAGGGGAAGTTAAGGATGGCATGAAACTTCAGAAACTTCTTTTCCAAGGGTTCCTCCTCTACCTGATTTGGGCCAGGGCTCTGCTCAAGGCATCCATTTCTCTTATTCTCAGAATGCCATAAAATTATAGGAGTGGAAGGGATATTACAGACAAAAGGAAGGTAATCAGAAAATGTGTTATTCTATTTTTTTAGTATAGAGAATCCTGGTATGACGTATCACCAAGGCAATATTCATAGCACTGGTGACTATGAATATGCCAGCATAGTTCTCAGTCACAAAGTGTAAAAGATTCTCCATATAGAAGGCGGAAGAAAAGCATTTATTTAAGCACCAGAAAGCCACATCTGTCATAATGACCAACAAGTTAATAAACATGATCACAGCAGGGGGCAAAGCCATTCTCAAACCTCCCCTCCCCCAGTCAGAGTTTTCTCAACTATCAACTGTCACAATGTATCAGTTGGGCCTGTATCAGCTAATCTGTGTCAGCAGACCTGTATTCTTTCCCCTCTGACTTGACTCCACTCACTCATTTCCTCCCGTTCTGCTCCACCCTTCCTGTTCCGCCTCTTCAGCAAGCTCCTCCCACCACATGTGACCCAGGCTTCCAGGGGATCCAAGCAGATCATATGGACCTATTAACTAATGAGAAAGATCTTTCTATTTTAAATTACTATTACATAGGAGAACTCCTACTACCCCAAATTTCAGTTCATTGATAAGTCCTGGGGAGTTGCCTGAGTTACTTAGAGGCTAAATTATACGTCTTAGAGTCACACAGTAGGTTTCAGATGTAGGCAATGAACCCAGTTCTCCTTGGTTCTAGGTCCAGTAGTCTATCCACCACACAGCACTGCTTCTCTCACACATGGATCAGTAATATCCAAGAATTGGAAAGGACTTCAGGAAACTATCTGATGCAGGAAACTTTTCTATAACATACTCAACAAGTTTCACTTCTACTTGAACACTTCCATTGATGGGAAACTCACTGCCTTCCATATATCTCTTGAATATTCTCCCCTCTCCTCTGATGATGTCACCACCCTGGTGCAAGTCCTCATCTCCTCACCTCTAGACTACTGGGGCAGCCTGCTTCTTGGTCTGTCTGCCACAAGTCTCTCCCCACTCCAGTTCATCCTTTATTCAGCAGCTAAAGCAATATTTCTAAATTACAAGTCTGACCATGTCTCCCCACCCCTGCCACTCTCAACAAACTCTACAACCTCCAGGGGAGTCATGCCCTGACTACTTAAGAGGTCTGTTCACTGAATGGGTGTGACCTCCCTCTAAGTGAGTACCTGAAAAGGTCTTAGCCTAAAAAGGCCAAGGTCTCCTACTGCATCCTGGGCCATCTCCAGTCATCCTGATGAATATCTGGTCACTGGACCCAGATGGCTCAGGAGAAGAAAGTGGGGTTGGTGACCTGCACAGCCCTCCCTCACTCCAAACAAAGTCAAGTGCAAGTTGAGTCATCATTTCTCTGATTTCGTGGTCTACTTTGAAAAGGAAGGACCAAAACAACGATGACCTCCAGGATCAAATACTCTGTAATGCAGACTCCTTTACAAACTAACCTCACTCCCATCTCCTCCCCACTTCCAATCTTCTTACTTCTCTCACCCTGTCATGGTACTTTTCAGTTCAGTGACACTGGCCTCTTTGCTGATCCATGAATAAAACACTCCATCTCTTAGCTCCAGGTACTTTCACCATTCTCCTCCATTCCTTGAATGCTCTCCTTCCCAATCTCCTCTTACTGGTTTCCCTGGCTTCCTTTAAGCCTCAACTAAAATCATATGAGTATATGAGAGAGAGAGAGACAGACAGACAGACACAGATAGAGACAGTGTCTCCCGCATTAGATTGTGAGCTTCTTCAGAGCAGAGACTGACTTTTGTTTTCTATCCCCAGTGCCTAGCACAGTGACAGACTACCTACTAGTAGATAATACTTACTGACTAATGGACTAACATAGACTTCTCTATGTCACCATGATGGGATACAGACTCTAGGAACCCCCTTGAACTCTCCTTGAATCTTTCCACTTAATCAGACTTTTCAGGACCAAATCTGTTATCCTTAAACTACCCTAGCCCTCCATTGTCTGTTATCTCCCAATTGCTTCCAGCTGTTTCCCATCCTAGATCACCTCAAAATCCCACTTTCTTGGTTCTCATCTCTAGTCATCCCAGTCCCATCAAGATCCTCCTTAGATTCCTCCTCAAGACCTTCCCTAAACTCCTCCTCCCATCACCCCAGACCACCCCTAGATCCCTCCTACAGTCTTTCTATGTATAAGATCTTTCTTGTCTCCATGAAGGTGTTTAGACTCAGTTCTATCTGGCTCCTTGTCAACACAAGCATCACAAATGGTTAGGCTTCTTAAGAGTCAACCCAATTTGGGGAATCTTTAATAATTTTGTTTTACTTTGGCTAAAAGAAGGCTTGGGTCAAATTCATTCAGGCAGTGTCAGTATTTTGGGGTCACAAGCACCCCAAACATTATGGTTCCCTGACCTCAACAGAGAACTCAGAACCACAAAGTAAAAGGCCTTGGTAAAAGACTGGATATGGAGTGGGAGTAGGGGAAGGTGAAATACAGCCAGGAGTATAGGATAACATATCATAAACTCAAGGGAATTGGTAGGATGGTGGTGTTCTTTACAGTAATAGAAATACAAATATTCAAGGCAATTCCAGACTTCAAAGAGTTTACATTCTAATGGGGAAGGCAATCCATATTAGGGGTGTGGTAATTAGGGAGGAGAGTTTTGGCCTGGAAAGTCAGAGGGATGGTTATTGGCAACAGGATAATTTGTTGACATGTGCTTTCCAGGAACGGTAGTATTGATTTGATGACTATTTTCAGAACTAGGGTTGGAAAGGGACATGTAGGGGTGGGAGGGGTATGTACACAGCAACATGGCATGAAGATGACTGGGAAGTAGTGTGAATATTTCCTTTTAAGAAGCCTCAGAGTCCTTGGACAGGAACTGAATATATGTGATTTACCCACAGTTCCTTGCAGGCAGGGCCATTGCCATTTTTCTATCCTCAGTACATGGGGGGAGGTGACACTTATAAATGCAACATTTTCCTAATATCCCTTCTTTGTTATCACATTTCTGCCACCCACTGTCTGACTTTGGATATATCACTGAACTTATTTCTTTATCTGTAAAATGTAGGGGTCAGACAGGAAGTAGAATTTATGATAGTAATTCCCTCTATTTTTTCATTAGGCAGAATCCCTCTGGAATATCCTGTTGGATTCTAGGCACTTTATAGGAAGGGCATTGGCAAGCTGGAGCAAGTAGAGAAAGAAGACAAGCACTAGGGTCCTATCATATTGTAAATGGCTGATAGGAGATGACGCTATTTGGCCTGTAAAAGTAAAGGCTCAGGTGAGCCATTGGCTGTCTTCGGGTATTTAAAGGCATGGCAAAGAGCGAATAGACATGTTCTGTTATGTCCTAAAAGAGAAAACTAGGACATAGGGGTAGAAGCCCTCTCCAACTTCTGAGGTCCCCTTGGATTTGAATAAATGGTATGTAAAGGAGTATGTAACAGTATGTAAGCCTAGAGTGTTAGGCTTAGAAACAGAGATGCCTTTTGTTAAAGAGGGGAACTGAGCCTTGAAGTTCAGGTTAAGGGTTTCACAAAACAGGTAAGGAGGGAGAGCATTTCAGGCATGAGGTGAGGGGGACCAGGCTGAATCACCTGTGCAAAGGCATAGGAGTGGGAAATAAACTGTTGTCATCTTGGTTTTGGGGACATCAAATAGATCAGTGTGACTGAGATGCACAGCATTTTCTTCTATGTACAGGCAACAGTGAGCCACAGGAGCTTCTTGAGAAGAGGAGTTTGTTATGACCAGACATGGGCTTTAGGAATATTCATTTGGCAGATGTGTGGAGGATAGATAAAAAAGGGGAAAGGATGGATTCTGGGAGACCAGTGAGGAAGCTATTACAATAATCCATTCAAGAGATGATATGACCCTAGGGTTAAGAGTTGTATGAATGGCCTTAAAAATATATCATAAAAAGTCAAGTTAAAAAGTATTTGTCAGTGTTCTTCACTTCTGTTTTGAGCCCTAGGACACCGCTTACCTTGCCCAATACTAGTCCTGGCTTTGATTCCAGGTGTAAACAACAGCAACACATATTCATGTGAAAAAAAAGCTAACAATACCATGCAATATATAGTTGTGCTCAATGCGTGGTACAGGCAATTAGGGCTACAGAGAAAGAGAGATGTCTGTGGATAGGTTGGTCAAGGAAGGCTTTGAAGATAGTGAATTTGAAAGATGGTTAGGCTTTGGAGAAGCTGACAGCTTGTTAATGTCTCTGAAAATGCCAACTTTGAATATGTGCTTAGGGCACCTGCCCTAATAAGAAGCCCTAAACTGAACCTGAGAACATAAAAAGAAAAGCTTTACTAGAGTCAGACAACATAGTCTTTAGAGTTCCCTTTACTTTGCTTAGATAGTGTTTATTTAAAGAAAATCAGCATTGTTTGCTCAAAAGCAATGGCTCCAGGTGGGGTTGGAATTATCAGTGAAAGCTGGGGCTTTACTCAGTTGCAAAGTTAGGTGACTCAAACCCATTCTCTACCCTTTCAAGAGCAGGATTGGGAATGTTCCAGCTCCAACATGAGGGGAGGAGGGGAACTTGCTATTGTCCCTGGAAAGTTCTCCCAGAAATGATTAGGCTGGGTTTGAGGTGGGAGCATATGGGAAGGGGGAAGGTTTCATTGGTGATATGGTCATGGGATGTCACTCATGAATGACATTTCTCCAGGCTCAACTTAATGGGACAAAAATGAGATAGGACTATGGGTGACAGTAACATCTGCACAGGGCCTAATGCCCAAAGTAGCAAGATTCTGGTCCTTAATTTTTAGTTATTTGTGATCTATCTTGTCTGGACTAGATGGTCAGATCCTTAAGAGTGAGGATTGCTTTCCCCTCCCCCACCCTTTCCTGGGAATCTTCAAACCCAGTGCATAATTCAGGGCCAAATATGATGTTAGTATTCAGAGAATATTATGAGACTGGAGGAATACTTTAGCAATGGTTATAGATCTTTCTCCTTACCTCATCATCTAAGCCATCTCTCATGTCCCAGGCCTTAGCTCTAGTCTACAAACATATCACCAATGCTGTTCCAGGACATCACTACGACTTCCTCCAACCCAGCAGTCTGACTCAGATGGAGGTACTAAGGGATGACTTATGGGAGGATGTGGAGGCTGTCAGTGACATTAATCTCAAAACAACATTCCTGCCAGGATTATTTAGAGGGTGGGGTGATCTTTCTCTCATTCCTGGGCCCCGCCCCCCAGTCCCCTTCCAAGGAGGGGACTGGCCAGTTGTGAAGACTATTGTTGTTAAGTCCTTTCAGTCATGTCTGACTATTCATGACCCCATTTGGGGGTTTCTTGGCAGAGATACTAGAGTGGTTTGCTTCTTCCTTCTCCAGCTCATTTTACAGATGAGGAAACTGAAGCAAACAGAGTTAAGTGACTTGCCCAGAGTCACATAGCTAGTAAGACTCTAAAGTTACATTAGAACTCATGAAAATGAGTCTTCTTGATTCCAGGTCCACTATTCTATCTGCTGTGCCACCTAGCTGTCCTGTGAAGATTATACTGTCTCTTTCTCTTTTTTTTCTTATGCAAAAACTTTAAAGAACTTTGATCTATGCAATGGTCAACCAAAATATCAGAGGATCAGTGATGAAGCAAGATATCCATCTCTGGACTCAGGATGCAAAATAAGCCATACATTTTTTGGACATGGCCAATGAATGGATTTGGATTGCTTGATTATACATATTTGTTAAATGAGTTTTGGTGGGAGTAGGGGAAAGAGAAATAGTAGGAAGAGAAAACATTTTTGTTAATTGAAAAAATTTTTTTAAATACTCTACTTGTACTTGGTCACTACATCAGCCTCTTAATTCCTATGAGGAATTTAGTTTTCCTGAAGGGAAGTTAGGCTTGGATATGTAGTTTAGTCTCAGAGGGGAGGAAACTCGGTGGAAAGATTTCCTGAGAGGGGGTCCTGTGAAATAGAAACAGGTAGGAAATTTCTGATGCTCACCAGTATGACCTTGAAACATTTCTGAAGCTTTTACTTGGGGTAAGGGTAAGTCCCTTTGCCTCCTCCATTCCTCCCTGTGCACCCCCCCCCCCCCACAAGGTGATTCACCTGGTATCTAGGACTGTGCTGGAGGTGTGGCCATCATGAGTCACCGTCTCAGGCTAAGTATAATAGGAGAGGGCTGTCCCTGGGACCAGGAACTTCTTGAATTTGTTTTGTGGTATAGCACAGAGTTCAGAATTTGGAGTTAAAAGATCTGGGTTAAAGTCTCTGCCACTTTTACTACTAGCTATGTGACTTTGGACAGGTCATTTCATCTCTCTGGGCTTTTCCAGCTCTAGGCTATGAGCCTAGGATCTTTAAGGTCCTTTTCACTTCTACAGACTTTGTGCAAGTTTAAAGTGTTTTTTTTAAAGCTGTATTGTGTGTGATTGATTACACTGTCATAGTGGTAACTTACAATATGATTGAGGGGGTACCTAGGAGGACCATCATGCTCAAGATATCTCTCCTCCTGTCTAATAGTGTACTACTAAAAAACCCTTCTTTTAGGTCTTAATGCTTTTCATTCTTCCTAGTCTATGAGAGGTTAGAGTAGTGTAAAGCCTTGAATAGGGTTGAGCGGAAGGGAGGTAGTTGAGAGGGTGAGATTGATGGGGGAAGGAATTCAGTCCTAGGAAGGGATGGTGCTATTAGTTCCCTGGGACAAAGCCCCCAGGTGTCACCCTACTGATGATTATGGCTCCGTAGTGGAAAACATGATTAGGACTTAGGAGATCTGAGTTGGAGCCTAGAAAGATAGGTTAGAACTAGACTGTGAAGGGCTTTAAATGTGAAACAAATGAGTCAGCATTTCATCCTAGAAGCAAAAGGGAACCACTGGAGATTTTTGAGCTGGTGAGGAACATAGTTCAGACACATGCTTTAGGTATACTGATTTCACAATTGTGGTCAGGACAGATTGAAAAAGGGAGAGATTGGTGGCAAGGGGACCAATGAGGAGGTTACTGTAATAGTCCAGGGGAGAGGAGATGAGAACCTAAACTAGGTGCTGGTCATGTGAGTGGAGAGAAGGGTATAGATGCAAGAGATGTGGTGAAGGCAGAAAGGATAAAACTTGAAGAGGAAATTCAAGGAGGACTCCTACACTGCAGAGCTAAATGAATGGAAGAGCAATGGTGCCCTCAAAAGAAATACGAAGTGCGTATTTAGAAATAGGATGCGTTCCCTCCTGGACCTGTAAAGTCTGAGATGCCTATAGACTGGAGAGAGATTAGGGTGGGATATATCGCTTTGGAAATCATTTATGTGGCGATAATAACTGAACCCATGACCAATGAGATCACCAAAGGAGAGGGGGAAAAAGGAAACCGTCTGGGATGGTAACTCTCCAACAGTGACAGAGCAAATAACAGCTGTTTACTTCACTAAAGACTAAGGTCATTTGATATGTATGACCTCCCTCAACTTCCTTCTACTAGCTAATCCTCAAAACTTCCCAGTATCACAGCCCATTCTTTCTCCCCTTTATCTTAGATAAAGAGGTACCATTAATACTTGCTAAAGCTAAATCGTCTACCTATAGTTTTTATTCTAAGCTCTCCCATTTCTTCTTTGGGTCCCAGCCCAACTCACTCTTGATCACTGCTTGGGTTTTGATGGCTCAGAATAAGTATAAACAGGCATTGTTTCTGTTCTGGTTAGAAACTCTGAGGGTCTTCCCCTCCCAGATTGATTGTTTTTTAAGTAGGTAAAAAGAAGCAATATTTTCCCCAATTCCTTAACTAGCCTCAATCACTAAATGGGTGTGTCCTCAGACAAACTGAAACTTGGGAAAGACCTCAGCCTAAAAAGGCTAAGAGCTTACACTGCATCTGGGACCATCTGCAGTCATGCTGATCTATATCTTGCTCCTGGACCCAGATGGCTCTGAAGGAGAAAGTAAGGCTGGTGACTGCACAGCCCTGCCTCGTTTAAATCCAATTCATTTGCAAGTCATGGCGTCACCTTCCTGATGTCATGGTCCTCTTAGAGAATGAAGGAGAAACAACAACAATCTTTCATGTACTGCTAATCTCTCTTGCTATTGGCTCCTTACTATCCATTAAAAAAAAAATTCAGTTTTACATAATCCTCTAAAAAAATCCTTCCCTGGATCATTTTATTTGGTCTAGGTCCCATTATATTTCTTTTCTTCCTTTTACAGCAAAGCTACCTAAAAATTTGCCTACACCAGACACTACCACTTCTTTACCACCCACACTCCCCTCAACTGGTTGAAATTTGATTTCCAGCCCCATAGATCAAGTGGAACTTTTGTCTCTCAAAGGTCATCAATGATCATAGATCCAATGACATTTTTTTCAGCCTTTTCCTTGACCAAGATACTACAGCTTTTGACACTTGGACCACTCACTTTTGTGTCCTCTTTCTTTGTTTCATAGAAACCAGAGTCTTATCCTACCCTTCTAATACCTCTTTTGTCTGTTTCACTAGCTCCTCATCTTCTCAAATAGGTAGGTGTTTCTCTCTGTCTCTCTTCCTCTCTCTCTCTCTCCCTGCCCTCTTTCTCCCCTCCTTTTATACCTCCCCTCCTCCCATCCTTTCCAGGCTGCATTTCTGACTCTCCACATTTTCTCTACCATAGTACAGAAAAGTTTTTGCTCTGGAAGCTCATTCTAACTCTGGACTTATCACACTGGAGATCCCCACTGCCTCTGTGGCCTGTTTTTTTGATTAGTTCCTCTCAGAATCTGCAACTGGACTCATGATTCTGCAGCCTTTCTCTGCCCTGCACCATATGGCTCCTGCCTTTTTCCCTGTTATGTGTCATTTTCTTCCATTAAAATATAAACTCACTGAAGGTAGAGCCTTTTTTTCTGTTTGTATTTGTACTCCCAGTGCTTTACTTGGAGCCTAACACACAGCAAGCCTCAGTGGATAAAGCCCTGAGTCAAGGATCAGGAAGGCAGGAATACAAATTCAGCCTCAGATATGTCTTAGTTATGTGATCCTGGGCAAGTCACTGAACCTCTGTCTGCCTCAGTTTCCTCATCTGTACAACTGGGAATAATCAAAGCACTTACCTTACAGGGTTTTTGTGAGGATCAAATGAGATGCTAGTTGTAAAATGCTTAACATGGTGCCTGGCACGCAGGAAGCACTGCAGATATATCAACTATTATTGTGGTTGTTATTCACAACCTGACCCCTTCCTAACTTTCCATTATTCTTGTATTTTAATTCCGCTCTGTACACCTGCAGTCCAGCTATGTTGTCCTATTTACTGTTCCTCACATCCCACACTTATATCCCTACCTCTAGACTTTTGTATTGGCCACTGTTCATGTCTAGAATGCTCCCGACTCCTCACTTTTACCTCCTAGAAGTTCTGGCTTCCTTTAAGACTCAATTCAGAGGGAATAAAGCAGGAAATGACCTGCCTCTCCCAAATTTTCCCCCAGATAATTTAAAATAATGCCTCAAAGTGAATTTTAGAGAGGTAGAAATAATTAAAAGTTGAGGTACAGCAGTCATCCAGCCTAGCACAACTTGGGAGGATGTTAGGAAAGATCTGATCCCCTGGGGTGGTAGGCTGGCCCAGCAAAATGCAGATACCATTGGGTAGATACGAGTGAGTCAACAAACAGCCAGCCCTGGGAGCAGATTTCGCCCCACAGATGGTGTGGGGGTTGGGCAGCTGATCAATTGGGAGGGGCCTTCACTAGACTGGACATGGGGCCCTGGCTCATGGATCAGACATGGTCTCAGGCTGTGGCTGTGGGTGAGGAGGAACAGGAACCCTGCTGGTTATGATCGCTGGCAGGAAAGTGGAGTCTAAAGTTTCTGTTTTAGGGTGGAGTTGATACATGTAGTTGCCTGAGGGACAACAGAGAACAAGTGTTGGCTGTACTGGGGACCCTGGTTGAGGCTCAGCAGCAGGGAGAAGTACCCAAAGTCTTTCACAGACTCAGGTTTGAGCCATAGGAGCAGTAACTGCACCTGGCCTTGGATTACAGAACATTGGAAGAACCAAAAAGTCAAAGACCTCAAGATGGAACTGAGAAAACAACAGTACAAAAAAACTGAAACCTGAGATATTATCCCTGACAGGCCAGGAGCAGAGAATAACCCTAATATAAAGTTAACAGTCAAGAAATAGGCCATTAATTTTAAAAAAAGAAAGCAAACAGCAGAGAAAGAATACAATAATAGAGAGCTACTATAATGAAAGAAAAGATCAGGATTCAAATTCAGAAGAAAACAATGAAGTCAAAACAGCTACTTGTAAAGTTTCAAAGAAAAGTGTAAAATGCTCACAATCCCTAAAAAAGTTCTTAGAAGAGCTTAAAAAGGACTTTAAAAATCAAAAAAGACTGAGGAAATGTTGGGAAGAGAAATAAAGAGTAATGTAAGAAAATCAAGAAAATTATCAAAAGAAAGTTAACCAGTTAGAAAAAGAGATAAAAAAATTTATGAAAGTAAATAACTGCTTAAAAATTAGAATTGGGCAAGGAGAAGCTAATGACTTCATAAGATATCAAGAAATAATAAAACAAAATAAAAAGAATGAAAAAATAGAAAAGAATGTGAAACATCCCTTTAGGAAAACAACAGACCTGGAAAACATTGAAGAGAGATAATATAAGAACTGTTGAACTACTTGAAATTATGATTTAAAAAAGGGTCTAGACACTCTACTTCAAGAAATTATGAAGGAAAATTGCCATAAAATTTTAGAACTAGATGGTAAAGTAGAAAATGAACAAATTTACCCATCATTACCTGAAAGAGATCCCAAAATGAAAATTAATGGGAATATTATAGGTAAGTTTCAAAGCTGCCAAGTCAAAGGGAAAATATTACAACTAAAAAGAAATTATTTCAATATTGTGGGGCTAAAGTCAGGATAATATGAGATTTAGCAACTTCTACATTAAAAGACAAAAGGATGTGGAGTATGATATTGCAAAGAGCAAAGGAGCTGAGTTTGCAGCCAAGGATAACATACCCCGCAAAGTTGAGTGGAGGCCTGCAAAGGAAAAAATGGCTATTTAATAAAGAACTAAAGCATTTTCAGGTATTCTTAAGAAAAAGACTAGAACTGAATAAATAATTTGACTTGCAAGAATTAGGAAAAAATATAAATGGTAAATATGAAAGACTAACTTATTTAAGGTTAAACTGTTTACTTCTTAGATGGGAAAATGATATTTGTAACTCTTAAGAATGCTATCATTACTTGGGTAGTTACATAGAGTAGTTACACAAGAGTCTACATAGATAGAAAGCTTGGGCTTGAGTTGATTATGACAGAATGATCCTAAAAAGTGAAATTGGGTAGGGAGAGGTAAAATGGAGCAAATTATCTCATACAAAAAATGCATGAAATGAGAAACTTACAGTGGAGGGGAGGATGGGATAGATGGCAGGAATCTTATTCTCTTAGGAACTGGGTTAAAGAGGGAATAACATATACATCTAATAGGATATAAAATTCTTCTTAACTTACAGAGAAATAAGAAGGCAAAGGAACAGGATAAGGAAGGGATCCTTAGAAGAATGTATGGATCAGACAGACAGTGTTCAGAAGTAAATTAGATTTTTGAGGAAGGATAGAGAAAGAGAGAAGGATAAACAGTGAAGAAAAGTAGGATGGAGGGAAATATTCAATTAGTAATTATAAATTTAAATGTGAATGTGATGAACTTATCCATAAAGCAAAAACAAGATAGAAGAATGGATCAAAAACTAGACCTGATAATGTTATTTACAAGAAACATTTAAAAAGGAGAGACACAAAAAGAGTCAAAATAAAGAGGTGAAGTAGAATTTATTATTCTACTGCTGGTATTAAAAAAAAGCAGGGGCAGTAATTATGATCTCAGAAAAAGTTATAACTAAAATAAATTTTAAAGGGACAGATAAATGAATTACAGGCAGAAATAGCAAAAGTCTAATAGTGGTGGGTTTCACCCTTCCTCTCTCAGAATTAGATAAATCTAACAAAAAATTTAATAAAAAGAGGCCAAGCAGATGAATAGGTCTTAGATATGATAGATATCTGAAGAGAATTGTATGGGAATTAAAAGAAATATACATTTTTCTCATGGCACATGGCATCTTTACAAAAATTGACTACAAATTAGGTCATCAAAACTCTATAATTAAATGCAGAAAATCAGAAATATTAAATGCATCCTTTCCTGATCATAGTGCAATAAAATTGCATTTAATAAAAACTCACAGAAATGTAGATTAAAAATTAGTTGGAAGCTAAATAACCTAAACTTAAAGAATGAGCGGGTTAAACTGACAGAAACAAATAATTTTATTAAACAGAATAATAAAAATGAGACAACATATCAAATCTTATGGGATACGGCAATAGCAGTACTCAGAAGAAAATTTATATCTCTAAATGCTTACATCAACAAAATAGAAAATGAGCAGATCAATGAATTGGGTATGCTTAATTTTTTAGGAATTAGATAAAGGAGAAATTAAAAATCTCCAGTTAAACACTAAATTGGAAAGCTTCAAAATTAAAGGTGAGAAGAAAATTGAATGTAAGAAAACCATTAAATTAATAAATAAAACTAGAAATTGGATTTTCTAAAAAAAAAACCACACACACATCAAAACACCAAATATAACTAGGAGTTGGTTTTATTAAAAAAAAATAGATAAACCATCGATTAACATGATTCTTAAAAAGAGAGAAAAAAACCAAATCATTAGTATCAAAAATGAAAATGATGATAAATTAAAGCAATTGTTAGGAGTTATTTTTTTCAATTACATGCCAATAAATTTAACAATTTAAGTGATGGAAGAATACTTACAAAAATAAAAACTGCTGAGGTTAACAGAAGAAATAGAATATCTAAAGAAATTCATTTTAGAAAACGAAATTGAACAGGGTATAAATGAGCTTCCTAAGAAAAAAAAGTCTTAAGACCAGATGGATTTACAAATGAATTCTACCAAACATTTAAAGATCAACTAATTCTACTATTAAATAAATTATTTTGAATAATAGGCAAAGAAGTAGTCCTACCAAACTCCTTTTATGAAACAAGTATGGTGTTGATATCTAGGCCAAAAAGAGTGAAAACACAGAAAGAAAATTATAGACCAATTTTGTTAATGAATATTGATGCAAAAATCCTAAATAAAAAAAAAACTGACTAGGAGACTATAATATATCACAAAGATTATACATTATGACTAAGAGGATTTATACCAGAAATACAGGGCTATCTCAATATAAGGAAAACTATTAATATAATTGATTCTATCAATAACAAAATTAAACAAAAACCATACGATTATATCAAGTAGATGTAGAAAAAGCTTTTGACAAAATACAACACTCATTCCTATTAAAAATTCTTGAAAGCATAGGTATGAATGGATTTTTCCTTAAAATAATAAGAAACATCTACCTAAATCATCAGCAAGCATTATTTGTAATGGGTATAAGCTAGAAGGCTTCCTAATAAGACCAAGGGTGAGACAAGGATGCCCATTATCACTAATATTATTCCATATTGTACTAGAAATACTAGCAATAGCAATAAGAGAAGAAAAAGAAACTGAAGGAATTAGAATGGGCAATGAGGTAATGAAACTATCTCTTTTTGCAGATGATATAATGGTATACTTGGAAAATCCTAGAGACTCAATTAAAAAGTTAGTTGAAACAATGAATAATATTAGCAAAGTAGTAGTATATAAAATAAATCCACATAAATATCAGCATTTTTATATATCACCAATAAAGCTCTGCAAGAAGGGATAGTAAGAGATAATTCATTTAAAATAACCATAGGCAATATAAAATACCTAGAAGTACATCTGCCAAGAAAAGTGAGGAATTATATAAACATAATTATAAAATGCTTTCCATACAAACAAAGTCAGATTTAAATAACTGAAGAAATATTAATTGTTCATGGGTGGTCCAAGCTAATATAAAAAGTGTAACCATCCCAATTAAATTACCAAAAAAAAATGTATTGAGCTAGAAAAAATAATAACAAAATTCATTTGGAAAAACAAAAGGTCAATAATGTCAAAGGAATTAATGAAAAAAATAGAGAGAGGAAGGAGGTCTAACAGTGCCAGATCTTAAACCGTATTATGAGGTGGTAATTATCAAAACTATCTGATACTGGCTAAGAAATAGAATGGTAGATCTATGGAAAAGAGTAGATTATCAATGCATAGTAGTAAATGATTATAGTAACTGTGTGTTTGATAGATGTAAAGTTTTAAGCTTTTGTAATAAGAATTCACTATTTCGTAAAAATTGTTGGGAAAACTAGAAAGTAGTTTGGCAGAAACTAGGTATAGACTAATATCATACCATTGGCCAAGATAAGGTTTAAAATGGATACATGACTTAGACATAAATGGAGATATCATAAGAAAATGAGAAGAACATGGAACATGTCACCTATCAGATTTATGGATAGGAGAAGAATTTACAAATAAGCAAGATAAAGAATTTCATGAGTTGTAAAATGGATCCTTTTGCTTATACTAAAGTTTTTGTACAAATAGAATCAGTGTAGCCAAGATTAGAAAAAAAGCAGAAAGTTGAGGAAGAAATTTATAGATAGTTTCTTGGATAAAGGCTTCATATCTCAAACATACACAGAACTTTGTCAAATTTACAAGAATATGATCCATTTCTCAATTGATACTGATCAAAGGATAGAAATAGGCAGTTTTTGAAAGAAAAAATCAAAGTCACATGAAAAAATACTCTAAATTATTATTGATTAGAGAAATGCAAATTAAAACAACTTTGAGATATCATCTTACACCTCTCAAATTGGTTAAAATGATAGATGGGGAAAATGACCAATATTGGAAGGGATGTGGAAAAACCGGGACCCTAATACACTCTTGGTGAAAGTGTGAATTGGTCTCTAACCATTTTGGAGAACAATCTGGACTTCTTCCCAAAGAGTTATAAAACTGTATATATCCTTTGACTCAGCAATAAATATCACTATTAGGTCTGCTTTCCAAGGTGATCAGGGAAAAAAAAAGGAAACAAACCTTTATGTTCTAAAATATTTATAATGTTCTCTTTGTGGTGGCAAAGAATAGAAACTGGGGAATGGCTAAACAAGCTGCGGTATATGATAGTGATGGCGTACTACTGAGCCATAAGAAATGATGAGCTGGTTGACTTTAGAAAAAATATGGAAAGACATGCATGAAATAATGAAGAGTGAAACAAGAAAACCAAGAGAATGTTGTATACAGTAACGGTAATATTGTTTGAAGGAAAATTGTGAATGACTAAGTTGCTCTGAGTTATATGAATATTCAAATCAACTATACGGGATCTATGAAGGAAGATGCTATCCACCTCCAGGGAAAGAACTGATATATGGTGTGTATATAGATAGATAGATATAGATATATGTATTATGGTTTTGTGTGGGTGTGTGTGTTTATATAAAATGTTGGCTTTTTTTAGTGTGGGTTTGGGAGGGAGAGAGGGAAATGGCTTAGAACCCAAAATATAACCAAATACATAAAATAATTTTTTAAAAAAAGACTCAATTCAAATAGCATCTTCTACAGGAAGCATTTTTCAGTCACACCTTCCCCTATAAAGTTATCTATTTTGCCTATTCTCTATGTATTTATATACACCTACTAATAATGTCTCTTTTTTAGAGTATAAGCTCTATTTTTGCCTTTCTCTGTATTGCCAGAGCTTAGCACAATGCCTGGTACATAAGAACTGCTTAATAAAAGCACGTTGACTGAGTGACTGACAACCTCATTCACTCTCAAGGTTTCAATAATTATCTTTGCGCAAGTGACTTCCAAATATGTCTTACTAACCCTGCGTTCTCTTTGCAGATCCAGATCTCCTCCTCCCAATACCCTGAGGACATCTCTGCCAGCATGCTCCACCAGCACCTCCAACTCAACATGTTCAAAACTATATGTATACTGATCTTGCCCAAAGTGTGCCTTCTCTGTCTCTGTCATTAATACTACCCTTCACCCATTCTTCCACGTTGAAAGCTTTGAGCTTGTCTTTGATTCTTCCTTATTCATCACATTTCACATTCAATGCTTTACCAAAACCTTCACAGCATATTCCCAGGGCCTTCTTTTCCTAACTAAGCCATTGCTATAGTCTCCTAGTAGACATTCCTGGCTCTCTTCTCCACTTCCCAGCAATCCTTCACCCCACTACTAGACTTATTTTCCTTACGTAGACTTACAAAGCATTTTATGTACAGTATTTCTCTTGATTTTCACAATGTGGTTCTTGATAAACTATCATTATCCTTATTTTACAGGTAAGAATATTAGGATTTAGAGATAACAAAAACTGTGTGCTCAGGGTCACATAGTCACATAGGTAGCGATTGAGGCCAGAATCAAATATATGCCTTTATAATTCCAAGCACAATACTCTCTCCACTATGTCATGCTTTCTCTGCCTTTCCATATCATTCCTCTGCTCAAAATCGTTCAATTCAGACTGTCCTACTAAGAAAAGTTCAAACATATTTGCCTGACACCAAGGCCTTCTAAAATTTGGCCTTGTCTTATACATGCACTTTATATCCTACCCAAAAAGGACTGCTTGGTACTTGTTGATGCATGATAGCTTGTCTACTCCTAATTCTATCTCTTCATACATGTTGAATTCCTATCCATCCTTTAAAGCCTGACTCAAATGTTGCCTTCTCCAGAAAGCCTTCTTGATTGCCCAGTTAGATTGCCCCCCAACCTGCCCCCACCTAGCTCTAATGGCAAACACTTTTCCTACACCTTCATACTTATAGCTATAAGTATATGTGACATGCTGCCAGTAGTATCATGATGAATGTTTAGCAACCAGCTGTCCAAAAAGAGCATGTACTTATGACACATTTTAAAGTTTAATCTGCATAAACATTTTCTCCATTACTTTCTTAAGTGTAGACAATTAGCAAAATAAAAAAAACCAGATTTGTACCTTGCTGATTTTCAAGGCGTGAATACTCATACTGAAATTTAACAGTCTGATCTAGCCCCACCCTTGAGCAGGCTCCAGCATACTAGATACCAGGAGAGCAGGGATCATGTCTTAGGGACCTAGGACAGTATTCACCAGGCCCTAAACACATGCTTGTTGAATTTATTGAATTGAAGTGGCTCTAGATGTAGCTATAACAATATTGTTACTCCAGAAGTCTCATACCTCAGAGAAAGATTTGTATTGTCACCTTTTTCTCTCACTATATCCCCTGTGTAGAGCTATTTTCAGTATCAGCAAGCTGGCTTGTATATTGGTGGAAGGGGTGAACGGAGGCAGTGATTTTTGAGGTCAGAACTCTGAAATACATGTAAGGTTAGGCAAGGTCTTAGACTAGCCACAAGATGGGAGCTCAGAAAAGTCCCAGAGTTGATCTCTCAGAGTTAGCCCCAGAAGGCATTTCTCCCTGGGTTTTGAGAATTTAACCCTTCTACAGAGATTCTCTGTGGATGAATGAGATTGGTGGGAGATGAAGAGGAACATTTCAATCTAGAGGAGAATAGGCTCACCCACAAATGTCAGACAAATATCCCATCGCAAAATCTGTTATTATCTTTGCTGTTAGAAAAAGTTGTCACAAATTTGATAATTCTCTGAAGAGGTGAAGATTATACAGGGTAGTGAGCTTGTGTTAATCTTGGCTCCCTCACTAATTAACCATGTGAACTTGGGTAAGTCATTTAACCCCTCTCTTAACCTTATGAAAGGAGGACTGGACAATGGCACAATTTATCCATTTATAAAACAATATGATAATATCTTTCTCTTTCTGTTTTACAAAAATACTGTTAAGAATCAAATACTAACTCTGGAAGGTCCCTTAGAGGTCATCTAGTCCAGCTTCCTTTTATAAATGAGGAAACTGAGGTCTAGAGAGGAGGAGAAACCTACCCAAAGTCACCTGGGTAGAAGGTCAAGCATGAAATTTCCCACCTGTGTCTTGTAACTCTAATCCTGGTGCTCTTTCCATCATCTTAAACCTACAGTGATTAAAGTTCCAAAGTGATAAAAAGTGCTAGAGTAAAACATCAGACAGAAAGGAAGCTGACGATGCCCCAAGGAGTGAAGCACAGGCTGACAGGGGCCCAGGGGATGACCAGAACAGTTTGCTCAATCTAGCCTTAGGCTCTGACCAGGAGCCCCCATCTCTTACCTAGATGCTCATTCAGGTCCATCACCCCTCTAACACCCGAATTACTTCTTCCTGCCTTTTCTCACCTTACTCAGGGGCCTGGAATGCACTTTCTCTTCCCCTCCCAGCACCCTGTTTTAAGTCCAGCTCAATTCCCAATTCTCAGTTCTTCTCAGTTCACTCCAGGTCACACTGTTCTAGCGTCTCTCCATACTTGTTTGTACTATGCAATTTAGTATTTTAGTCACAGTGTTACACTGTTGACTAATTTTGCCTTTTGTGCCTAAGTCTTGCCTCTGCCCACCATATCATAAGTTCCTTAAGGGAAAGAGATCATCATATCATACTTGTGTATTCTGTGCTAACTGGGAGGATCAGATTGGTCCTAATGTTTTGAACTAACTCAGGAAGTCCTCAATTTACCAGTTATGCTGGGTAGTTTAAACAGTGACCTAATCTGTAAACCCGGATCAATATAAAATGAAGGTACTTCCCCAGGCTAGTCAGGAGTCATTTGAAGCTAAGGAGAAATAAGTAAGATATGACCTTCCCTGAGTATTACAATCTTGTTGTGTAGAACCTCAACTGAAGAAGCAGCTGGACTGAATTTCCAGGAAGAAGGCATGGCAAAGGACCCTTATACTTACGAATGTAGTATTTTTACATTTCAGTTCAATTAAACAAACACTTGGCTCCTAACCATGTATCTACTAATTGCCAAAGCTTCTGCCATGTATTACCTCCTTTGATTCTCAATAGCCTGTGGGATGAGGAAAGGATGGTTTAAACCAGGCATGATTCTTCTTAAATGATAAATAGGGAAACTGAGGTGCAGAGATAGGAAATAACTTGCCCAATTGAGGAAAAGGGAGAAAGATGGAGGAAAGGAAGAAAGGTTGAGATTGCAAAGTAGGTCTAGGTGTGGGTGACAGAGTATAACTACTGATCCTTGTCCTAGAACAGGAGTTCTTAAACGCAAGTTCTTAAGCTGTCATTGACCCCTTTGGCAGCCAGGTAAAGCCTATGGACTCTTCAGAAAGGTTCATTTTCAGTTAGAGGTTAATGAACATAAAGATGTAATTTCCCCCCTTCAAATCCATGAACTTCAGGTTAAGAACTGACCTAGAGTAGAATCTGGGCAGATAAAAACTGTTCATGTTAGAAGAGGACACCAGTTTCCCACTTTGCTGGAATATCATAGAGCTGAAAGGGATCACCTGTGAGGTCACTGTGCTCAACCTCCTTATTTTAAGGATGAAGAAAATGAGATTCAGAGAAATAAAGTGACCTTATCCAAGGTCCTTCAAACAGGCAGTCAGGATTCAGACCTAGGTTCTCCAACTCCAACTGGAATGCTCTTCTCACTGTACCATGCCTCCCTATATTATATGTCAAGGAATTATAGAATTTAAAATGTGACAATATTAGAGATAGAAAGGACAACAGAATTAATTTAATAATTTCATGTAAAATTTCATATAATGATAATTTCATGACAGATTACTGGTTTTGGAGTCAGGGGATACAAGCAAGATCAAATCTCAGCTCTAGGATTTACTAACCATGTGACTGTGGCTTAGTTACCACCTTTTGGATCTCAGTTTTCTGAGCTACACAATGAGAATTGGATTAGACAACTTCTAAGTTCCCTTCAAACTCTGGAGAAAACTGAGAAACCAAGGTTGTGACTTACCCATAAGCCCTAGAGAAGAAGTTTCTGTTCTTACATAGGGAGTTTTTGGGTAAAAGTCAAGTAAGTTTCTATTCCCTCCTTGACTTACCAGTTTTTCCCCCTTCCAAGAAGGGATTTTCTCTAGAAATATAGAATATTTGTACAAGAGACCAGCTTATGACCCCAAGGATATGACTCAGTCCTGGATCAATAAGAACAAAGAAACCTTCAAGTCTATCCAAGTCCAATTAATTCAGGGCAGCTAGGTTCTCCAGAAAAACAAGTTAAGGACAATTCCCTAAAACCCAATGGGAACAGGAAAAGGGAACACCATAGGCAACTAGCAACAAACGATGATCTTTCAAAAAAAATTACCTTTATTTCTTGCTCATTTGGAAAATTCAAATTCAGGAATATCTAGGGCATGGATTCATAAAATTGCTTAAATTTTTCTCTGATAACTATTTCAACATAATATTGGTTTCCTTTAGAATTCTATGAATTTTTAAAAACTACATTATTCTGAGGCGTCCATAAGCTTTCACAAACTGCCAAAGGGCTCCACAACACAAAAAAGCTTAAGAACTCCTATTCTAAGGAAGATCGACTTCCTGGAGAAATTATCCTGAAAATCAACTCATTTTCTTTAAATATCAAACATCTCAGATTTAGGTTGTACTTGATAAAATTTATTTCATTTGATTCTTAGTTCAATCCTGTGAAGTAGGTAGAAAAGGTTCTATTCTCCCCATTTTAGAGGTGAGGTAGGTCTAAGTGCATTCAGTTCAGTCCAGTTTAGCAGACACTTAATAAATTCTTATTGAATAGAGAAGAGAGAAAGGGCTAGTCTCGGAGCTAAGACCTGAGTCCAATACTGTCCCAAACACAAGCTACATGACCCTGGGCAAGTTACTTAAGTTCTCAGCCTGTTTCCTCATCTGTAAAATGGTGACTTTGCAGAGCCCCACCTCACTTGAATGTAATTTACTTGTAAATCATTGTATCATCTTCCTGATGACATGGTCCTCTTCCAGAACCAAGGGTAAACAACAAAAGGGTTATAACAATAGCACTTGCCTGACAGGGTTGTTGAAATGATCAAATGAGATACACACACATATACATAAATGTTATATACACACTTATGTATGTGCGTATGTATGCATATATACATACATATATACATATATATATATATGTTGCTTTGTAAACCTTAAAAGTACTATATAAATGTTAGCTATTACACATGAGGTTCTGGGGACACAAGAACAGAAAAATCTTTGCCCTCAAGTAGCCAACATTCTCAAACTATTAAAATGAATCTGTTATTTCAACAATACAAACACTCTTCCAATGATTCCAACTGCAATTCATCCATTCATGCAGTAGTTCTCTTTTATGTTTTCCCATAAAGAGGGTCCAACCAACATGCTGGGGATCTTCCTCACTTTCTCCTGCCATCATGAGGATACCAGTGGGGCACACGGCCCGTCTACTGGTTATTCCTCACAGTACACTGATAGAATTCTATAGCTCTTGCTATGTGACCAGCCCATTTTCTTCTTCTAACATACATTTCCCTGATGAGCGCCTTTATTTTGTTTTCACTTTGTAGCTCTTTGTGTGTTGTGATACTCATCCTTTCCATGTGACTTTCCATTTCCTTCTGTGTCTTACTCCTTTTTAATTCTTCAGAAACGATAATGATTTGCATTGTAGACTGACAGAAAATTAGTATTAAGATGAGCTTCTGCTTCAGGGAGAAGTTCAGGATTATTAAAGGAACCTTGCAATTTCCAAATTGTAATCTATCTTGCTTTCTTCCTCCTGTTTAATTCTGGTCCCAGTTTATCCACGTGCAGTATCTAGACAATATATACACTGACGGATGAGCTCTTCAGGTCTGTCATAAGCTGGACAATAGGCATTCTTCCTCCGCTTGGTTTTTTTCCGTGTGGATGATCAGACCAAACTCAATTTCATTTGCATCTTTTCCAGCAATATGTACAGTGTTCCAAGGTTTGATATAACCAACAGCTTTCATCTGTGTGTGTGTGTGTGTTTTGTCATTTTTTTCAGTTGTGTTCAATTCTTTGTGACCCCATTTGGGGTTTTCTTGGCAAAGAAACTGGAGTGGTTTGCCATTTCCTTTTAGGGCTCATTTTACAGCTGACAGACTGAGGCAAACAGGGCTAAAGTGACTTGCCCATGATCACATAGCTAGTAAATATCTGAAGCCAGATTGAACTTAGGAAGATGAGTCTTCCTGACTCTAGACTTGGTGCTCTATGCACTGTGCCACCAAGCTGCCCAACATTCTATAGGGAGGTAAGAATAACATATAGATACAAGCAAATACAAAATAGAAATAATTTCAGGAGGAAGGCATTAGCCGTTGGAAGGATCTAGATGGGTTTCATGGCAGAGGTGGCACTGAGCTGAGGCTTGAAGAAAGTTAGAGAGTTTAAGAATCAGCAAATTAAGAAGTAGGGAGTGGATTCCAGGAATGGAGCAGCTTGTGGGGGAACAACAAGAAACCAGCTCAGCTGGAAAATGAAGAGGAGTCATGTGAAAGCCGTTTAGGTTAGAGTCAGATTGTGAAGGGCTTCACAACGCTAGATGCTGGACTTTGTACTAACAACAGAAAGTACCTATAGTCTCTTGGGCAGAAGGCAGACATGGTCAGGCCTCCTCTTTACAGCTTCAAATTAAAGGAATGAAGATCTAATACTAGAATTTCAGGTATCACATAAAAGGGAAGGAAGATTTTTTTAGGTGAGGGGAGGAGAGTAGGAGATGTTCCCTGGGCCCCTGAAATCATACTATATAGGCAACTGTTTATTTTTTCTTTATGTAAAACTAGACTCATAACTGGGTAGTGGTGATATGAAGTCATCTCACTCCTCCACCTCAAAACCTCTTCCTTCTGTACATTTCCTTATTTCTCTGAATGGTAACAACCTTCTTCTAGTTACCCAGGCTCAAAACCACAGGTTCATTTTTTTCTCCTCCCTCACCTCATCAGTCACTATATCTCTCACTCTCAAATCTACCTTCATTTATTTGCTTCTAATCATCCTCCAAGGCCTACTTCAAGTTCTCCTTTGTTCATGAGGGATTGTCTTGGTCATCTCTCCCTTCTTTGAATACTTGTAGCCCTTTCTGTCTTTGCTATTCATTTGGCATTTAGCACATGCTCCCTTACAGTTATTTTAGTTAAGGCAAAATTGAGACTAGAACACATCTTCTTGACTCACAGGTAGAGTTTGGTCCCTGGATTGACGGTTTCCAAACTTCCTCGGTCACATACCATTACCATGGAGAAATTTTTCAGCAAGTATTCCCAATAGATACATTCATCCCAAAGTTATTTGCATGTATTAAATGTTATGAAACATATATAAAATAGAACTTTTAAAGGATGAGATACAGATAAACAGTATTTAAAATATTTTCTATTTTATGTATCAATAACACAAAATTTTTTGTTCTCACTACAAGCCATATGATTAAATGTGCTTTGTAATTTTTAAAAATTCCTTGAGAGTGTGTGTGTGTGTGTGTGTGTGTGTGTATGTGTGTGTGTGTAAGACAGACTTCCAAATAATTAGTAATTATTCAGTTAATTTGATCAATGTAGCTAGCCAAGAAGGTGAATTTACTTGGGGGATGGTATATTTTAAAATTCAATACATATGATAATCAAACAATTTCTCATTAATAGTCAATAACTATAATAGTTTTCAGCAAGAGTCACATTACTATGTGTAGATAGATATTTACCCACACAATGTAAAAATAAGCAAGAATGAATTATGAATTGCTTCTGATTTCAACACAGCAGGAACATCAAATTTATTCCCCTTTATGTTTAATGAAGAGTATTTAATTTAACTTTAATGTCTTATTTGGATATCTTCAGTGTGTGTATATGTGTAGGTATGTGTATGTGTGTGTGTGTTTGTGCGTGTGTGTGCGTGTGTGTGTTTTAATAAGTGTGAGGACAAGAAGGTCAGTTTGGCAGTAACAAAGAATATAGGCAGGGAAGTAATATAGAGTAAGGTCAGTTGCAAAGCCAGATCGTGAATTGTTTTAAATGCCAAACAGAAAAATTTTTATTTGATTCTGGAATCCACAGAGAGTCACCAGAGTCCATCCAGGGAGAGGGGGAGAGATATGGTCAGAACCAAGCTTTATGTAAATCACTTTGGCAGGATGGGTTGGAATGGGGAGAGCTTTGAGGCAGGGATATAAATTAGGAAGCTCTTGTGGGAGTCCAGGCAAAAGGTAATAAGGTCTTGAATTAAGAGAGAATAGAGAAAAGGGAATATGTACACAAACACCTACACACACACATATAATACATATACATACATCCACATATATGAGATGAGGAGACAAAAAAGATAAGATTTAGCAACAGACTGGATACATGTGAGAGTGAAGAGTCAAATTCATTTGTGAACTTGGCGGAATGGAATAATAGTGTTGCCTAGGAGAGGCTCAGGCTTTTGGCCTCTGATATGCAGATCCTTAGGATTATGCTTCCTTGTCTACTTATGCCTCCTTAGTTTACTAGACTTGTTGCTCCCAAAATGAAAAGGAAAGGGGAAGGGGAGCAGGGATTTTATTCAATGGCTACTGCCCCAAGTAACCTGGGGGGCTGGGAGTAGGTATGCTGGCAGAGAGTGAATATTCCTAATGGCACATGCATATTTGCTACTGGGGTTTCCTGAATTTTTGTTAGGTTACAACTGCTTTGAAGCGCTAACACCCACACAAAACAGGGAGGGGAAGTTTGGAAGCACACATCAGTGGAAATGGGTAGAGTAGGAGAGGTCTGCAGCTGATGGGCACTGCACTGGAGACAAACCCTATGACTGTCCATAGTGGGAAGGGTGGGATATGATCCATCTTCTCACCTTCTTAATGTTCACATACCCCTTTATGTCACGTCATAGTTCTCCCATAGTCATAGGGAGAGGCCTTCCTTTTGGAGACCACTGCTTTAAAAAAGATGGGCTTTTGCCAGGACTCACCAGAAACTATATTAGAGCCAGTTTGCAAAACTCACCAAGAATGCCTTCTCAGTTACCTTCCTATAATGATAATTCAGAGTGAATTGATTTGTCCAGCACATTATTTAACTCTCTTCCAATGGGTATGGAAATCAAGAATAGACAGAGGAAGCTGCTGTTGAGGTTTATTTTCTTAGACCTTTGTTTATTTGAAATCACTGAACACCAAACCAAAAGGTCTTTCCTCCCCAGCCATTTATGTCAGACAAAAAGTCTGTTTCTTAATTAGGTGTTCAAGGAAGTTTACGATTGCCAAGATGGGAGATGGGAGATTAGATATTCTAGATAAAGGGAAAATTATGAGCAATATTGTAGAGGCAGGGAAGTACAGGTAGCAGTTGAGGAATGGTGAACAGGATTACATTATTTAGAGTTAGCAGGGACTTAATTGAGCAGTTAATCCAACCCATCCTTTTCCAAATGAAGAAACTGGTGCCCAGGGAGATGAGTCAACTTATTCAGTTACACAGGTCTAAGTGGTAGGGCTGGGATGCAAAATTAGGTTCTTTCCAAGTGAGTATAATTTGACTGGAGCATTGGGTAGAAGGAGAAGAGAAATGAACAAGAATGACAGGACTTTTGTGTTACCACAAACCCAACTCTCAAAGTTTCATGCTGAGGAAATGCTATTTTGCTTTCTCTAGGTCAGCTTATCCTGGGTTTCTGCCCTCAGGTTCCTGGTACCGGATTTATCAAATATTGAGTGGGTAGAAGAGGAAAAAAAGAGCCCAGAGGATAAGAACTCACTGAAGGGAAAGAGGCAAGGAACAGAAGGAGAGGAGGAGGTGAAAATTGTGACATAGCAACTCAGGAGATAAAAGACAGGAACTGGATGACTGAAAACGTCAACTGCGATCTGTACTTATTTATTTATTTCTATTTATTTATCAATGGGCTAAGATTTGGGAAGGATGTATGAAGGCTAGAACATTTTGAGAGGGGGAAGAAAGTTGGCTTTGTGGATAACAAGTACCATGTGGAGATGCCTTCTCTTTCTTAAACTCTCCCTGCATTCAGAGCTGACTTTATCCAACCACTCCCCATTCCTGCAGCCTCAGAATGAAAATGTTGGCACTACTCACAAGCTGATTTCTGTTTTGATTTCAGAGCCCACAAAACGACTTCAAACAGTCAGACTGGCTTTTTAAGAGACTCTCTTTGGGGGTAGGGAAGAAAGGAAGAAAATGGTGTAAACAAAATGCTCACACTGAATATAAGGGTCTTAACTGTCTGGGGCAGTGCAAGAATGAGACATTAGGGATTTCTAAGAGACTGGAAACACCTAGATACAGATTGGATGACACTCTTGAAATCGTCTCCTTTGAAGAATCAACATTTTTATCCTATGCACTTGAGATGTTCCTTGTCCCGCACTAGGCATTGTGGGAGATATAAAAGAAGAATAAGACATAGTTTCTTCCCTCAAGAAGCTTACAATCTGTCTGGGGAGACAAACATAATAAAACTATTAGAAGTATTAAGTGCAAAACTGAGTGTGTTGACTCTGTGAATAATATTTTAGTGATACAAAAAGATCTCCTCAGGCTAGAACAGTGGGCATATTGAAATTTAACAGGGTTAAATGTAAAGTCCATAATGAAGTCCACAAAATAAACTGGTCAAGTATAGGATGGGGAAGCATAAAAGGATGGCAGAGAATAGATGATCTCTCAGGTCTTTTCTGGAGCTGAATTCTGTGATTCTGTTAGACAACTGTTTGAAACTGGAAATATGTGAATAAAGGGAAGCTTTGCCCTGTAGGGGATTGAATCTGCAAATATATATCTGCACCCACGCTAATCTCACTTGCCTACCCTAACCCTGGCACATGAAGTTATCCAGGTGGGTTTTTTATTTTATTCAAATTAATTCTTCCTGTGATTGGCCTGGATCACAGTAGGAGAGGCCTGTTTTCTAGGACCTTCTGGCTTTCCACTCCAAGGTAAAATGAGTTGCTTCCCTCCCCAGCTAGCTCTTTCCTCTCTAGATTCAGGGACTCCATTTCTGCTCTATTCTAGGAATGATTACTTAGATTTTTACAAAGCTGATCTCCCAATAAGCTAATTTCAGTTCCTCAGATGATCCATTTGTGGGAGTAAATTATAATAATTTCTTCAGGGGGCCTCTTGCAGATACATCTCGATTCACAAATCTATTTCTAAATGCACAGTTAAAATGGGGGAATGAAGATGAGTGGAGGTTGAATGTTTGTTAGGATTACACATGAGAGGGTGCCTTGCTGAGGTGGGAGCTGAGTCATAGCCGTCCTTAAGGTACAGGAAAACAGAATGATTATTCTGGGTTGCCAGCTACAAACTGCTGGACTCAAGAAGGTCACAGGGAGGGGAGAAGCTGGTGCTGAAAAAGACCTGAGATTCTTATATATACAGCAGGTATTCACTTTCCTCCCCTTCCTGAGTTACCAAGGCAGAAGAATGGGATTATTTGATGCTTTGTACCACCCTTCCCATAATCCCTTTTGCCCCCACCTTGCTCCTGACTTTTCTCCCATTTTAAAGATGTCTTTGTTATTTCCTATAACGTGATCTCACCTGGGTATAAATGTTCAGGCAGAGGAACAGTGCCAGTCACCTAGGAATGATTCTGGGCAGAGGGGAGCCACAGAGGGAGGACCACGTGGGAAACCAATTTTGTTGAGACAATCATTCAGTGACCTTGAGAGCTCTGCTTCTCCCTACCTCTCACTGTGGGGAAGAGGGAAATTGGAGGAGGGAGGTGGGAATCAGGCACCTTGAAAAAAGTGAGCAAGATACAAATCATAAAAAAAAGCAATTCAAATCAGCATCACATTTTTGAGTCAACAGTCTGGGTGCCATTTTGGAAAGAGATAACATCACTTTTGTTCTCTTTAAGATGACCTAGGAATCTACACTCCTTATAGCAAAGTAGCTCTAGGTCTGCAATGAAAATGTCTCTACCTCATCAGGTCTAAGGAGTTCCCAAGGATGATGGCAGAGCCCCAGTGCCTTCCTTAATCTTCGGTTTCTATTTCATTTCCTTCCACCATTCCCTCCTATCTCTTCATCATGTGCTCAAGGGGAAGAGAGATTGTTTGGGGACAGTTAGCTCAAATAGGAAGTCTTGTTCCTTCTCCATCTGGCTTTCGGAAGCTCAACTGTAGTTGTTTTCCACTGAATCCCTTCCAGTGCAGGCAGCAGCTTTTCTCTGAGGCAGAACCGGTGCCAGTGAGAGCAGAATAATTACCTCGAGTGTTTTGCATGTGGTGCCTTCATTAACACATCCCCAACATGGCATTTGCAGCCCTCTGTCACAGCACTGTGCCATTGAATCACACTCAATTCATCACCCCCAGATCTTCTGCTGTCTCGAAAGAGCCAATTATCTCCCCCATTTCTGCTGGCTGTGCTGGGTGATCCTTCCCTCTTGGTTCATAAAACTTGTCACATTGCTGTGGTTTTTGGTACTTACAGGGAAGCAGCATCTAAAGCAGCTTGCTCCCTGATGAAGCCTGTAGGAAGCTTGGCCAACTGCATCTCTGTTTCCAGAGTTAGATCTCCATTGAAGAGTCAGCTCTTAATATGGCATGGGCTGTGGTGAGATCATGGATTATATCTCTAGAGCTTTCCTAGTCAAAAGTGTGCTTTTGTTCCTGATACTTTCCTAAAGCATTTTGCATTTCTCCTTTGGCCTCTATACCACAGGATCATAGATTCAGAGCTCGAGGAACCTCAGGGTATCAAGTCCAACCTCCTAATTGGCACTTGAGGAAAGTGAGGCCCAAGGAGTACCCCAACTATACAGGGACAGTAAGTATCAGAAGTGGGATTTGGACCTTATCTAGGCAGCTAGGTGGTACAATGGATAGAGTACGGAGCCTGGAATCAGGAAGACTCAACTGCCTGAGTTCAAATCTGGCTTCAGAAACTTACTAGCTGTGTGACCCTGGGCTTAACCTTGTTTGCTCATCTGTCAAATGAACAGGAGAAGGAAATGCTCCAGTATCTTTATCAAGAAAACTCCAAATGGGGCCACAAAGAATCTGGTGTGACTGAACAATAACAACACACCTTTTGACTCCAGAGCTAATGTTCTTTCAACTGTCCTCTGCTGACTGCTAAGAGTCTTCGCTTCTAGTCCTGGCTTTACAATTAACTTGTTGTGTGACACTGGACAAATAACTTCTTTTCTCTGTTTGTTTCTTCATTTCTAAAATGAAGGGCTTGGAAACAATGACCTCCAAGGACTTCATTTCAGCTCTAATGATTTCAAGGTTTAAGCCTTCCTTCCTTCATGATAAATTACCTGACTACTTGAGTTCATAACGATCTTTCCCCCTTCAAGACCACTGATGACAAGTACTATTGTTTCCTCTAATTGTAATTCAATTTTTGAGGGTAGGAACTATATCCTTTGCAGTAAAATCTTGGGTGTCTGGAATCCTCAAGGAATGAATTCCCTCAAATAACCACATATTCTGGACAGCTGATCATTTACATCTTTTAGCATCAAAATTTATTTTAACTATTGGAAAGGAAATTTTTCCAACATGTCAAGTCAACTAGTTTTATTAGGTACCTACTCTGTACCAGGCACTGTGTTAAGCACTGGGGATACAAAGAAAGGTTAAAAAAAAGTTTGCGTTCTAGAGGAGATGACAGTGTAATGGGGGAAACAGTTTGCAAACAATTATGTACAAATAAGACATACAAAATAAGCTGGAGACAATCTCAGAGGTGTCAAAACCCAGAGTTCAGTCTAAGAAAGAAACAGAAGTAGGCTGTATATAAGATTGCTTGAGTGTTTTGTTTCTCTTAGGCTGGCAGTATGCATGCAGAGCTGCAGTTGGAACTGAGATCCTTTGCAGTGTTTGGTCGCTGAATCCGGAACTCTCTCTGCTGTGCCAGGTACCATAGAACTGACTTTAGTAGGTTCATACCAGCTCCAACAGACTGAACTAGCACAAGCATCCTAGTTCCAGGACCTTGAGGACTTTTCAGCCTGCACAGATTATAAAGACAAAAAAGAAACTGCAAAGCTGGATGGGAATGACTGCGTTGTAGCCCAATCAGGTGCTGCTAGTGGGTTTGATTTTCTTCATGAAGGGGTGTTTCACAGATGTCAGTAGGTATGTGGGGGTTCAGGGAACAAAGAGGAGCATCAGGTTGAAAAGTCTTCAAGACCCTGGAACTAGGATGCTTGTGTTAGTTCTGTCCACTAGACAGAATCTGTTTAAAGTCAGTTCTATGGTTGTTGGCACAGCAGATGGAGTTCTGGGTTCAGCAAGCAAACACTGCAAAGGATCTCTGGTATGTCAAAGTCAATCTGCCTTCTGATTGGCTGATTCTGATTCCCAGGTTAGTCTGCCCTCCTCTGGATAGTAAGGAAGCTCAAGCAAATCCACATGGTTAGTAAAGTCATTAACCATTCCATTTCCACAGAGGGAAGTGACTAAGGAGAAGGAGGACCACAAAAGGCTTCTTGCAGAAGGTAAGACTTTAGCTGAGACTTGAAGGAAGTCAAGGAAACTGGGAGGTGGAAATGAGGAGGGAGAGAGTTCTGGGCATGAAGGAAGAGGCAGTGAAGATGCTTGCAGTCAGAGGATAGAAGACTGTGGGAGGAGCTGCAGGGAGTACAGTGTAGCTGGATCACAGAGAATTTGGAGGGTAAGAAGGTGTAAGAAGACTGGAAAGGCAGAAAAGGGAAAAGTTATAAAAGGCTTCAAAAACCAGACAGAGGATTTTATATTTGATCCCGGAAGCAACAGGAAAACCCTGGATTTAACTGAATGATGTGTGAGACATGTTTAGACCTGCACTTTAGGAAGATCAATCGAACAGCCACATAGAGGATGGATGGGAAAGTCTTAGGGCAGGGAGCCAAACCAGCAGGCTATTGTAATGGCTAAGGTGTGAGGTGACCAGAGCTTGCACCAGGGAGGTGGTAATGTCAGAGGAGCAAATGGATGTACAGGAGTATAGGAGAGGGATTGCAAAGGTAAAATCTACAGGATTTGGCAACCAATAGGATATGATGAGGGGTGGTAGGGATTCTAGAGAGACTTCAAAGATGCCACTTAGCTTGTGAACCTGAGTATATGTCACTAACAGTAATAGGGAAGTTAGGAAGAGGGAGGGTTTGGAGAAAAAGAACATGAGTTCAGTTTTGGATATGTCTTCATTAAAATGCAAGATATCCTATTCAAAATGACTAACAGGTAGTTAAAGATGGGAAATGTTTTTTTGGGTTTTTTTGGTGGGGGGCGAGGCAATTGATTGACTTGCTCAGGGTCACACAGCTAGTCAGTGCCAAGTGTTTGAGGATGGATTTGAACTCAGGTTCTCTTGACTCCAGGGCTTGTGCTCTATCCACTGTGCCACTTCGCTGCTCCATTGGGAAATGTATTTTTTTAATGTGTGTATATGTATAAAATACACACATATTTTTTTGTTACATTTTGAATTCCAAGTTGTCTTGCTCACTCCCTCCCATTCCTACACTAGAGAAGGCTGACATTTGATGTAAATATAAACATGTATATATGTATATATATATATATATATTTACATATATGGAACCATAAAATATATGCTTTATTTCAGTTCTTTCTCTGAATGTGGATAGTATTTTCTTCCATAAATCCTCTGCCACTGATTGGCAAGATCATGTCACTCAGAACAGCTCCGTCATTCACAGTTACTCCTCAAACAACATAACTGCATACAACATTCTCTTGGTCCTGCTCATTTCACTCTGAATTACTTCACGCAAGTCTTTCTTTGTCTTCCTGAAAGCATCCTGCTTCTCATTTTTTACAGCACAATAGTAATCCCATCACAACCAAGACTTGTCCAGCCATTCCTCAAATAATAAGCATTTCCTCAATTTCGAGTTCTTTGCCACCGCAAAGAGAGCTACTATATACACTTCAGAACATACAAATTCTTTTCCGTTTTCCCTGATCACCTTGGGAAAGAGACTTAGTAATAGAATTGTTGGGTCAAAGGGTATATACAGTTTTATAACTCTTTGAGCATAATTACAAATTGCTCTCTAAATAGGAAATGTATTCTAAGATATATTAGGCCTTTATGTACCTTCTTAAACAGTGTGCTGTACATAATAAAATTTCTTTTTGATGACTTAGGGATCCTCAAAATATGTATAAATTATTATATTGGCATAAATTGTGATGTCCTGAGAACCTACTAAGATGTGTAGATAATAAATGTCCTCACACTCTAGACTGCCCCTCACCTCTGACTCAGCTTACCTGGTTTCCTTTTAAGACTCAGCTCAAATTCCACTTTTTGCAAGATGCCTGTCCTGTATCCTCAACTGTTAATGCCATCCCTTCTAAAAGTACCTTCTATAAGTTCTTTAAGTATCTTGTATGGACCCATTTATAGGTTTTTCTGTCCCATTAGAATGGAATATCCTTGAGGGCAAGGATTGTTTTATTGGTGGTGTTTTTTTCGTTCTATCTATATTGGGACACAAAGTGCTGGCCATGCTAGTACACAACACTTTATATGCCCTTAATAAATGGTTGTTGATTGATGGATTACCTAATTTTTTTTTTACTTCCTTATTCTTTGCTGTGTTATAAATAGGCAGAGGAGGGATTATGGAATCCTTTTAATAACCCTTAAAACATTTAGCACAGGATTAGGCATATAGTAAACTTCTTGTATTTATAGAAACTGAAATTGTAGAGCTTAGTTATCATTATGAAGAAACCAAATTCTTTCAGAGAGTGGAGTAACACTGAATTTTTAGCTATCTTTTTGTCATTGTTCCCAAACTCAGAAGCAAATTAAATCCCTAAAGAAACGAGCCTGTGGCAAAGTCTACATTCTCTACCTATTCCTCATTGCTTTAAATTATCACCTACCTGTTATGTAGAACTTTGAGCTAGCTGTGGTTGTTAGAGATTACTGAAGGGAAGGAAATAAAATACAATTCCTCTCACTAAGAAAGTTTATAGTCTACCAATTAATCAATCAATAATTTATTAAGCATCTCTTATGTTCCAGGCCCTAAAGACACAGAGAAAAAAATGAAACTTGTCTTCCCTCATGGAGCTTATATTCTACAAGAGTAGAGAATATGCACATATAAAATACAGATAAAAATTAATAGAAAAGTTTTGGGTTTTTTTCTGGGGGTGGGAGTGGTAGGGAGTAGAGAGGGAAGAGAAGTTGAGGCAGCTGAGGTTATGTGAAAAAGACACAGGATGAAAGTTTTTCTTTTAGGAAATCAGGGATTCTAAGTGGCTGTGGTGAGGAGGGAGCTCCTTCTGAACATGAGTTATAGCTTATGGAAAAGCATGGAACCCCAACATATATGTAGTACTCTCTATGACAAATAGTAAGATAGTCAGTTTGACTAGACTAAGAATATGTGGGAGGGAATAATGTACAACTAACCTGGAAAGCTAAGTTAAAGCATGATTCTGAAGTAAGAACTGTCCAAGTAATAGTAGCTATTTGGAATTTTTTTTTAAGTAATTTTTTTTTATTGATCACTTTTGTTTTTACAAAACTTACATCCCTTTAGTCTACTCCCTGATGGTCATTTTTGCTATAACAAAACTTTTTTTATGAGAAAAAAATAATTTAGTAAAACTAGCATACATATGGAAAAAAAGTCTTACATTTGATGCAATGTTTCACACCCATAGTCCCTTGTCTCTGAAAAGAAATGGTGAGGGAGGTAGTTGTCTTCTCATACCCCTTTGGGTTCAAGTTCAGTATTTATAATTTCACAGCATTCCGTTCTGATTGCTTGGCTGTAGTTTTTATTTCTATTTGTACTACTATGGTCCCCGACCTTAGAGAGAAGGAAGGACGTGGACTTTCTCTCTTCTGAAGGGCCAAGCTGGATTATCACCACTTTGCAGTGTTCAGTTTTGATTATTGTGTGGTCATAATTCCCATTTATAACGTTGTATTCACGGTGTATATTGTTTTTCTGGTTCTGCTTATTTCAATTTACATCAGTTCATGTAAGTATTCTTATACTTCTCAATATTCATCATGTTCATTTCTTATAGTGCAACAATGTTTCATTACATTCATTTTCCACAACTTATGCAGACATTCCTCAAACCATGGAGAAATATTTTGTTTTGCTACTATAAAAAGGAGCTGCTATAAATATTTAGGGGGATATGGGACCTTTCTGTCACTCACCTCCTTAGAATATATGCCTAGTCGAAAAATCTCTGAGTCAAAGGTTATGGAAATTGTATTGACTTTCTCTGAATAATTACAAATTGCTTTCCAGAATGGCCAGACCAATTCATAGCCCTACTAGCAATATCGTATGAACACACCACGGGAAACAATGAATATTAAGAATAAAGAGAAGTATGGGGAAGACTTACATGAACAGATGCAGACCTAGGAAAGTAATATACACAGTGATTACAACAGTATCAAAAGGACATAATGACAACAAAATAATAAAAACTGAATCTGTAAAATGATAACACTCAAGCTTGACCCTTCAAAAGAGATAAAGTATGTCTCCCTCCTTCTTTCCAAGGTTGGGGGAGATTAGCACAGTGGAGGCTATAAATACTGTCAGATTCAATTGATCAATCAGCCAATTAACAAATCCTTAATAAGTACCTCTTATGTTCCAGTTACTGTGCTAGGCAAAGGAGATATAAAGACAAAGAATGAAATATTCCTTACTCTCAAGGAGCTTATAGTCTATCAAGGGAGACAACATGAACATATATAAACACAGGGATAGGAATAAGGACTAGACCTGTGATTTCACTGTTAAGAGGGAAATCTGAAGTGAGTAAATTCTCTTTACCAGTGCAGGTTAGTACCTTTTCTGCAACTTATAGTCTTATAAGCCTGTAATATTGACTTTCCTGGGGTCCTAGAGGTAGTAGATGCTAGAGCCAGGGTTTGAACCTATGTCTTCCTGGCCTTAGGCCAGCTCTATCTATGGTGCCACATTGCCTTCCCCTCTACTTCCTTCTCTCCCCTTGACTCCACTCCACCCCTTCTGTCTCTGCCTCGCTCACCAATGATATGACCTCCTTGTTGCTCCTCCCATATCATACTCCATTTCCCAACTCTGGGTGTGCTTCATGCCTGGAACTCTCTCCCTCTTCATCCCCACCTTCTACCTTCCCTTGGCTTCAGTTAAAGTCTCCCCTTTAACAAGAGTCCTTTTCCAGTCCTCCCTAATCTTAGTGTCTTTGACTTTGAGAGCAAGGTTTTTCTTTTGCCTTTCTTTGTATCCCTAGCACTTAGCAAAATGCCTAGAATATAGTAGGAGCTCAATATATGCGTGTTGATGAATAGAATACAAAATAAACACAAAGTAGTTACGGAGGACATTAGTGGTGGGTGGGGAGGAATCAGGAAAAGTTTCCTGCCGAAGGTAATGCTTAAGCTGTGTCTCAAAGGAAGAAAAAGATTCCATAAAGTGAAAATAAGAAGAGATTGCATTTCGGTCATAGCAAATAGTTAATACAAAGGCAAAGACATGGGAAATGGAGTATTGAATATGTGAAACAGTGGAAAAGCCAGTTTGGTGGGATTCTGCAGTGTGGGGAGGAGAAATATATACATTTCCTAAGAGACTGGAAAGATAGTTTGAGGCCAGGTTGTGAATGACTTTAAAAGCCAAATATGGGCATTTTTTCCCCTAGAGACAATACGGAGCCTTTGTAGTTTACTGAGTAGGCTAGTAATGTGGTTAGGCATGTGCCTTTGGGAAATCACTTTGGCAGCTGTATGGAGGATGGACCAGGAGACAAACCTGAGGCACAGATACTAATGAGAAGGTTATCGCAGTATTCTAGGTTAAAGGTAACCACAGTCTGAAGTAGCAAGGTAGTTATGTGAGAGAAATATACAAAACTAAACACATGAAAAATTTAACAAGAGTTAAATAAGACCAAGTCGAAAAACAAACAAACCCAAAAACCAAAACCACAAGACATTACAATAAATGTGAATAATTGCTGAATGAGTGACTGAGATGAGTGTTATGAAAGCTCAAAAGAGGAAGAGATCCTTGTGAGTTAGAAAGGTTTAGGGAAGACTTCAAGGAGGCAGTGGAAAAGGTACTAAATCTTGAAGGAGGCTAGGCTTTAGATAGGCAGATGAGAATAGTAGGATTCCAAAGAGGGAATAATGTAAACAGAGGCCTGGAGATAGGAAAGTATACTACATATGGGGACAAGAGGGAAACCCTACAGAGAAAATTTTTTCAAGTGCTTCAAAAATCCTAGGAAATAGAATTAGAGACTACTAGAACTGGAATGACCTTTAGAACATCATCCAATGTGGACTGACTTCCCCTTAATTTTTGCGTTACAGATGCCTTTTTTTAAAAAAATGGAATGCTTCATGAATATGTGTGTCATCTTTGTGGAGGGGCCATGCTAATCTTCTCTGTATCATTCCAATTTTATTATATAAGCTACTAAAGCAAGCACTTAGATGTCTTTTTATATCACACTCACTTTTAAATATTATACTCCTCTATACTGCCAAATGAACCCTCTCTTATAACAAAGAAAAACAAATGAAACTAACCAAGTCTGAGAGTGTATGTAGCATTCTGTATCCATAGTCTCTCACCTCTCTACCAAAAGCTGAATGGTACTTCCATATTTCTTTTTTAAAGGCCAAGACTGAACACGGCAATTTCTCAGCATTTAGCTTCTTTGTAGCCTGACCCCTTCATTTTTACAAATGAGAAAAGGGAGGATCAGAAAGGAGAAGATAATTTTCCAAGGTTAACCCAGGAGTTAGACACAGAACTGATACTAGAATCCTGGACTTGGGATTCAAAGTGCAGGATCTTTGCATTCTACAATGCTTCTCTCATTTCCTGCTGGGGATCCAGAGCATTTGAAAATGAGAGAGACAGCAGCTCACTAACAGTTTCCTTCAGGTTTCCTTCTGTACCAGAGACATTAATCAACCAAGATTTCTTTAGCAACTTTAGCACCAAGTAGGAGAGTCATAACTTCTCCTTTTCTTTACATTTTTATGTTCATTTAGCCGTTACTTTTCAGCCTGATCTGGCTTTTTTTTTTTTAAAGCTACTACCCTGTGCTTTCACATATCCAGGCCATGGTAGCTCTTCAGTATCAAACATAGGAGTCAGCACCCTTGGCCAAATTGAGGCTCTGAGAAGCTTTGAGAACTATGCTGAATGTGGTCAGCTGTTGCTTGCCAGGTGAAAATGATAAAAGCAGCTCATATTTATATGGCCCTTGAAGGCTTGAAAAGTACTTTCCTCATAAATAACCCATTTTATAGAAAAAGAAACAGAGACCTGGAAAGATCAAGTGATGCGTCAAAGTCAGCTAGAAAACATGGCAGTGGTGGAAGACCCATCTTCTTACTCTAATAAAAGTTCTTTTTCTTCTCACTATGCCATGGTGCCTCAGGGCCCACTCCTGAAAAAAATCTAAATTTGTCTGGGGTGCTAGGATAGTTTGGGGGGAGAGGAAGGAGGAAGCAGGTGGCTGAAGAGAACAGCTGATATGGGGAAAGCCCTGCCCTCCTATTCAGTCTCTGAAAGTGGCCATCAGCAGATGACTCAGGAGATGGTAAACAAGCCTAAGCCTCTTTGGTTTAATTAGCTGAGTGGGCAGGAAGAAAAGAAGTGAGAGGAGCATGTTTTATTTATTGTTTTAAAAGAAAAAGCTTAGTAATCTCTTGGCGAAAGGAGTCTAGAGCCAGTACATGCATTTGATGGTGGTCAAATTGGAAATTCTCATGGATGATCCAAATATCACTCCTCTTTTTCCTAGCCCTTGTCCACAGACCTCAGGAAAGGGAATACTGCTTTAGGAGAGTTGCTGAAATTTGCAAAAGGAACCTTAATTAATAGTGCAGAGCCCAAAGAGGGAAAGAAATTGTGCAGTGTCAAAGGTCCCTCCTACTTTTCCCTGTAGTATAAAGGGAAACATGGTTCTAATTCCATTCTTTTCAGCCCCAAACTCTAGCCCTGCTCGATTTGCTCTTAGCTGATGAACTTATTCCCTACTTTAACAAAGATCTAGGCTACTGAATATGAACTCCCTCCATTCCCCTCCTCCAAAAATCAAAGTTTGTCTGTGTGTCTGATGAGGGCTGGAGGGGGGGAGACCCCCACAAAGACTGGGGTATGAGGGGCAGGTTGCCTGGAAGGAATTCATGGACTCAAGCATTGTTGAGGTCAAGATAAAGATTTATTATGCTTTTCAGCAGGCAAAAGTTCTTAGGGAACCTGCAACCTTAGAGAGGTACAGGTAAAGTTTATATCGGATATTCTATAGTATCACTTGTGCCAAATGTGTTTTGGGGTGGGATTAGGGAGTAGTCAGTTCTTAAAGGAACCTGGACTTTTGGTATCTACTGTACAGGTATTTTACCCAGAGTTCATCAGAAATAGCCCAAGGTGGGAGGGGGGAGTTACCTAGAGGTGTGGTTTTAGGCTTGAAATGTCATTAAATCAACAAATGGTCAGGGCTGGCTCAGAAGTACCAGATTGCTCTCATCAATGTCTTGTTAGACAAGATAAATGTAAGGGATTATACGTATGTCTAAATCTAGGATATATAAGATTGGTCAGTGAGTAGTAAATGTTGTTATGACCCAGTGCACAGCCTGTTCAGCCAGTACATAGCTGGTTCAGACTAATAAGTTCCATAGGTGCAGCTGGCTGCTGTATCAGGAAGGGAGATAATGGTTCCTGATAGGGCAGGTTGTGTCTTTGGGCTGGGGAGAAACTGCCTGGGATAGTGTTTTGAGGCTAGGGAGAAATGTAATTTTTAAAGAGAAAAGTGATCTATTTTCTTCTCCTTCCCTATTATTTTCAATGATGGTGAAGTCCCCCTCTAGTCTAACTGTTCTTGCTGTTTATTCTCTGAGATGCTTCTTTTTTGTTTCATCCTCTCTCTTGGGCATCTTCGATCTCTCCCACTTGATGGCTGATTATACAAATTTGTTACAAAGGTTTTGCTTATTTTCTCAATTTGGAGGTTGAAAATGGGAAGGGAGAGGAAAGGTAGGGAAAGTGTTACCCTACCCTCCCTTCAAAAGAAAAGAAAAGAAAGGTTATTGAAAAATGTTTTTGAAGTATACAGAAGAAAAGGCCAGGAGTCACAGAAAAGCAGGACAGCTGTGAAAGTAATATGCTGAATTTATTAAAAGAAAAGCGAGCTGTACATAAAAGAAATTTGCAGTTTCCTCGACACCTTCTCAGAAATGCACGTTATAATTGATTTTTGTTAAGGTTGAGATAAAATAAAAACAACAAAGAAAGTACATGAAGGGGAATAATTTGTAATATACCTAGGAAGGTAAACCAGAGCCACCTTGGGAAGGGACTGAGCTTTCTGACCTGTAGGGTAATAGTTAAACAACAGCACTTCATACTTTTCTCAAGTCTCATCCTCTTCGGTGACTTCCCTCACTCACCCCCTCAGCTCTGGTGACATGGCATACACTACCTCCTCCCACCTGCCTCTACTCCTTCCCTAGCTCTGATGAGTCCTTTGTCTTTTTTTGCTCCCCACATATGGGCATCCACTGAGGCTCTATCCTTGGTCCTCTTCTTTTCTTACTTCGTATGAAGCCTAACTAGATGGGTGATAGAAAAATAACTAGCCAATATACAGCGCTGCCACTTGGAGTCTTTCAGATTGTTCATTAAATATCTTCTTTATTTCCAATTTTAATATTCATACTGTAATATCCTATTGTTAATTCTTTCCCTTTGCCATGCTGCATAGGACTGTGGTATGTTTTCATGAAATAATTCTGTACTTTGAAGATCCCTTACGTGAGGATATACCCTTGTAATGGTGCTGACACTCACCCATTCACATTCGACTCTTGAGGTAAATCCTCTGCAGAGGGGTCAGTCCAACATGCTCGAAGCCACTCTCTGGTTCTGTTAATGCAGTTCTATATAGGAGTAAAGAATTCAAAAGAAACTCTGAACTCTCTATAACTTGAGGACTGGTCGATGTGGCTGACACACCAAGTTTCTTGGTGGTAGGAAAGATGATGTGGGTTGAATTTTGAAATAATCACTGATCTCAGGCTCTAGCCTTGGGAAGAGACTGGGCCTGGTACCTCAGTCTCCAAGTAACAAGTATTTCTTAAGTGCTTACTGAATGCCAAGAATTGTACTGGGAGTTGGGAATAAAATAGAATTCTCTAGGAAGAACAAAACAATCCCTACTCACAAAGAGATTAGATTCCAATGTTGACTCCTATACAACAAACAAGAGTTGGCTCAAAACAACAGCTAACCACCCTCTCTTCCATTCAGTAACCTTAACTTGAATTACCCTGGGATCTGAATTCATCAAGACTTATTTTCGGTTTCCTTTTTCTTTTTTAAAGCAAATTCTACATCCTATAAGACTTACATATGAAACCAACTTTAAAAGTTTCTCTTTTCAAAAGGGATATAGTTAAGTGTAGGGGATATACTGTGTCCATCATGTTTCTACACCAACTTCTCATTCCTATGCATAATAATAGCTAGCATTTACGTAGTGTTTTAAAATTTATGAAGTACTTAACAAATATTATCTCATTTAATCCTCATAACAACCCTAGAAGGGTAGGTGCTATTATCATTCCCATCTTATAGATGAGAAAACTGAGGCCCAGAGAAGTAAAGTTACTTACCCAGGGTCACACAGCTAATAAGAATCTGAGACAGCATTCAAACTCAGGTCCTTCTCCCTCCAAATCCAGAACTCGATCTACTGTAGCACTTTTCTGCCATTAAAACAGTACTGGCAGATTGCATTGGAGTCTCCTCAACTATGACCATTCCAGAGTTGCAACAAGATTTTCAGTCCCAGTTTTCTTTACATCTACCCAAAGTCCTTGCCTTCGGAGGGTCCTTAGTGAAGACGTATGATCCATGCTTTCTACATGTACCACCTTTTTTTCTCTGGAAGCAGCCAGGTCCTCAGTGTTCCTGCTCTCTTTCTTCCAAGATGACTGTTCTTTCCTTTAGCTATACCCTATCTGGGACCATTAAAAAAAACCAACACACTTTTCAGTGATTTTCTTTGCTTTGGTATTGGGGAACCATTCAGAAGTTCTCCTCACTTTCATATAATACTTGGCAGCACTTAAGACAGAGCAGATTTCTACACATGAACATTTGGCAATTTGATGTACACCTTTGTTTTGTTCCTCACCTTGTTTCTAAAGCTGTTCTGTGATCTGGGCCAGCTGTTTTTCTTTTGACTGAGAGAAAAACCAGGCCATGGTAGCCCCGGGAGAGGCATCTCTTTTTCCTCTGTTTGACTTCCCATGTAGGTCTGATTCTTTGGCTGGAAGAATGGGTCTTGCAGTCCAGGTTCCCAGTGAGCTGGAAGAAAAATTCGTCAAAAATGTCTGAGCAATAGGTCACAGGAGGCAAACAGTTTTACAGGCAGATTAGCAGCCTGTGGGAGTTACCCAGGAAGTATCTCCTCTTAGCTTGATGTGTTTCACAGCTGCCTCTTTGAGTTTTAAAGCATATTAAACAGAAGGTGAGGCTGATGGATTGTTCTTTAACATGTTTTCTATTTGCTGGGGTATCCTCTTTCTTGTTGGGAATGGAGATCCGACAGATGGAAAGGGACAGGGAATTCTAAGATCTACCAAGTCAAAAAGGGATTTTTCTAGACTACAACATTGAAGCAACAGGTAGCATTTCATGGAATTTTAGAGCAGAAAGGGTCCAGATAGAGCATGTACTCCAACCCTCTTAAATTTATAGCTAAGGAAACTGAGGCCTAAAGAAGGTGGCTTATCTAAATTAAAGCAGGGGAGGCACAGAGTTATTAGGACCCAAGTCTGCTGACTCTAAATTCAGTGAAATTTCCACTCAGCCATGTTACTTTGAAGTGTCTTCTGGCATAGGTAGGCATAATCCATTTCTTCTTTGGAGGATCTTATTAAATTTCACAGAGCCATCTCTTACTTTGTTTCTTTTTTTGTTTTAACTTTTATCTTTTTTTGTAAACAGTATTTTATTTTTTCTAATGACATGCAAAGATTGTTTTCAAGGTTCATTTTTTTATAAGATTTCTGAGTTCCAAAATTTTTCTCCCTCCTTCCCATCTCTTGCCCCTCCCCCAAGAAGGCAAGCAGTCTAAGAGGTTATATAATTTGGTTCTTTCTCAATGAACTGAGGAATTATGGGGAGGGGGAGGAGAATGAGAGGGGAAGTAGGGGAGTGGGAGAGTGAAATTATTCTCATTTCTTGTTTTCTCCAATCCTTATTCTTGAGCAAAGGGAAATCTCACCACAGACTTCCCTGATTCAATGCATTCAATCTGTCAATGATACTTCAAAAAAAGAATTAGAAGAGATCTCAAAAGCCATGAAGTCTGATCCATACTCTTATGGGAATTCCATCAACAATTGTCTCGGAAGAGTCATTCAGCTTTACTTAAAGATTTCTAATAACAATGAACCCATTAACTTCTGAGACAGCCCATCTCATTTTTTGTATAGCTCTCTTTGATAAGCAGTTTGCTTTTGGTTTGGTTTTTTTTTTTTTGGTCTTCCATCAAGCCTAAATCCACCTCCCTGCAAATTCTATCTACTGTTCCTAGTTATGCCGCCGGGGCCAAGCAGAGCAAATTCATTGTTCTTCTATCTTACGGTACTTCAACTACTTATTGAGCAGAGTTTTTAGGAGGTCAAGGATATGCATTTGATATCTATATAGGTCTAAAATTAGTTTTCCTCTGTTTCCAGTTAAAGACTACACCTATAACCTAGGCCAGGCATCTCAAAAATGCAAAGTCACTGGTCAGAGGTCAAGAAAGCATTTTTAGATCAAATCCAATTCCATTCCTGGAAAGAAAGTACAAAGCCCAGGCTTCAGTGATGTAGGTCAGTAGTGTTGACTGCACACAGGAAGTAGTGATACAAACATATTTGGCATAACACTGCCCTGACCAATACCCCAGGTGAATACATTAGAACCAGACATCGCTGTCACATTACAAAACTTTGATGGAATGTTTGGCTGGTCATACATTTGTAGCATTGATCCTATGGAACCAAGTGCTTCCTGTAAGGATATTTTGCACTCTGTTTTTGCAGAATGAATTAATGATGTTAATTGGGCATATGCTTACATATTAGCAAAAAGAAAGCAATTTAATAGCATACTTTCTTGTCATAAACTTCGTTAGCAGAAATACATATGATATAGGATCCATAGGAATGGAAGAATTGTAGGATGACAGTAGTAGTGGTAGAAAAAGTTAGGTTACTATACAAAAATAGCATTAAAAATTATGTCAAATGTTTGGGAAATATAAAACATACATTTGGAAATCTTGTAGCTGGTAGAAAAGAGAAGAAGCTGGAAGGTGAGGGTGGTGATCTGTACTCAGGCAGGAAAAGTGACAAGGAGATATAAGGAGGGGTCCTGGCAGGTGGATTCCTGTTAGGGAAGGATAGGCTCCAGGTCCTGGAAATAAACTTTTCTGACCCAAGCTAACCCTGGAATGGGCCTTCACTAGCTATAACTATTGCCAGGTTATTTTCCCCATGTTCCACAGGGGCCTGTGTTGGAGAAAGAGAGGGCTTGGATTATCCTCCTGGAGTTACATGAATAAAAGTTTAAATGACCCACTCTAGACTTCCTGTTCTGAAAGTGACTAGGTTTATAGAGTAGAAGGACATGGGGTACTAGAAGAACAGGACCGCCAAAGAGGAAGGCCAAGAATAGAAAAAGGGGCAGAAAATTGAGGGTATTAATGACAAACTTTGCCAATTTCCTAAGTTTGCCAACAGTTTTTCCTTCTTACCTTCAACTGTTTTCAGACATACTTAAGTTGTGTAAAGAATATTTTTGCCTTTGCACATATGTAACTTAGAAAGAATACTGTTGAATGACAAAGTAACCTTGTTTCCCATGATTTGTGGTTTTCAAAACATCTAATTTTATTATACAGAAGCTTCATTTCCAAAGAATTTGTTAAAAGCAGCATCACTGTACAACACACCACTTATTGAGCACCTGTGTGGGTGGTGAGACATCACAGCAGGAACTGAAACAGGCATTTCCTGTGACTTAGACACCAATGCTTTACATTCCTGACTGGACTGAGATGATTGATCTTCCATCACCACAGTCTGTAACATCTAAAAGCTGAACCACTCTCTGACTCTCAGGGTAGAGGGCCTCGGGGGATTGGTTAAAGTTTACCATAAACCACTGTTTATTTGGGTTTCAGCCCTTCCATTGAGATTGTCACTGAGAAGACCGAATACCTAAATCACTAAGGTTGACCAATGAAAGGTTTACTTTAAAATAGGAGCAGAGCGTTTTGGAACTTAAAAAATCATAGAACTGGAAAGGAACTTAGAGATAATTTACTTTAACCCTCTATTTTATTACTGATGAAAAAACTAAAGCCTAAAGAGATAAATTGACTTGACTAATGTCACACAACAAATTGGTAACGGAGCCTTCTATTAGAACCACGCCTCCTGATTCCAGGGAAGTGTTATTTATACTGTATTATTATTAATTATTTAGTTTAGCCCTACATGGAAGAGGCAAAGAAACCCAAAACATTTATCATCCTGCAAAGTTGTCCCCCAAACTCCTCACACTCATACCACTATGACTCTAGGAATGGCCCATCAATATAACAGACTGCATTTTCAAAATCTGAAAAAAATAACACCTACTGAAAATCCATTTTCTTTCATATTCTGCCTTCTTTATTTCTTTTTTAGGCCTCAAGGGTACAGAGGTGAAAGGAAAGGTGGCTATGCTGATTTACAAAGCAGACTGACTTTGTACACATCATCCAAATGCCAAGTTCCTTTCCTGGAGCAAGTGAGAGATGTCCTATTTGTTCCCACAGAATGCAGCTCAGCTGATATGACACCCAATGGAATGGATACTGTGAGAAGAGGAGCTTCCTACTAATGTTGGTGCCAGATTGAGTCACAGCAGACACTTCTCCTATGACCAACTCATCATTCTGTTGTGCTAGGATGCCTTCACCCTTTGCACAGAACATTTCCTCTCAGCTCCTTAGAAACCACATTTCTGGGAGAGAACCAAATAAAAACACATACAAAAGAAATCTAGAACAGTACAATTGGCTGTATGCGTGTTGAACTGGCAACACCACAGCCAGAACAGGAGCTTGTTGAGTCTTAGGACAGGCTCCTCCTAGTCTTGTGCATGACTTTTTCCTAGTTGGTAATATTCTTAATTGCAAATGACACTAGACAGAGAGGCAGGTTCAACTAGGAAAGTACTCTCCAAATAGAGCCCAGAAAATGTTCCTGGAGGCATCTCTCCATGCTGAGTTTTCCATTTTTACTTAGTGCATCCCAATCATATAGTAGGCAGAGAGTAAAAAGAAATCAAGAAAGTTACAGCACGGAGGTACAAGGCATTGTGTTTAGCAATGGGGAAGCAAAGATGAAAGAGGACACAGTGCCTGCCCTCAAAGATCACAGGATCATAGAGTTAAGGGACCTTAGAGGTCATCAGTGTAGAACAAGTTTACAATGTACTAAGGGGGAACCATACCACATGTACACAAATAAATAAAATACCAACATAATGAGATAGGGGCCAAGGAGAGATCAAGGTAAAGTGATATAGGAATTTGAGGAGGGGGAGAATGCTTTTAGCATTGAGGATCAGAGAGAGATCTGACAAAAAGAAAGCAGGAGGAAGAAGACAAGGGAAAGCTTCCTAGAGAAAGTGGTATCTGGGCAAAGCCTCGAGGGAAGAGAATTTCAACGGGTGGAGATGTGGTGAAAATGCATTCCAGGCATGATGAATGGTCCATGCCAGTGGTGGGGAATCTACGGCCAGTTCCCCACCCCTGGTCTATAAAAATATTCTATTCTAGGAGAATGCAAGATGAGATTGGAACACAGAATGAATAGAGGTGAGTAGCATCGTATAAGTCTAGAAAGGTAGTTTAGAGACAGACATCCATAGAGATGTGATTTTGTATTTTATCCCATAGGCAACAAGGAATTATTGATGATTGTTTTACCTGCTGCATAAACAATGATCTAGAGAGGGAAGAAACTGGAGGCAGGCAGACTAGTCAAGAGGTTATTATGTTTGGGAAAAGTAAAATATTAAATTAAAAAAAGTTATTACAATCTGTAGGACAGCAATGACAGGTGACATTTAAACTTGACTACTGCTTGAGAACAGTCTGCGCAAGACTAGTAATTACAACAGCTGACATTCATATTGGCTTTAGAATTTACACAGTTCATAATATACATTATTTAATTTTGTGCTCACAATACTGTAAGGTAGATACTATTACTATCTCCATTTTAGAGATAAGGAAACTGAGGCTGAATTAAGTGACATGTTCACAGTCACACAATTTATGTGCTTGAGGTAGGATCCAAACCCAAGTTTTAGCTCCATGTCAATCTATCTATCCATTATTCAACATTGCCACTAAACTATGATTATGAATGGATACAAACGTGCAGATAACTTTTGTGGCTTTTTTTCACATTCAAATAAGCAGCCATTTTGGAAATGCCATCTGTCAGGAGCTCATTGATCTTCACTAGAGATGAGAAAATCCATATCCCAACTTGGTATTCTGATGAGTAGGTGCCTTGAATAAAATACAAATCTCTCACTCCTTTGGCTGTCCCCTCCCTGAAAGAAGTTTGCAACATACAGAAAAATTGGGAGTTGGAGGAGGCTGATCAAAAAGACCAAAGAAGGTAGTGGAGTTCAATCAGTACTTTATTAACCAGATTCTGACCTGTGCTGATTTTGTCTTTACATTGAATTTCAGATGCTTTGGACTGGGAGGAGTGAGAAAGGGAGGCTGCAATCTCTTAAATGTGAAACGTTCACCACCTTCTCAATCAGCCGCTCAGAAGAGATTGTTCTTTGGGTGCTGTCGTATAAGGGTTATTGCAACTTTTCTAGCTCAGGCTCCCTTAAGAGAAACAGAAAATCCAATGTGATTAAGCACCTCAGGGCCCACCGTGGCACCACTCCCAATTCCCTCTTCCCTGGCACTCCTCCAGATAATGAAATTCTTCAGCTTAGGCAGAACCTGCTATTCACACTTCAGTCTTTTTTCTTCCTTTCCACTTAGTTTTTGGGATCGTGGTAAGTTTTTTTTTCAATCTTACCCCCACTGGTTATGACTCAGGCTATTTATGGTTATTTTCAGGTAAACAGAGAGTCCCAATTAATTATACACTTTTCCCCTTGGTTTTGGATTTGGAGGGAGGGGAGTAAGTGTTTGAAATTGAAGCAACTTGTTTTTCTGCTCCAAAAAACAAGTGGGCAAAGGTTAGTGAGAAGGGAGGAGGGATATCAGTGTGAAGTAATCACTCAATAGGATCCAGCATTTGTCTTCCCAGGACACCTCCCCTGCTCTTCTGTACCTTGCTCCCCTTAGCAACTGTGGGTGGCGAACCACAGAAAGAGTGAAGAGGTAGCAAAGGAGAATGTGAGCTCCTTGCTGTTCCTTAAGCCCTGAAAGGAGATGCCTGCTCAGTTTTCCTTCCTCCTCTCAACAAGGTGAACAGCATCAGCATGAGGAATTAACAAGGATTGAATACTACAGACCATGATGTGATATCAAATACTTGACCTACTTGTACCAATCAGCATTACAGAGGTCTGAGAAATGAATCATAATAGGTCTTTTAAACAGCTGAATATAGTTACTTGGTGGCTGACGAGTAATTCTAGATATATTTAACTATACCATTATTATAAACCAAATTATTATAATAAACCATTATTATAATAAACCGAATCCTGGTTTGGCTTTTAGCACCAATCCTTCAGATTGTACAGCAACATATAAGGGCTAGTAAGTAGCTTGCCTTTCAGCATTGTGACAGGGCACTGCATCTTTCCTGACTCAGTCAACCAGTGACTCTGCCTTTGATCACAGTACCAAGGCTACAGCACTTTGAAATATGTCTCTTTTCCAGAAAATCACCCCCACTCCCTCCATGTGACAGCTTTCTGACTTTAGAAGGTTTGTGCGTCAAAATACAGTCACCTTCCGGGGAATATAATTTCTGGTCCCCAGGGAGCAACAGGAGTCTTACACAGTGGTGTACTTTTGTTAAATGGTAATAGAAGCCTAAATGGAAAAAACCAAATTGACTTTTATCCCAAGGGATTTCTAAAGGGGGCAGAGAACTAGGATGGAGTCCATCCTAAGGAATGGAATGCTGATTCTCACCAGAAATGGCAACAGAAGCCTAACAAAGAATTTTTGTACCATGTCTGAGTTCTGAAGCTTCCCTTTGCATCTTGACCCCATCACCCACATTGACTGAACCAAACCATGGGAAAATGACCCTCAACCTCATGCTTAAAACTAGATAAATACAACTTTAAAAAAATCACTAAGCATCCAGTTAACAATACTGATTAAATGCCTATTGCATGGGCAACACTGTAGTAGCTGCTGTGGGGTGAAAGCAAAGAAACCAAAGTCTCTGTTTTCAGGAAGGGGTATAATTAGCAATGAAGAGTGGCTATTGGAGAGGATAAGAAAAGCTGTAGTTCTTGTCTCTCAAATATGTCTTCCTCTCTCTTATCCCTGCCTGGGGACAAAAATATGTCTTGGGGGTGAATGAGGACTTGTGTTAGCTCCCCTCCCTGTTCCGAAGGCCCATGGACAGGGCCGGCAGTATTCAGACCCAGTGAAAACAGGTCCAAATGCCAGCTGTCTAAATTTCATTTTAAATTTGGGGGCATATTAGTTCTTCAAGTCTTTACTATTTAGTTTTATGACTGGGCATGCCATTCTGGTTTATCTGCCACCATGCTAGTTTCCCAGTCTTTATCATTCAGTTTCACTACTTGAGATAAAAATGCATACTACTTCCTTTCCTACCTCTTCATCCCCATTCTAATCAATCCATTAATCAATAAAGGAGAAAGGAGAGGGAATAATAAGCAATTACTAAGGATATACTTTGAGCTAGGCCCTGTGCCAGACCCTGAGAATACAAAGACAAATAGAAAACTGTCCTTGACTTCAAAGATCTTACTATCTTAGTAAGTGGATTTAGGCCCACTCTAACATGCTCTTCCATCCTCCTAATCTATTCCATTTTGCATATGGGAACAACAATTTCTCTATTCTCAATTCCCACATTTTTAAACAAACAGTCCACTAATTTCACACTGAAATTAAAATCTGGCTTTCCTCTGAGGATTCTTTGCTACCCTCTCTGCTAGAGAGTCTTTCCCCCACTGCCTTTGTCAAGAAGAGGGTTGGGCATATTCTGTGCTCCTCAATGTTATTTTCCAGTTATATTCCTCAGTCTCTATCCCTCAATAATCTTTCCTTTTTTCAAGTCCCTAACAATCTGTTTACTAGGCATCTAGGTGGCCCAATGGATAGAGTGCTGGGCCTGGAGTTAGAAAGATCTGAGTTCAAAAGTGGTCTCAGATATTTATTAGCTATATGACCCTGAGCAAGTCACTTAGTCCTATTTGCCTCAGTTTCCTCTTTTGTAAACTGATCTGGAGAATGAAAAGGCAAAGCACTCCAATATCCTTGCCAAGAAAACCCCAAAACGGTTCACAAAGAGTCTGACACAACAGGGAAAAATCCAAATAAACAACAACGTCACCCTCTCCTCTTCCTTATTGTTATTCTCTACCAAACTGAATCTTAAATTGTGCCAGGAGCTTGAAAGGTGACACAGAGAAGAAAGGGAAGATGAACCACTAAATACTTGGAGTCAAGTTACAGGTATGAGCCATTTCCTGTAGTGAAGAGAGCTGGATTTTCTCAAGATAAATCAGCTTCTTGGATTCCAAGAAATAACTATATAGAACAAGAGGTCTCACTAGGAAAGAGGTCAACCAGTAATGGTCAGAGGATGTTGAGGAGTACTAAAGCTTCTATTTGTTGTCCTGACAAGAGTAGAAATCTGCTGTCACAGAAGGGTGTGCATATATGAAGTGACAATCTCCTGAGACTTGTCAGAACTGACAACAACTACCCACACCTTGTAATTCATGTGGGGACAACTGATCCTGCCAGAGGAAACCTAGAAATAATTGCTGGAGATTACAATGATTCAAATGGATTTGGGAAAGCCATTTCTGATCTGTGGGATTAAATTTCCTTGCATCTTTAAAAAGGAGGGGGTTAGATTTGAGAATCTCTAAGGTTCCTCCAAGCTCTAAACCCTGATGCCCTGAGCCTGTAAGTTCTGGTTAACTATGATTTATGCGTCTTTTTTTCTATATCTTATCTCCTCAACTAGTATGTAAGCTTGTTAAAAGTACAAACTACCTAGCACAGTGAACCAGAAAGAGAACTCGATTTGGAGTCAGGGTTATGGAATCCAATTCCTACGCTGTCACTCACTACCTATGTGATTGGGCAAATCACTTGCCTTCTTTGGCCTCAATTTCTTCACCTCTAAAGTGAGGGATTATAGTCAATGATCTCTAAGGTACTTTCTGTGAAACTACAAGTCCTGAGTTGGGTCTTCTCCTCATCCCACCACCCTCCACTATTTTAGATTAAGGCTTCAGGAGAAAAAGATAAATTTGGGAAAGTGAAAAGCTGGTCAAGAAAAGGCTTTGATGCTAAAAAAAAAAAAAGGACTCATGAACAAAAACATTTGTAACAGCTCTTTTTGTGGTGGCAAAGAATTAGAAATTGAGGGGATATTCATCAATGGGGGAATAGCTAAACAAGTTTTGGTCTATGATTGTGATGGAATGCTATTGTACTGGAAGAAATAATGAGCAGGAGGCTTTCAGAAAACCCTGGGAAGACTTACATAGTGCAAAGTGAAGTAAGCAGAACCTGGAGAACAAAGTACATAATAACAGCAATATTGTATGACAATCTACTGTGTAAGACTTAGCTATACTCAGCAATACAATGATCCAAGACAATTCCAAAGGACTCATGATGAAGAAATGCTCTCCACCTCCAAAGAAAGTACTGATGGCCTATGAATACCAAGCAAAGCATGACTTTTTACTTTACTTTTGTTGGGGTTTTTTTTGGCCTGTTTTCTTCCATAGATTGATTAGCATGGAAATATATTTTGTCTGACTGAATATGTATAACCTATATGAAGTTGCTTGTCTTCTCCAAAAGGGGATAGGGAAGAGAGGGAGAGAGTTTGGAACTCAAAATTTTAAAAAACAAATGCTAAAAAAAAATTTTTACATGTAACTGGATTTTTTTTTTTTTAAAGAAAAGGGCTAGACCAGGGCTAAAAATATAATAATGATAGGTTCTTAGCCAGGGAAGTGATAAGAAGTACACCCAATAGACGCTGTTAAAAATACATGTATATTGTGGCTCAAAAATCTCAGCGCATTTAAAGCTTAAGACTTTGGGGATACTTTGTATTTGCTTGAGGTCTTGAGAATGTGATCAAGAGGGCTTTAAAATGAAAAGGTAAGGAGAGAGGGGAAGGAGGAAAGAGAGACAGAAAGACAGAGAGAGCAGAGAACTGTTGACATATATTTGCCAAGTCAGATGCTATAGAGAATTATTAACAGGTATGGTACAGAAAGAAAAATGCCAGAAAAGACCAGTAATTCATAGGCTATATCCAAGAAAAGAACTAGCAAAAAAGCCTATGGCCTCATCGACACAAATACACAAAACAGAGATCCTAATGTAAGGGGCTAATAATTGAAACTTGGTAGTATCAGATTCATGACTGTAGTATGGTCTGGAATAATTCAAAATGAATAGAGCTGACTAAAGAGGGCTATAAGTAGCAGTACAGATTAACAAAATATAATTGTTTTTCACTTTTGGTTTTATCGACGTTGTCGTTCTTATATTACATTCACATAGAGATTACTTCCATTTCCTAAGAGGTCTTTTGTAACCAAGTGAAAATAGTTCAGTAAAACTCATAAATACAGTGACTTTATTTGAAGCCACAAGCAACATGTGAAAGGGAAAACAAGATCGAGAACATTTGGTCAAGAACCTGACAAGGGAAAAACTGAGAGTCACGGGTATAGACTACAGATTACCTGGACAGGCAGAATAAACAGATAAGGAATTTGGGAAACATCACAAACTTGGTATGGAGGCATGATAATATAGTGACTCAGAAGTTCAACCTGGATGTCTAGAGTTCTCTTTGTTAAAGAAGAACAACTATTGACTCTTGACTTGCCCCAGTGACAACTTCATTCTTCAAAAGGAGAGAGGAAATAACATGGCTCCAGTTCTAATTCTGACCAAAAGGGACTTCTTGTCAAAGTAAGAATTATGGGAACTTTAGGGGAAAGTGATTACTAAATCTTAGAATTTGTGAGGGAAAAGCCTGACGTAACATAACCTATACATACTGAAGTCTTTGAAAGAATGGATTTCATCGGGTTCAGAAAAAGGCCAAAAAGCTTACAGGGTGGGTCAAAAAAGGATGTGAAGCCCACAAGAATAAAATTTAGAAGATATAAGCAGAAACAATTCTAATAAGGTGCCTACAGACACCAACGTGGGAGAACAGGGAGATTACTGAATAACTAATAACTGAATAACTAAGGCATTTTAAAAAGACTTGTAAAAGAGATATACAAAGAAAAGTGATGGAGGATGAATAAAAATAATTGATATGGACCTATAAGAATATTGTCAGGAAATCTACAGCTTACAATGAGCTGATGCAATTAATGGATGCCAAAAGCAATAATAAGTCCTTTGAAAATTACCTATTTGAGGCCAACAGGTAAATTTTTTTAAAATGGTGGAGCTATTGCTCAGGTCAAATAGGATGATATCTGACAAAGGAGAGGGAAGAAAATGTCTTACCTTTCTTCTGGTTTTGGGAGAGAGAGTCAAGAGAATGATTTTTGGGTTAAGGACAAAGTAAGAATGACTGATTAGCTGGGAGGTGAGAAGAAAGCTCACTGAAGAGGTAGAAAGGGAGTACCTAGCTGTCTTTAATGAGTTCAAGTCACTAGACATGCCATTTTATAGAAAGAACCAGTTGATGTAATTGCTCAGCCACACTCATTTAAAAAATCAAATTCACAAGTAAAGAATAAAAAATGCTCAGCTAGATAGCAGTTTGTGTGAAAAGAAGATATATGTAGTTCAGTGCAACAGAGATGACTACAAGTTCTGAGTCAAATGTGACATAGCACCCAAAACCCCCCAAGGTTATGTAGGTTACAACAAGAAGGGAGAAGTGTAGAATAAAGGAAGTGATGGTCCCCCTGTGTTCAAGCACTAACTGAAGAACTTGAAGAAGGTTTAAAGAAACTTCAGGGAGGCCATGGGCATTGCTTCTCTACGTGGCCTTATTTGCAGAGTGGCAGATTTCAGCTCAATGTAAGGAAAACCTTCCTAACATTTAGATTTCCAAAAGTGGAACTGACTATTTTCAATGATGGCTTGTCAGGTCTGTCAGGGATGGGGTGGTACAGAAGGGAATGCTGCTTAGGGACAATTTGAAACAGAAGGTCTCACAGTTTGATTCCAATTATGAGGCTATGATTTTGTGACAATAGCAGCTGGCTGAAAGTCTACCTAAACATCCTGCCGTAATTCTTGCGGACTTCAACCCTCTTACTATTTGACCATACACTCAACTTCAATTCCATTAACTTCCTTCTCACCCTACCAGTCACATACCTGTGTGATCTCTCTATCACAGGGAGCTATAACGAATCCACCATTATAATAACTACATCAAAATCCAAGATCATGGACTTTGAAATTTGATTCTCTGCCCATAATTTCCTGTCTTTCCACTTCTCCTGCTCATACTAAATCCATTCTGGACATGATTTCCAGTCTCAGACACACCACTGTTCTCCCAATACATTTTTCCCTAATTTTGGCTTCATGACCAACCTTCATTCCATTTTCTTCTGTTTACCTTTCATTGTTTGCCCCTAGAATAACATGCCCCCAGTTTGACTTTAAAAAATTAAATTACATACTTTTAAATCAACAAAAATTGACTTTCTCCCCCCACCCCACTCTCATTGAGAAACAAAGGAAAACAAAACCCCTGTTACAAATCTGAATAGTCTAGCAAAACAAATTTTCTAAGTGGCTGGCCATGTAAAAAAGATGTCTCAGACTGTACTAGGAGTTCATTTCTTCTCCATCAGGAGGTGGATAGCATATTTCATCAATGAGTTCTCTGGAACTGTGGTTGGTGCATCAATCAGTTTTTAAGCCTTTCAAAATTGTATTTAAAACGTTATTTTATAAATTGTTTTCTTGGGTCTGCTCACTTCACCCTCTATCAATTTATACAAATATTCCCAGGTTTCTCCAAAATCATCCCTTTCATCTTTTCTTACAACACAATAGTTCCATCACATTCACGTACCACAATCTGTTCAGCTATGTCCCAAATAAAGGACATCTCAATTTCTAATTTTTTGCCACCAAAGAAAAGCTGCTATAAACATTTTTATAGATCCTTAGAGTTTGTTTTGTTTAGGACTAGTCCTTCCCTTATTTGGTCCTTTATCTTACTTCACTCTCTCCCTTTTCCATTTTTGCCATCATTTCTCTGTTGAGTAAAAAATATTCTATATTCATTTCTCTCCAGTGAGGTTAAAATGTCAGCCATTCTTTCCACACCTTCTTTTTGTCTGTATAGATTCTATATGCACACTCTGATTATGTGAGATAATTTTCTCCATCCTTCCTCTCCCTCCTCCATAGATTATTCCTCTTCCATTTCCTTTCCATTCTTCTGTCAAGATCATCAAAACATAACAAACCACTCCTAGAACATCTGCTTAATTAGATTATCTCTATAACCCCTGATAATTAGAGGGCTCTGAGGGGACTGACTGATAAATCATCTGCTCATATTAGAATATAAAAATTTATCCTTATTCAGTCCCTTATGATTCCTTATTCATGCTTACCTTTTTGTGTTTCTCTTGACTCTCATGTTTGCTCTTCTGTATTTCTACAGAGCTCTGTTTTTTATTTTTGTTTTTCAATCAGGAATGTTTGGAATTTCTCTATTTCACTACAATACATCTCCCTCTCCTTCCAGAAATATACTCAGTTTTTCTGGGTAAGTTATTCCTTGCTTTGACTTCTGGAATGTAATATTACAAGTTTTCTGATGCTTTAGAATGGCGGTTGATAAATCCTGACTTGTACCTCTTGGTATTTGAATTCTTTCTGGTTGATTGCAGTATTTTTTCTTTGCCTTGGAAGATCTGGAATTTTGCTATAATGTTAATGGCTGTTTTCATTTTGGCATTTCTTTCAAGAAGCAATGGGTATATTCTATTTCTTCTTTGCATTCTTGTTCTAAAATGTCTGGGCAGTTTTCTTTTATTATTTCTCAAAATATGATGCCTAGGCTCTGTTTTTCTGGTCATGACTGTCAGGTGATCTAATGATTCTTAAATTCTCTCTCTTCGGTGTTTTCCTGGCTAGTTGATTTTCCTGATATGAACACCTTATATTTTCTTCAGTGTTTTCAGTCTTTTGATTTAAATTCATTATTTCTTGTCATCTCCTGGAGACAACTCTCCAATTTTATGTTTTAATTTTCACGAAATTTGTTACTTGGGCAAGGTTTTGTATTTTTTGTTTTAAGCTGATAATTGTTCCTAATTCTTCCTTCTATACCTCTCATTTCTTTTCTAATATTTTCCCCTAGTACTCTCACTTTATTTATAAAAATAATTGAACTTTATTTTAAAAAAAAACTTATTTCATCTCTTTTAAGATTTCTAGTTGAACTCATGCCCAAGCTGTTAGACTTAGAAAATTGGTATTAAAATGAACTTTTGCTTCAGGAAGAAGTTCAGAATTATTACAAGAGCCTTGCATCTTCCAAATGGTAATCTATCTTACTTTCTTCCTCCTGTTTAATTCTGGTCCCAGTTTATCCATGTACAGTATCTAGACAATACACATATTGATGGATGGGCTCTTTAGGTATATCGTAAGCTGGACAATAGGCATTCTTCCTCCACTTGTTTTTTTGTGTGTGGATGATCACGCCAAACTCTTAATTTGATTTGGATCTTTTCCAGGAATATATACAATGTTTCAAGGCTTGATATAACCAACAGCTTTTGTGTATGTATGTGTGTGTGTGTGTGTGTGTGTGTGTGTGTGTTCTGTCATATTTTTCAGTTGTGTTCAATTCTTTGTTCTTTGTTGGGTTTTTGGGTTTTTTTTGAGATTTAGCTTGTAGATGTTTTGGAGTGCTTCTCTTTGTTGGGGGGTTGTGTCTGGAGTGGCCTTATCACTACTTTTTAATGGTGGTATTCTTTTTATGTTTGCTCATTCTTTTAGCCTACTTGCTGATCTTGAACTTTATGCTATGTTCTTCACACATCGCAAGGAAATGTCTAGGCTGAGTGTGGGTATATTTTCTTTGCCCCTGTTGCTGCTTTCCTGGGGTACTGAATATTGTTATTCCATGATCTTAGCAATATTTCAGGCTAGCAACCTGAAAGCTAAGCTTTCAGTGCCCTTAAAGCGGTTTGGTTATAGGCAAAATATTTCATCCTCTGACTTCTGTCATTTTTACTGGCTGTTTGCCATGCCTGGAATGCTCTCTCTCCTCATTTCCACATACTGACTTCCCTGGCATCCTTCAAATTCCATATAAAATCCCATCTTCAACAGAAAACCTTTCCGAATTCCCCTTAATTCTAATGCCTGGTCTCTAATGATTATTTCCAATGTATTCTTTAGACAGCTTGATTGTACATAGTTGTTTACATGTTGTTTTCTTCTTAAAATGTGAGCTCCTTGAAAGAAGAGGCTGTTTTTTTGGCTTCCTTTGTATCCCCTGCTTGGTATTAAACAGATACCAATTGATGACAAAGTTTAAAGACTACCTTCATCTGAGCTTTGAAAGTTCCTAAAAGTGAGATCTGAGAAATACACCGGTGGGCTTGGCCGGGGTCAGAGTTGCAATAGATTGCTGCCGCAACTCAGTCACTAGAAGCTAGCTGGAAAATTCTATGGTTCGGAGGGAAAGATATTTAGGTTCCCCTTTAGTGTGGAATTCCTGCTCCAGTTATTCCCTTGTAGTTATCAAACAGGATGAGAAGCTAGAACTGAGATCCTGTTCCACTTCCAGAGTCAGAACCACATAGCTGTTCCTTGCTTTTGAATTTGTTTCTTTGCTCAGTATACAGCCTAGGGCCAACTCTTTTCTTTCTTTCTTTCTTTCTTTTTATTAATCATTTTTACTTATTTTCAGTGTTCTACAATAACCACATAACTTAGATTATTAATTTTCCCTTCCTCCCTGCTCCCTCCCCAAAACGGCATATAATTTTGTATAAGTTCTACACATACATTCCTATTAAATACATTTTCACTACAGTAATGCTGTGTTGCAGAATTAAAATCAGTGGGAGCAATCCCAAATAAACCAAAATGTAATACACATACACACACACATACATACATACATACACACACAACAATGATCTGCTACATTCTGCAATTGAATTCCATAGCTCTTTTTCTGGATGTGGAAGGTATTTTGCCTTAAAAGACCACTGGGAATTTTTTTAAGTCCTTGTATTACAATGAAGTTCCAAGTCTACCAGAAAAGACTTGCACACTGTGGTCGCTGCTATGCACAAAGTTCTCCTGGTTCTGCTCCTTTCGCTCAGCATCACATCATATAAGTCTTGCCAGGCCTCTCTAAAGTCTTCCTGTTCATTATTTCTTATAGCACAATAGTATTATATTACATTCACATACCATAACTTATTCAGTCATTCCCCAATCGATGGGCATCCCCTTGATTTCCAGTTTTTGGCCACTACAAAGAGAGCTGCTATAAATATTTTTGTACATGTGGTACCCTTTCCCATTTTTATGATCTCTTGGGGATACAGTCCTAGAAGAGGTATTGCTGGGTCAAAGGGTACGCACATTTTTGCAGCCCTTTGGGCATAGTTCCACATTGCTCTCCAGAATGTCTGGATCAGCTCAGCTCCACCAACAGTGCATTAATGTTCCAACTCTCCCACATCCTCTCCAACATTTATCATCTTCCTGTTCTGCCATGTTTGCCAATCTGATAGGTGTGATGTGGTACCTGGGCCAACTTTTTTCTCTGGAATGCCACCCCTAAGTGCAAGTGCCTTTCATAGTCTGCTCTGGATCTGATCAGCGAGTGACAGTGGAGTTGCTAGTTGATAACTTCTCCGGCACCTGCACACAGTCCGGTCCTTCTGCGTTGGGTCTGGAACCTTTTCTCTCCCTGCATGCTCTGAGCATTATGATCACACTCTGTCCCCAGTGTTTGCAGAACTCTCTCTTTCCCTTTGCTGACCTGGGCTAGAAAATGACACGGTTTTTTTGGATTTCCCAATTAGAATGCAGTCGTGTTTTTTCTAGATCTAGATCACAAACTGAGCTGTGAGGTAGAACTCGGCCGTACTTCCTGCTACTCCACCATCTTCTCCCGTCTGACGTTTTAATGGTCCTGACATGAAAATTCTCAACCCTGGATAATTCACATTACCCATTTTTTTCATCTTCCTGCTCCCAAGCTGTTAAACATTGCTGAAGAAAGCTGTGATACCAAACTGATTTTACTCACTACAAACATGATACTGAGCCTTAAGTTCAGTCTTCATTTCTGACTGATATATTTCTACCCTGCTCTTACTAACTGCTTCTTTCAAGTCCCTCTGGTACTATTCCAAGTCTTCTTTTCTCAGGATCCCTACTCTACCCAAAGAATTACAGTGTCTGTATGTTTTACAGCTGGAAGGAATCTCAGATTTCATTTAGTCTAAACTCCATTTTACGACTGGGGAAACTGAGAGCTATATATAACAATGAAACCCTGAGAGATGAAACCAGAGAGGTGGGGTTCCAACTCAGATCTCCTGAATTCAAGTCCAGAGCTTATTCTACAAGCAGAAGCAGCAGTGGCAGTGGCAGGAATAGTAGGAGTAGCAGTAACGATATTAATAGTGGATAGAATTTTAAGGTTTTCCACAGCAGTAGCGTCTAGTTTCTCTTGCTTTCTTCCGGCACAGAAGAAAAGGTATTACTATTCCTCGCTAAAGCTAATCCCTCTACCGGCATCTTTGACCCACTTATTTCTTCTTCCTCAAGGGTCTTATTTCTAGCAGTGAGCTGCTCTTCTTCATGTATCTTCCATGTGTCTTGCACAGTAGATCTGTCTTTTGTTCACAGTTTTCAGGTAGTCCAATGATTCCTAAATTATTTCTCCTCAATCTGTTTTCTGGGTCAGACATTTTTTTTATGAGATATTTCACATTGTCTTTTATAGATTTTTTTTTTTACTTTTTAAATTATTCCTTGATGGAATTAATAACTATCCTTTAGCCAATTCTCATTTTCAAGGAGTTTTATACCTCTCTTTCTAAGCTGTTAATTCTTTTATCTTATCTTTCTTCTATAGCACTTATCTCCCCACCCAACCACTCATCCCTTTTTTTCTCTATAATTCTCGTTTGGTTTCGAAAATAATTTTTTGGCTCCTTTAACTCTTCTAGGAATTCTTTTTTTATTATTTGTTTTCAGTTTTCTACAACCACTTCCGTAAATCTTAGATTTTCTCCCCCTCCCTCCCCCCTCTCTCCCCAAAAAGGCATGCAATTTTACATGGTTTCTATATAGATAGACATTCTTATTTTCACATTAATCATGTTGCAGAGGAATTAAAATGAATGGGGGAAACTATGGGAAAAACCATACCAAAACAAAATATAACACAAGAGAAAATATTCTGCTTCATTTTGTGTTCCAATTCCATAGCTCTTTCTCTGGATGTAGATGGCATTTTGCATCAAGAGTCCTTTGGGAATGTTTTAGGTCCTTGCGTTGCTGTGAAGGGCTAGGTCTACCAGAAAAATTCCTCATGCAGTGGTTATTACTGTGTACAACATTCTCCTGGTTCTGCTCATTTCACTCAGCATCAGTTCATATAAGCTCTTCTAGGAATTCTTCTTGGACTTGTCTCCATCCTGCATTTTTCTTTGAGGTTTTGCTTATACATTTTTTTGAGTAATTTCCTTTTTCTATGTTTGTTTCTTGAGCTTCCTTTTCACCGTAATTCTTCATGGTCAGATTCTTTTGTTTGTTTGCTCATTCTTCTAGCCTACTTCTTGACTTTGGACTGTACATCAGTTCTGGACTCTGCACACTTGTAAGGGGAAGGATGTCTGGAACTAATCTGTTCTGCTACTTTCAGAGTACCATTTAGGGGCCTGCAAACTTTTATTGCCCTCAAAGTGGTACTATCTAGAGGAAAGTATGTTCATTGCCTTTTTGGTTTGAGTGCTACAAATTCCTGTCTCAAGTTTGGGTCTATCAGTTTATTTCTGGTTGGAAGTTTCATTAGACTGCTGTTTAACTTAGACACTACTGGACCACTGGGAGGCTCTGTAGGTTCAGAGGGACTTAGCTACCAGCTTCTCTTTGGTCTAAGATGTGCTCTGCTCTTGGGATTTGTACTCCATAGCTACCATCTCCTTACTGGAATTTGTTCCTTGCTCAGTACAAAGATAGGATCCACAAAGCCCTAGCTTTTACTGAATTCTACATATTATATAATATCACTGGGCTCTTATGACCACTTTAATCACAATCATAGACACACAGAATGTGGACTTGAGGAGTCTTTAGAAATAATATCCAACTCCTAAATTTTACAGAAGAAGAAACTGACAACCATCTAGTGGATGTCTGTTATCTAACTTGTACTCTGCTAGGTACTTTGGGAGAGAATCAAAGAAAAAGAAGATATATTCTCTCAAGGGATTTACAGTCTAGTTGTGACAGCAAGCTATATAAATACTATGAAATACAGAAATCATATAAAATTAAGGATTAGAAGGGAATTCAGACATCATGCAAGAACAAAACTATATGACACAGAATATAACTGACTGGGGCCAAAATACGTTGAAAAGAGTGTTTTAGGAAATTTAGTGTGATAGTGCTATGCAGAGAAGATTCTATGTAGGAAATACTACAGGGAGACAATCTAGGAACCTATGATGTCATGTCAGTCAGTCAGTCAATAAACATTTAAGCCCCTACTGTCCCATTTTCTAAAGAAGGAATCACAAGTAGTACTACTAGACCAAATGATGGATTTTCATGGATTTCACTATCAATATTCAGAAAGTACTGAGCTTCAGGTCTCTATTCTAAATATATGTATGTCTTATACACATATGCAAACACAGATGTATTTATAAGTAATATGGTCTCCTCCAAATACCATATAATATAAAAACTGATCAAGAACCAGTGGACCATCAAATGACTATCTTATTTCTGCCATTCTTATACTCATCCCCATCCATTCCACCCCTTCAAAGCAAAACATAGCTATTGGCTACAAAGGTATTAATTAACTTGGGTTTTATTAATGAATGGCAGGGGCTTCATTTAAGTACAAAATGCTTCACATTTCCCAGATGGTAACAACATGAGCATTTCATCTGTCACTCTATGATAGACTCCCAAAGGGAAAGAAAAAGAAAACATTTTCTGATTAACTAGCACTGTTTCTCCTTCTGTGCTTATTAGTACAGCACAACCAGTGCTTTGTCCTTTCTGGGGAAGAAGAAGCCTCTTTGTCTCACCAACCCTAAATCCACCAAGACATTTATGGGTAGCAAGTGATGATAAAGGCTCTAAAGACGACGGGAAAGAAGCTATCTTTGTCTTGAAGAAAATATGATGAAAAGTCCCCAGGGAGTGTGAATGAGTAAGAGAGATGAGCCTGGGGAGGAAGGCTTTCTTTCACACTTCATGGATTTGTGATTCATAATTTAGAAAAACATAAAAAGACCTCTTCCAGTGAAACCTCAAATGCTCACATCCATATCATAGGCATTGGAGGGAGAAGTGAGAGGACAGGCCATTTAATTTTTCCTTCAGACACAGAAAAAAAGTTAGTTTTCTAATGCATCCTAGATCCTGAAAACTGGAGACTCAAAATGAACATCCCTAGATGTCTAAAATGTAGTCTTTCTTAGAGCTCACTGCTATTCCCCAATCCTGCTGTTAGACTCACTGCTTCACATCTAAGGACTATGTTCTGCTTTTTTATCTCTTCTAAAAAATTTTTTTGTTAGTATTTTATTTTCCTCCAATTACATGTAAAAACTATTTTTAACATTAGTTCCAAATTCTTCCCCTTCTTTCCTCCCCACCACTCTTATTGAGAAGGCAAGCAATTTGAAATAAGTTATATATGTGTAGTCATCCAAAACATATTTCCATATTAGTCATGCTGTGAAAGAAAACATAGAAAAAATCTCAAGAAAAATAAAAAAATATGCTTCAAACTGTATTCAGACACCATCGGTTCTTTCTCTGCGGATGGATAACATTTTTCATCATAAGTCCTTTGGAACTGTCTTGGATCATTGTATTGCTGAGAATATCTAAGTCATTCACAGCTGATCATCTTAAAATATTGCTTTTACTTTGCACACAGTACACATCATTTTGCTTTAGCTTCTTTAAATCTTTCCAGGTTTTTCTGAGAGCATCCTGTTCATCATTTCTTATAGTACAATAATATTCCATCACAATCACATACCACAGTTTGTTCAGTTATTCCCAATTGATGGCTATCCCCTCAATTTCCAATTCTTTACCACCAGTAAAGAGCTGCTATAAATATTTTTGTAAATATAGGTCCTTTTCCTTTTTGCTTTTTAATCTTTTTTAAGATACAGACCTGGTAGTGGTATTAATAGGACAAAGGGTATGTATGGTTTTAAAGCCCTCTGGGCATAGTTCTAAACTGCTCCACAGAATGGATGAATCAAGTCACAACTCCACCTACAATATACTGATGTCTCATTTTTGCCCACATGCCTTCCAACATTCGTCATTTTCCTTTTCTGTCCTATCAGTCAGTCTCATAGGTGTGAGTCAATACCTCAGAATTGTTTTAATTTGCATTTCTCCAATCAATAGTGATTTAGAACATTTTTTCATATGGCAATATATAGCTTTGATTATATCTCCTTTTCCCTTTCTCCTAGTGCATTCTTCTCTCATCCCTTACTTTTATTTTTTTAGATATCATCCCTTCATATTCAACTCTGTCTAGATATACTCCTTCTTAACTGCCTTAATAATAAGCAAGTCCTTATGAGTTATAATTATCATCTCCCTATGTAGGCATGTAAACAATTTAATCTTATCAAATCCCTTATGATTTCACTTTACCTTTTTATGCTTCTCTTGAGTCTTGTATTTTGAAAGTCAAATTTTCTATTCAGCTCTGGCCTTTTCTTAAAGAATGCTTGAAAGTCCTCTCTTTTGATTCTTGGTTGTAATCCTAGCTCCTTTGACCTCTGGAATAGCATATTCAAAGTTCTCTGATCCTTTAATGTAAAAGCTGCTAAATCTTCTGTTATCTTGACCATGGCTCCGTGATACTCAACCTGTTTCTTTCTTGGGAACTCTGGTATTTATGTTATTCCTGGGAGTTTTCGTTTTGGTATCTCTTTCAGGGGTGATCAGTGGAATCTATGAATTTCTATCTTACCCTCTGGTTCTAGAATATAACAGTTTTCCTTGATAATTTCTTTTTTTTTTTTTTTTTTGACAGTAAGTAATCACTTTAATGCATTAGGCAGACTGACATACAAATGGGAACACACTAGCCGAGCCTCACTGCAGAAAGCTGCATCCCTGTCTGGACACTGATCCGCCGGCTCAGCCCAGACTCCCAGCCCGCAGCTGCTGTCTGTCTGTGCATCCGTCCATGAGCCCTTAGCTCCCATTCTCGGCACCAAACATCCTTTCCTGCAGCATCTTCTCCAGCTTGATGGCATCAGCGGCAAACTTGCGGATGCCATCTGAAAGCTTCTCCACTGCCATCTGGTCCTGATTGTGCTGCCAGCGGAAGGCCTTCTCATCCAGGTGAACTTTCTCGAGGCTGCTGGCTTGGGCTTCTTGGACACTGAACACAGGAGTGAGCTTGGTGGTCTCTTTGAGCAGCTC
>CM053769.1:543060374-543079898 GCA_028658325.1 Potorous gilbertii
CCTGCAGCATCTTCTCCAGCTTGATGGCATCAGCGGCAAACTTGCGGATGCCATCTGAAAGCTTCTCCACTGCCATCTGGTCCTGATTGTGCTGCCAGCGGAAGGCCTTCTCATCCAGGTGAACTTTCTCGAGGCTGCTGGCTTGGGCTTCTTGGACACTGAACACAGGAGTGAGCTTGGTGGTCTCTTTGAGCAGCTCCCCCAGCAGCTTGGGGGAGATGGTGAGATAGTCACAGCCTGTCAGGGCCTTGATCTCGCCCACATTGCGGAAGGATGCGCCCATGACGATCGTCTTGTAGCCAAACTTCTTGTAGTAGTTGTAGATTTTAGTGACACTCTCTACACCTGGGTCCTCCTGGGGTTCATAGGACTTCTTGTCTGTGTTTGCCACATGCCAGTCCAGGATACGCCCGACAAATGGGGAAATGAGGGTCACGCCAGCCTCAGCGCAGGCCACGGCCTGAGCAAAGGAGAACAGCAGAGTCATGTTGCAGTGGACACCATGCTCCTCTTCCAGGACCTTTCCAGCCTGAATTCCTTCCCAGGTGGAAGCAAGCTTGATGAGAATGCGCTCTTTGCTGATGCCGGCTTCTTTGTAGAGGTCAATGAGTCTCAGGGCCCTTTGGACCATCTCTTCCTTGTCAAAGGATAACCTGGCATCGACTTCTGTGGAGACCCGGCCTGGAATCTTCTTCAGAATCTCAGCCCCAAATAATACAAACAGCTTGTCACTGGCATTCTGGATCTGTTGGTCCTGGGACCCTCCGCCCTTCTTCCCGTACGCAATGGCATCCTCCACCAGGTCCTGGTAGGCTGGCATCTGCGCCGCGGCCAGGATCAGCGAGGGGTTGGTGGTGGCATCCTGGGGCTTGTATTCCTCGATGGCGCGGAAGTCGCCCGTGTCCGCCACCACGGTGGCGAAGCGCCGCAGCTGCTCCAGCGCCGACTCCATGCGCGGCCGCTTCACAGGAGAGCCGGAGGCCACGGCGTGGGGTGGGGGGCGCGTGCGCGGGAGCGGAGCGGGGCGAGAGCGAGGCTAAGAGCTAGGCTGGCGAGGCCCAGAGCTAGGCTGGCGAGGCCCAGAGCTAGGCTGGCGAGGCCCAGAGCTAGGCTGGCGAGGCCCAGAGCTAGGCTGGCGAGGCCCAGAGCTAGGCTGGCGAGGCCCCGATAATTTCTTAAAAGATGATATCTAGGCTCTTTTTTTTTTTGATCATGGCTTTCAGGTAGTCCAAATAATTTTCTAATTATCTCTCCTATATCTATTTTTAGAGCAGTTGTTTTTCCAATGAGACATTTTGTACTCTCTTCTATTTTTTCATTTTATTTTATTGTTTCTTGATTTCTCATTAGTTCAAAGTCATTAGCTTCCATTTGCTCTATTCCAATATAGCAAAGGAACTATTTTCTTCAGTGAACTTTTGGACCTCCTTTGTCATTTGGCCAATTTTGCTTTTCAAGGCATTCTTCTCACTGGCTTTTTGGACTTCTTTTGCCATTTGGGTTAGTCTATTTTTAAAATGTTATTTTCTTCCATATTTGGGGGGGCCTCCTTTAGCAAGTTGATTTATTTTTCATGATTTTCTTACTCTCATTTCTCTCTACCTCTCTTACTTGATTTTCAAAACCATTTTTGAGCCTTTTCATGGCCTGAGACCAATTCATATTTTTCTTGAAGGCTTTGGATGTAGGAGCTTTGACTTTGTTATCTTCTTCTGAGTATGTGTTTTGTTCTTCTTTGTCACCATAGTAACTTCTGTGGTCAGATTTTTTTCTGTTGTTTGCTCATTTTTTCAGTCAATTTCTTGAGTTTAATTCTTGGTTAAAGTGGAGCTCTGTTTCCAGAGTGGAGGGTACACTGTCCCAAGCTTCAAGGGTTTTGTGCAACTGTTTTCAGAGATGTTTCTAGGGATCTATAAGTTTTCAATTTTTCCAAGGTGGTATGATCTAAGGAGAGGTGTTTATTGTTCTCCTGGCCTGTGCTCTGGTTTGTGAATGACCATAAGCATTCTTTTCTGTGCTGGAATTGTGATGAGGGTCCCTGCTCCTCTGTAGCCCCCATAATCTGGTATGTTAGTGCTCCTCCTTGCTGAGACTGCCACTCAGAATTGAGACCTGGATTTGAGTATGGACAAAGTAACAAGAGTTCTGCCTCAGTACTAGCCAAGAGATCCCTGGAATTTCCTTCTGACCAGTTGTCCAACCCTCTTACTCTCTGTGAGCTGATAGTTAAGAAGCTGCTGCCATTGCCAATTCAGTCACTCCAAAGGCCTGCTCCTGGTTTGCTGGGGGCCTGGTCTGTGCTGGAGTAACCTGTACCAGACTGTGTTCCACTCTCACCCCAGAGTGGCAGACCTTTCCTGCTAAACTTTCAAGTTGCCTTTGGCTAGAAAATTATTTCAACTTGTCCTTTTGTGAATTCTGCTGCCTCAGGTATTATTTTATGGCACTATTTAAAGGTTTTGGAAGGTTTTAGGGAGAGGTCAGGCAAGTTGCTGCCTTTTCTCTGCCATCTTGGTTCCACCTCACTTCCCCTTCTTTGAAAGAGGAGGCCAAGATTCGGTGCTAGTGATAATGTCATATTTCAGTGAAGGTTCATAAACTGCAGAATGTAAGAGCTCCAGGGTGCCTGAGATCATCATTATAACCCCTTCATTTTACAGATAAAGAAAACTAAGCCCAGAAAAGTTGTCATTGTTCACAGTTACACTGCAGGTTAGTGTAAGAGGTAGGACTAACACTCAGGTTTCTTGGTCTGAGATTTTCCCATTATATCACCCTGTCTCCCTGAGCTATTTCATCTTTCTTTCCCACCCTTACCCCCAATTCTATTCAGGAAATGGAATGATTTTATTCTGGTGAATTATTTTATTTTGAAACTGCAAACAAGTTGCTGAGTTAAGTTGTACCAATGGCATCACGGCACTAGTGCCAAAAGAATGCATTTTATACCTCAACTCTATACCAAGTGAAAGGCTTGTCTAGCTTAATAAAGGAATTTCAAGACAAGAGCAAAGATCTTCAAAGACTAATTCTGCTTGAGATCATGGAATATCAAAAAACAAGGTCTGGGAGACTCTGAAATGACTCAACTGGAAAGTTAAGACTCAGTGTTAGACTGAACAATGTCAGAAAGTCAAGAAATTGAAACAAGTAGCCCCTGTCCCTATGGGCAGGAAAAAATGAGGAGGAAACAGGAAAACAAGGCCCCTGTGGGGTGGGCTGTATCTCCAGAGAAGTGGGGAAAGAGCCAAGACAATGCTTTGGCATCCTCCCTTTGGACATCTGGGTAGATCTCAACAGGCCTGTCTGCCCACCTGCCCATTTTCCTCTGTTCCTCACCCCCTTCTGTCCTGGTTTTGGCCCTCTCTACTTCCCTCTGGTGCCAACTTCTCTGGAAAAGCCTCTGGCACTTCCTGAGAGTGGAGGGAAACAAAGGTGGCACCAGATTGCCTGGCATCAAAAAAAGCTGGCTGTCCATTGGTCTTGGGCACTTGGGCAAATTTTTATAATTTGAGAGGAATAAATCAGGGGAGAGATAATGAAGAACAAAGAGGCATTTAGGTCCTGAGAAGACTCGTATATTGCTTAGAGAGCTGGTATACACACTAGATACTTCCTCATTAATCTCCTAATGTGATCTTGGTTTTGTGACTTTCATTATCAATTCTTTCAAAGCTTTTTTCTTGGGGGAAGGGAGACGGTGTAGAATTAGTGGTTGTGTCTACACTTCCACCAGCGTTTTCTTCTTTTGACAACAAAAACAGCATGGAATGTTTTAGAAAATTGGCATATAGATTAAATTTGTGTTGTGCATAGGTATCATGCACCTAATTTCTTTTCTGTTCCATAGCTATATTAACCAGACATCTTAGTCAGAATTTTGAAATGGTATTTTTAAAATGGCATGTTCCAAATTCTGTCATGTGACTTAAGACTGAATTCAATTGTGTGGCTCCTGTCTTCTAGTCTAATTTACATATAGATATATATAGTCCTATCTTATATAAACCCTTATATTTTATATAGCTATTAAGTAACTATACAAGGCACATTCCAACATATTATTTCATTTTGCTGTAGCAATCCTGAAGAGCATTTTTTTTCTTAGTTTACAGATAAGGAAACTGAGGCCCAGAGAATTGAAATGGTTTGTGGATGGTCAGGCAGCAAGAGAGTGGCATAATTTGTATTAGAACCTTCTCTTCTTCTCCCTCCTGCTCAGTGAAAGCTCATACCAGGTCAAATAGCCTAATGCTGCTTACCATAGTTATTTTTCCAAGAAATTTTAGATGCTTTTTCAGAATTCAGAGAAACGCAACCTGAAGAGGGAAGATCAATATTGGGAGACTTAAATATGCCTGCCCAGTTCTAATTCCACTGAATTAAATAAACATTAAGCACTTAGAGTGCATAGAGCTATTTCAGAAGAAGACACAGTCCTTGCTCTCAGGAAGCTGACTGTTCAGTGTGGGACTATACCACTTATGCAAAGAAGCACATTGCAAAAAAGAATTATGATCAGAACACACGAGGTGGGGGTGGGGGAGATGTATTCACTACTCATTGGAGGATGAGAGGGAAATCAGTGAGGACTTTCTGGAGAAAGTGGCATTTCTGCTGAACTTTCAAGGATGGGCTGGAACTCAACAGGTCTAGATGTCATTCCGAGAAGTGTTCCAGGCATATCAAATAGCTATGAGCAAAGACATGAAGAAAAACATAAGGGGCTACCAAGGGTTGGTCCACTTTGCTGCAGCATTAAGTATGTAGTTGAATAGCACCAGACTATGGAGGGATTTCAATGCCAAGCTAAGGAATTCAAAATTTCCTCAACTATAATTCATTATACATAGAGGCTGGGGCTACATACCTTCCAAGATCTCTTTCAACTCAAAATCTATGATTTTCTGAACCTAACTTAAAAGGTAAGAAGAGTTTTGAACTGAAGAGTTTTGTGACCAGATCTATACATAAGCAAAGCTTCTAGTCACAATGAACGACAGAATCAAAGAGGTAAAGACCAATTAGAAGGTTATTGTGACAATCCAGGCAAATGGGAATGAAGGCCTACACTAGAGTTGTTCATCTTTTGTTTTCAGGGAGGACCAATGACATCATGGACTAGGGAAGTAGCGTAAGCAAAAGAGTAAAGAGCTGCAAGATGTATTTCAAAGTAAGTATTGATTTGTATTATAAATGGCAACTAATTGGGTATGAAAAGTGAATTAGAGGGATGAGTCAAAGATGGCAAGGTTTTAAATATTAGTTTAGTGGGTGAATGGTGGTACCCCTGACAGAAATAGTGAAGAGAGAAGGAAGGGTAGGTTTAAGGGCAAATATAAAAAGCCTGGTTGAGTTTGAAGTACCAAAAGGGTCATTTATGTAAAGATATTCTATAAGGAGTTGGAAGTAGAGAAATAAAGAAGAGAGGTCAGGGCTGGAGACATACATTTCTGAATTTTCAGAATCATAAAATTTGAGATTTGGAAGGGAACTCAGCAGTCACTTAATCTTACCCATATATGAAAGGAATCACCACTAGATTGATATGTGACATAAGGATGTCCAGCCTCTGCTTGAAGACTTCTAGGAGTGGGCTGTGTTTGTCCTTTGTTCTCAAAGAGGACCATGACATCAATATGATAAAGTGACTTGCAGTTGACTTTAATCTGAGTGAGGGAGGACTGGCAAGGTCACCAGTCTCACTTTCTTCTCTTGAGCCTTCTTGGTCCAGAGGCTTGATATTCATTAGGATGGCTAGAGATAGCCCAGGATACAATGGGAGACCAAGGTTTCAGTGGACAGAAGAGAACCCAACACTTCTAGAAGTAGCCTATTACACCTCTAAACACCTTTAATTGCTAGGAAGTTTTTCCTGACATCATGCCTAAATGTGCCTTTTTGCAACTTTTACCCAGTGCTCCTGGTTTATTAGCTCTCTGCTATCTAACAGAATGCCTCATGACAGACTCTCAAATACCTGAAAATACTCTATTATGTCTTCATTGGTTCTCTCTTCTCTAGGCTAAATACCCCCAGTTCCTTCCACCAATGCTCATATGACATGAACTCAAAGTCTTTGACCATTCTTATTGCCTTCCTGTGGACACTTTCTAGTTTATCAATTTATTTCTTAACAATCGCCTCCTCCACCTAGGAGCTGGGAACCTCTTAATGCAACCCCATTAGCTTTTTTACCTGCTGTCATACTGTGACCTCATTGAATTCACCACAAACCTGACATCTTTTTTCACAAGTGTTATCTAACCTTGCCTCCAACATCTTTTACCTAATGAGGTTGACTTTTTTTGTACCCAAGTGCAATATTACATGAACTTTATCTAATCAGAGTCAGTCTATCCTATCATCCAGTTAGCTATCCCTCCCACCTTTGTGTCATTGGCAAATCTGATGAGCATACCATTTGTGTCTTCATTCAAATCAATGATAAAAATGTTAAATAGCAAAAGGACATACACAGATCCCTAGAATACTCCACTGGAAACCTCCTGCCATTCTCATATGGAACCATTAACAACTACTCTTCAAGCCCAGTAATACAATTAGCTTTGAATTCATCTGAAAGTATGACTGTCTAATCCAAATCTCCCTATTTCCCTTTATGAATAGTAAGAGTCATGTTATCAAAAGCTTTGTTAAAGGACAGGTATAAAATATCCACAGCATTCCTCTCACCCACTAAATTCATAATACTGTCAAAAAAGGAATGAAGTTAATCTGGTACAGCCAGTTCATGATGAAGTGGTGCTGTTTCTTTATAATCACTGCTTCTCTTTCTAGATGTTTTCCAACCACCTCTTCAATAATCTGTTCTAGAATTTTCCCAAGAAATGAATTCAGCTCACTGGCTTATAGTTGGTAAGCCTCAGTTCTTGTCCCTTTCTTGAAAATTGAGACTTTTGCCTTCCTCCAATATTGTCATACCTCTTTCATTTTCCATGATCTTTCACATATCACTGACAGTGGCTCAGCATTCACATTTGCCATTTCTCTCAGTATCTAAGGATATGGTTCATCTGGATCAGGGAACATGAATTCATCAAGTGCCAAAAGGTACTCTCTTACCACTACCTTATTTGTTCTGGGTATCAACTCCCTTTTATTCATGTCATTTCCAGGAGAGAGGCCATTCTCAATCACAGAGGAAAAGAAAAGAAACAATATAAGAATTGACAAATAAAATTATCTATGCATAGAGGTAATAGTGAAGCTATAAAATAAAAAAAAAAACCTCACCTAAAGAATGTATAAAGAGAAAAAGAAAGCTAAAAACAGAGCTTAGCAGGGACCTCTATTTTCAGGCATAAGAAAGAAAAATCAGGGAAGGAATATTTAAAGAAGCAGTGCATTTGAAGTCAAGAGAGGAGAGTATCTAGAAGGGAATGGTCAACTGTATCAACTGTAGAGGTTAAAGTAGAAAACTGAATAGGGCCATTGGAATTAGTGATTTGGAGGTCACTGGCAAACTCTGACTGTCCTTCCAATAGCAAAGTGAAAATTGAGGCCAGATTGCCATAGCTTCAGGAGAGTCAGTGGTAAGGAAATATAAACATCAGTTGTAGACTATCTTTTCAAGAAATATTTCCTGTGATGGGGTGAAGAGGGGTAATATTGACAGGATGAGATGGAAGGGACAAGGGAAAGGGATTTTTGGTTTTGTTTTGGTGGAGGGTTTGGAGACACCTGAGAATATTTTTAGATAGATAGAAAGGCGTGAATGGAAAGGAAAAGAGATTGAAGATGCATTAGAGGGGATAATTGCTAAAGCAAAATCATAGAGAAGATAGGAGATAAGACCAAGGGCCTACATAGAGGTAGAATAGTTAAGCTTTAGAAATTCTGATATCTGTTGTTCTGAGACAAGAGAAAGAGAAGGGAACGTTATAAAGCTGAGAACTATCAGTCAGTCAATAAACATTTACTAAGTGCCAACCATATACCAGGCACTAGGGATATAAAAAAAGGCAATAAATAATTCCTGCCCTCAAGGGATTCACAATCTAATTGGGAGGCTGAAAAGAGGGGTGGGAAAAGGAGGGGAGGGTCAGGACATGGAGAAATCCAGTGCAGCCAGCTGGGAAACAAAGAGATGGACAGCATGGATGCCCTTCTCAAATGAAGGATCTGGGGAGAGCTCTCTAGCCTCTACTTTCTCCAATTAGAGAAAGGGTAGAGTTCTAGCCAGTAAAGGGTACTGATGAGGTATGAGTTCTAGGGCTGATGTGATTGTGTAGGTTAATAATCCTGGGCATATGATGAAGTACCAAAGAGTTTAGCTGGTGGGAAATGAAGAGAAGGGGATATGAGAGAAGTTTCTATGGCATAGCTTCTATATTCTCTTTGAAAAATAAAAAAGTTCCTTGGAACTCTCAAGTTTTAGATTATTGTTGCAAAGCCACATCTTAATCAGGAAGCTCTCTTGGGAGGAGTCAGGAAAATAGGAATGGGAAGTTAAGGAACACAGGTAATGAGACCCTTTTCAGATGCTAACTATTTTTATGGTTGGGACAAAATCAGAGAAGAGACACCGAGAGACCGAAGGGGAAGTAAGACCCAACTAGAAAGGAAGCACAAGTTTTGGTGGAGAGAGTTCAAGCCAGGATTTCCTAGCACTGAATTTACTGGTACTCATTCAAATCCAAAAGGTGTGAGTAGAATTTGAATACAGAACAGAAGCAGTTGGCAAGGATCACAGACTGGAGGGATGTTCTGAAAACAGGTGGTTGGTAGTCATTTGGAGGGGAGAAAATGAACATGTAAAATATTAATTAATTTACATTAACTTTCACATATTTATTTTATAATATATCTTTTTTAACATATAACATTTCATTTAACTATTTCCCAGTCTGCGGACATCTGTTTTGTTTCTACTTCTTTCTTTTTTATAATTCCAACATGCTCTTCAGAATAGTTGAACCAATCCACAGCTCCACCAACAGTGTATTTATGTTTGAAAATTAAAGAAAACTGAGAGACAAGGTTCCAAGCATGATCAACTTATTAGTTATCCTAATAGAAATAAATATCTCATTGTAAATGAAGTCATAAAAGCCAAATGAATCTCATATTAAAATTACTGGGAAAGGCTCTACTGATTTAAATTTATAGATGTTATTGTTAGGTCGGCTTAAAGTATGCTGGGCTAAATATTATAAGCCATTATTGTTAAAGTTTCCTACTCTATTATTCTAGGTGAAGGGCAAGAAGGGTGTTAGGATTTTTGACCCAGGAAAAAGACTCTCTAAAAAGTCTGGTCTTACTCTGACAGGGTATAACCCCACTTCTTCAAACTTGCATACCATGGGTAATTTTAACAGGGATTATGACTATGCTGAGGCACAGTGCCTCAGCATAGGGAATATAAAGTTTGTATTATATAAGAAAACATTTAAGATATTATATAGTACTCATGTCTAAACCCTAGTATATAATTATCTAGAATGCAATAATCACGATAGCCAACATTTATATAAAGCTTGATACATAATAAAGATAAAACCTGTAGTAAGTACTATATAGTCAACTGTTCCCCTCAAGCAACCCTGAGAAGTGGGTGGATGACTGAAAGATGCCTATTTACCTTCAATTGTAACAGATAACAAAAGACTAAAACATGTTCAGTTACTCTCCTCTAAGATAACTGATTGCATGAAATATTTTCCTTTAAAAACAAAACAAAAAATGTTTCTGACTTTTACATTTGTCCTGTAAGTTTTTTTTAATCATTGACTAAGTATTCCCATATTATTCTGATATATTTGAAGAATGTATATATACATATGTATAGTATACATATATACATACATATATATGCATACATATAGTACGCATATATGTATATTTACTAGCAAGTGGATGGCAAGTTTAGGAACTTGTATCTCATTATTTTAACTCAGTCTGAACAGCTTCTTCTCCCACAAATTAATAAGGTTTACCCTACAGTTTTTAATCTTAGAATACTTTACCTGGTATAGTAAGTGGTTAAGATTGCATGACTCTTAGGACAGTGTGGTATAATGGGCAGAGATATGAAGTGGATCTTCTCTCTTTGTAATTTCTAGATAGACCTATGATTTTATGGGGGTATGGAACCTTAGAAGAGTGTTATTATTCCCAACAAAAATTAAGTGAGTATAGCCTAGGTGTGGGGCTAGTACTTGAAATTCTGCCAAGTTGCCAGGATGTTGTAAGACTCCAACACTATTTCTCAAACTTAATCACTTTAAACTGTTAGCAACACTTGTAAGATATTAGGATTCTGCATTTCACAGATAAGGACGAATTTTTTTTTTAATTGTTTTGCATTTTATTTTCAAATTATACATAAAATTAATTAATATTGATTTTTCAAAACTTGTGAGTTCCAAATTCTCTCCTTCCCTCCTTCCCATTCCCCCTCCTTAAGAAGGCAATTTGATATAGATTATGCAAAGGAAAACACAAAAAACACCCCCCCCCAAAAAAAACCTAAACAAACCAGGAGAAACAAAGCAAAAAGTATGCTTTGATTTGCATTCAAACTCCATCAGTTCTTCCTCTGGAGCTGGATAGCATTTTTCATCTTATGTCATTTGGAATTATCTTGGATCTTGTATTGCTAAGAATAGCTAAATCATTCACAGTTGAACATCACATAATATTGCTGTTACTGTACAATGTTCTCCTGATAGCACTTACTTCACTTTGCATCGGTTGATGTAAGTCTTCCCAGGTTTTTAAGGGTTTTTTTAAAAAAAAAATTTATTTAGTATTTTATTTTTCTCCAGTTATATATAAAAACAATTATAAAGTTCTTTTTGAAAACTTTGAGTTTCAAATTCTATCCCTTTCTCCATCCCTGATCCATTGAGCCCTTGAGCCATTGAGCCATTGAGATGGCAAACAATCTGATACAGGCTATACATGTAGTGATGCAAAACATATCCATAACAGTCATGCTGTGAAAGAAAACATAGACAAGAAAAAAAAACTTCAATAAAAAAGTAAAAAAAAGCATGCTTCAATCTGTATTCAGACACCATCAATTCTTTCTCTGGGAATGGATAGCATTTTTGTCACAAGTCCATCAAAGCTGTCTTGAAATCATTGTATTGCTGAGAACAGCTAAGTCATTCACAGTTGATCATTTCACAGTATTGCTGAAACTTTGTTCACAGTATATTTCACTTTGCATCAGTCCATAAAAGTTTTTCCAGGTTTTTCTGAGAACATCCTGTTCATCATCACAATGATATTCTATCATGGTTTAGCCATTCCTCAATGGATAAGTATTCCCTCAATTTCCAATTCTTGGGCATCATAAATAAATCAGAAGAGGCTCCACATGGCAGCTTCACATTCCCATCCTCCTGTTTTGGAGAATAAGAATTTCATGTGGCAATTTTATTACCACAATTTCTGTATCGTAAAGAATAAACACATAAGGTTTCTCATAACCTTTTTTTCAAGAGATAAAACATCTTCCTCAAACCTCTTTCAAAATTCCAAGCCCCTTTTACTTTCAAACCCCAATTGCTTAAACTTTTATTTTCTGAGTTGCACAGTCTATTAAAACTCAGGTGACTTGGCTATTAATTTAGTCAAACAATTATTTCAGACTAGTTTCTTGTAGGTAAAATAACCTCCAAAACATCTATCACTTCCAATAAGGGGACAGAGGTATGGGTGGTTTGTTCTTAATCTTAATCATACCTACAAACCTCTAAAAATCTATTAAGATGTTTTTAGCAGTTGGTAAAACTCTTTATCCCACACAACATGAAATTAATCATAAGGATATTACATTTCAGTTACAAATACAAATTTCCAATACATTTATAATACCACCTCACAATTTTTTTCATAAGTTGGGTGCAGTCAGAAGGGGGGGTCGCAGAGGTGGTTGCACCTAGAGATCTAATAGTTCTGAAACATAGGCTACAAGACAGGAAGACTGCACCGGCTTATCCCTTCTGAGGAGGCAAAGAAGAGGAGATCTAAGTTCTCTTGGTCCTAGTTAACAGTTTACAAATGCCTATTCCAGTCAAATAACAATTAAGTTCTATTATATCAGTCACAGAAGTAACACAAAGCATTTTTCCAAATTAAACTTTTCTTACATACTTCTCTCTTTTTTTTACTTATTCTTTACTTTGGAATATTGCTGATACCACTTTTCATTTCTCTAAAACTAGATAAGAGTTTTCTCCACAGATTCAATGTTCCTCTCCTCTCTTTAAAATACCCAGATAATATTCTTTATTTTCCAAATTAAGAGAGTTGCATTTTTCAATTCTTAACAGCATTTCTTATACAGTCGTGGCATGTATTTTTAAATACTAATTTTTGACATTTTAAATTGATTGTATTCAAGGCTAATACAGAGAAATTTTGACCAAAGTTTACTTTAAGGCCAAAAACTTGTTTTTGCAGCTTTTAAACACACTGCCCTTATGTTTTAAATATTGAGTGGCAACAAGAAAATTAAGCAAAAACCTATATCTAATATTACCCAGGGCTACTTTTATCTTGAGGGCTACATTTACTCTTTCAAATCCTTCTGCTTTGTGCAATGTTCATTCCACAAATATACCTATGTCTTCTTTTGCAATTCTTAACAACATGACCTTTCAGGCAGTAGAAACATCTAGCCTGGGCCTGAGGCTTAGATTATCTTTCCCCTCATAAACTTACTGGGCTCTATCTTTTAACAACTAAACTCCTTTCTCATACCATCCCCTCAAGCTGCTCTCTGATTTAAACAAACCTCTCTCCTAGAAAAAAGTTCAAACTGTAAACTGTTTTTGAAATCTTACTGAAGCTGACTTCCAGTGGTCTGACACTTTTAGAACTTCGAGTGAAAAAAAACCCAACCTTCCTAACACAATACAAGCAGTCTGTGTGTAATTTTTTCTCCTAAAGTAAATTCTACAGTTTTGAGGTACCACAAAGGCATAACATCCACAAACACACTCAATTCATGGCCAGTTTATGTTTCAGGCTGATTATGTTCTATGCTTATGCCAATGGTCACAAATTATTTTATCCCAACACAGTAACACAAAAAAAAGATATGACACAGAGCTCCGAAACAGAAATAAACAGGCATGTGACTAATAGACTTTTGTAGGGCCTCACCCACCTCCCCCACCCTCACCCACTAGGATGTCTTGACATCCTAGTCAAGACAAAGAATGTAAGTATTCTTCACTGGTGTTCATCTGAGGCTTCAGGAGAAGTCTCTGCTTTTCCTTTATGAATTTTACCTCCTCTTGTAAGATAAGGTGCCTTTTCAGTTTGGAGAAATTAAAAGAGATTTTTTTTCTGTTTCAATTCCCAATGAAGACATTTGGGTGGCTAACAGAGATATAATCTTCGAGAATGTCCTTCTAAGGTTGTATTAATTTTTCCAGAGTACCTCTCTGAGGGGTCATGTAGTTTAGTTGAATAGCCTAATCACAGGCCTGGGTGCTTGGTTCATAGACCTTAATAAGGATTCAGAAATCTCCAGTAGGAGTCCTTTTGATGGTTCATGGAGTTCAAACTAGTGATCAGTTTTAGTGCCAGAAAGGACAGTCAGTTAATGGCTAAGGAGAAACCCTTGAGTTACCCAGAAATGTTGTTGCTTTTGGTAACAAGTCAATTCCTCCTGGGAGGATGAAGGTTTCCCCTATCAATCTCTGCTTTCTACAATTAAGTTCACAATGCCATACTCCCTAACCATAGGTGCAGCTGCCAATAAGCTCAGTCCTTCTGTTCAGGGACCCAGTTTACAAGCTAACAGGGGACAGTATTAGAGAAATGCCTGGAGAACATCTTCCCCTGTCTTTATAGTGACCAAAAAGAAGAGACTGTTACAAACACTAAATACCAGTACTGAAGCTTCAGAAAAAAAACCCGCCAAAAAGACTTCAGAATAAGCATGTTGCTATTCTCAATTTGGTTACTAGATGTCTCCAGAGACTATATTGTAGATACACAGAAACACAGAAAAGCAGACACATACCTATAATAGAGCTCCCTCAACAATAAGGAGTAGGGCTTACCTTTAGCTCAGAAGAATTGGAGCTGGGAGAGTCAGGCCCGTGGTTTTAGTCCTTCATGGAAACACCCTAGGAGGCAAATTCCACCAGGGTGCTTTTGGGGTTTCTCCTAGGGGAAACAGGGGGCTATTTCAGGGACTGATTTCTCTTCTCATACCTTCATGGTCACCAACTGTAATCTTTGAAAATTAAGAGAGACGAGGCTATGGGCATGATCAATATATTAGTTAGGCTAGCAGTAACCAATAAATTGGGTCAATGACCTCTCTCAATAACCAAAGACTCCAGAGTGAGGGTTGACAGGGATTTTATAAAAATTAACAAATTGTTGAGTCATTTCAGTTGTATTTAACTTTCTTGGCAAAGATACTGGAGTGGTTTGCCATTTCCTTCTTCAGTTAACTTCTTGGTAGCAAAAAAATGACATTGATTGAATGCTATAAAGAGAGTAAATCTTTGTTTCCTCAAGGAGCTCCGTATAATAGGAACAATATCTGATCCTCTCTATGTAGGTTAAGACTATAGTTTTTCCTTAAAAGATACTGAGATATTCCCCAGGACTTGGTCTGTCATTTCAAAGTCTTTCTCTTTACACCACCTCCCTAGAGCTTTCTCCACATCTCTCCCAAAGAATATCTAGAAACCAACTCAAGAAAGTCCCTCATGGCAGGGATGCAGTATTGTTCTCAGCACTCCTATTAGGAGTCACATTTCTCTCAGCATATGCAAAATGCAGTCCACAGATATTTAAGGATAAAAAAGGGAGGACGACAGAGAGAAGAAAAATAGAAAAGATTGGTAAAGAATACTAAAATAAACCGTTTTGACAATCAAGATCAATGGAATTACCAATATGGCATCTACTGTCATAGTCTTAGATAAACTTATAGAATAGGCAGAAATGGCACTGAAGAAGACAAAGATGAGGAAAGTAGCCAGAATGGACCAAGTATATGTAAAAGAGATTTATATTGAAGGAGGAAACTGAGAATGTTGAGGAACTGACATGAAAGATATATGTATATTTTTTTTAAAAGGAAGATAAAAGAAATGAGAAAGGAAAAAATGGGAAAACCCCCAGACCTTATTAATATCAAAAAATGGGCCTAAGGAAACATCACCAATTACCAATCTCTGTGTCTACTCTCCAATTTTTACTAAGTATTTATGTGAACTATCTATATGTGAATTAACACCTTGATGGAATTAGTTGAAAAAAATATTTTCTTAACTGATGGGTCAAATATTTGCATTTCATAACTGACTGAATAATGTACCTATTGTTTGAAAATTATGAAAAAGCATTTTATTCAGTATAGCAAAACATTATTTTAAAGGTTCTTTTGCAATGAGGTGCCAGCTATCTACACAACAAAAATCACTCAAAATTCCATAAAAGACATAACAGAAGTAACTCTGTCCAGTGACCCTCTGACTGTAAACATCAAAGTAAAAAACAAGGATTATAGGCTTACCAAAGGTGTTTATCTCTGTGACAGAGGAGATCCAGTAGCATCCAAGTTGAAGAAGGGTTCTCTGCTAACAGCGAGGCTTTTCAGATGCTCTTTCTGCAAATGATATTATGCTAGCATCATCAAACCCTGGAACACCACATTTTTGGGAAAAGCTCTATCGTCACTCAAACGCCTTTTTGGATAGAAAACCTATTTTCTAACCTAGAGATTGTCTATCAAGAAGTATATTCAGGTCAGACAGTATAGATGTTGCATAGACAGTACAGATAAATTGGGCCTGGAGTTAAACAGAAAAGGGAGAGTAAGCTAAATTGTCTTTGGGAAATTACAAAGCTCCTTTAATGACCCAAATGTTCTAAACTGGGCCTGACTAAGGCTACTACCCTGGTAATTTAATATGGGACAGACCAAGTACTGGGGAATATCTCAGTATCTTTTAAGGAAAAACTATAGTCTTAACCTACATAGAGAGGATCAGATATTGTTCCTATTATATGAAGCTCCTTGAGGAAACAAAGATTTACTCTCTTTATAGCATTCAATCGATGTCATTTTTTTGCTACCAAGAAGTTAAATACAATAGTCTCCAAAGAATTAAAATTAATATCATAAACAGGCAATGGAGAGGTGTGATGGGTATGACTAGGCTACAACACATAATCAGGAACTTTAAAAAAAATAAGTAAAAGATATCTTCAAGGAAATATTTAATAGGTTGTGGGGCAAGAATGAAGAATGACAGATGGTTAGCCATAGTGCTCTACGGTATCAGCTTACTATTAGGAGAAAGTAAAAAAGGTCTCCAGCACATTGGCTGGGCCTTTTGGGGTGATATCATGGGAGGATATGGACAAGAGTAGCAAAAAGTGGGCAAGCATTGATGGGCTGCAATCTGAATAACTGGAGATTAAAGTGGACATGGAAACATCTGAGAAATGATAATTAAAATGTATCCTCTTTCTACAAAGTATGTGCTATTTAGTTGTCCCTATGTCCTCTACATAAATTTATAAGACGATTTACCGAAGAATGGAGTAATTTTGTAGTGAAAAGTGGGATGGACTTAGACTTAGGTAGAAATCCTACCCCCCAGCAATGTAACAAGTGATATAAACTCTGAGAGATGGGCATATCTGTAGTATGTCCTTCACAGGATTCTTATGAGGAGAAAATGATGTGGTGAAAGGACTACCATATGGACAAAATAACTGTTCTTTTGAAGTATTAGAGCATATATTCTACATGTTCAATCTCAAGTCTTCAGAAGGTCAGGTCCATTTCTGCCATTATTTATGTAGCAGCTGTATTTTCAACAACATGCCATGTTCTTGAGAAGCTGTGGGTAAGAAAGAATTGCTGTAAAATATAAACCAGCTAGTTGGCTGTTCAGAGAAAAACTAGTGAATCCTTTCACAACGTGAAATTTATCTGTGCTATAAATATGGATGTATATGCGCATTATAGATTCTTAGATCCAGAGCTGCAATGAACCTAAGAGGTCATTGAAGCTCAACTCTCTCCTTTTACAGATGAGGAAAATAAGGTACCTTGCCCAGTATCAATAAGGATCAGAAGTAATACTTGACCCATTTCTTCTACTTCCAGTGCTATTGCCTTTTCTATTGTATTACACTGTTTCCGTAGGTAGAATTTTCTTCAAATGAAGAATACAGTTAGATGCCCACATACATTTGGGCATATTAATGATTTAGATGTTGCTGTTGGAAATATTGCACAAAGAAAAGGAATGGACAACTTAGCTAGCAAAAGTTAAGAGGGATAATATTATACAGCTTAGCTAGATATAAAGTGGGACTTCATACAGTGAATTGTAAGAACCAGATTAAATGAAATGTGATCAAGTCTATGCCTGTATGCTCAATTCAATTCAACTAACATTCATTCATCACTTATATACAAGGCACTGTGCTTAGTGCTAGACATACCTACAAAAACAAAAATGGAATGGTCCCTGCCCTCAAGGAATTTAGATTCTACTGGGAGAAGATATAACATCATTACAAATATATTCAAAAGTGAACACACATAAAAAAGAGAAATTTCAAGAGGGAGAAAAAGTTACCAACTGAGATGAGGAAAGGCCTTGCATGGGAAATTACACATCAGCTGTTTAGAATAGCATATGGCTATAAAATATTTTCTACAAAATACTGACTTTTGAAATAACGAAGCAAGATAAGCACGAATGTGCTCGTTTGCATACCAGTACTCAGAACGCTCTTTCAGATCATGACTACCTACAGGGAATAGCTCAACTGGTCTCAGAGATCTCAAATGGAAGTGAATTATAATGGAAGTGAATGGTCTAGTCAACTTGTTTGTGTTGTTCTTTGTCAAAGATTTAACTCCACATTAGTCCAACATCAATTGACTAGCTCATAAATTACCTGATTTTCAGGATGAAGTAACTGGATAATTTCAGAATCATCCCTTCAATAACTATGATATACTCTACCCCCCCTTTTTTAAAAAAAAATGCTATAACTTTTAGATGGAACCCATTTAAATGTAAATTATCATCTTGCCACAAATTTTCTACATAACAGAAAAAATATTAGGAAGGTAGTACAGTATATAAAGCACTGGACTTGGAGTACTGATTCTGTCACTTAATAGATATATTATCTTGGACATGTCACTTAACCTCTTTACATCCCTTTCTCATCTGCAAAATGGGGATATCTCTATAACCTATCTCACAAAGGAACAAATAAAACATGTAAAAAAGTTAGGAATAGACTGAAAACGGGGCAGAGCCAAGAGGCAGCAGAGTAGAAAGATGTACATATTCTAGCTCTTCCCCCACAGCCCATAAAATACCTATAAAGAAAGACTCTCAACAAATTCTAGAGCAGCAGAAGCCACAGAATGATAGAGTGGAGATTTCCAGTCCAGGGTGACCTGGAAGGCTGACAGGAAAGGTCTGTTGAAACAGACACAGAGCAGAGCACAACCCAGCCTGGGCCACATCCCACTGGGAGTAGTAGGACCAGAGCAGGCCTCGGGGGCATAATCCCCAGTAGCAGCAGTGGAGGTTCAAAGATCCCTCAACCCACAGGCACCAAAGGTAGCTTCAAATGTCAGAGAGAGGGCTTTTCCAACTTGGTGAGAAGGGAGCAGTATCCTCCCCTAGCCTTGGCCCCAGAGGCAGCAGAAGCAGCTGCAGTGGCCACAGGCAGTGGCCCGCTTCTATTGTTAAGAGTGCTCAGCTTAAAGCCTCTGGGGAAAATGAGCATGATCTGAACCTCAGGCCTGAGTGGCGGCCCTGCCCAGGACAAAAGCCCTAGGGGAATTGAGCAGCTGATCTGAATCTCAGCTGCAAGGCAGGTCAAGGAGTAAACTCTTCTCCCTTGATTGTGCCACCCTGGAGGAACTGAGAACTTACAGGTCCCCAGAGTATACCCTACTCTTGACAAAGGACCCAAAAGTCAAGTAAACTGGTTGGGAAAATGCCCAAAAAAGGGGAAAAAAAATAAGACTATAGAAAGTTACTTTCTTGGTGAACAAGTATTCTCTCTTATGCTCTTAGATGAGGAAATACAACGTTTACCATCAAGTATAGCCATAAAAGTCAAGGCTTCTGTATCCAAAACCTCCAAAATAAATATGAAATGGGCTCAGGCCATGGAAGAACTCAAAAAGGATTTTGAAAATCAAGTAAGAGAGGTGGAAGAAAAATTGGGAAGAGAAATGAGAGAGATGCAAGAAAATCATGAAAAGTGAGTCAACAGCTTGCTAAAGGAGACCCCAAAAAATGCTGAAGAAAATAACACCTTTAAAAATAGGCCAACTCAATTGGTAAAAGAGATGCAAAAAGTCAATGAGGAGAAGAATGCTTTAAAAAGCAGAATTAGCCAAATGGAAAAGGGGGTTCAAAAGCTCACTGAAGAAAATGGTTCTTTAAAAATTAAAATGGAACAGATAGAGGCTGATGACTTTATGAGAAACCAAGAAATCACAAAACAAAACCAAAAGAATGAAAA
>CM053769.1:543079998-543165433 GCA_028658325.1 Potorous gilbertii
AGATCCAGGGGAGACAATTTAAAAATTATGGGGCTACCTGAAAGCCATGATCAAAAAAAAAGAGCCTAGACATCATCTTTCATGAAATTATCAAGGAAATTTGCCCTGATATTCTAGAACCAGAGGGTAAAATAAATATTGAAAGAATTCACCTATCACCTCCTGAAAGAGATTCAAAAACAGAAACTCCTAGGAATATTGTAGCCAAATTCCAGAGTTCCCAGGTCAAGGAGAAAATACTGCAAGCAGCTAGAAAAAAACAATTTGAGTATTGTGGAAATACAATCAGGATAACACAAGATCTACCAGTTTCTACATTAAGTGATCAAAGGGCTTGGAATATGATATTCTAGAAGTGAAAGGAACTAGGATTAAAAACAAGAATCACCTACCCAGCAAAACTGAGTATAATACTTCAGGTCATTCAATGAAATAGAGGATTTTCAAGCACTCTTGATAAAGAGACTAGAGCTGAAAAGAAAATTTGACTTTCAAACACAAGAATCAAGAGAAGCATGAAAAGATAAACAGGATAGAGAAATCATAAAGGACTTTCTAAAGTTGAACTGTTTACATTCCAACATGGAAAGATAATATCTGTAACCCTTGAAACTCTTCTCAGCGTCTGGGTAGTTGGAGGGGTTATACACACATATACACACACATATTTGTGTGTGTGTGTGTGTGTGTGTGTGTGTGTGTGTGTGTGTGTGTGTATAGAGAGAGAGAGAAAGAAAGAGACAGACAGACAGACAGAGGCAGAGCACAGGGTGAGTTGAATAGGATGGGATCATATCTAAAAAAATAAAATTAAGAGGTGAGAGAAGAATACATTGGGAAGAGAAAGGGAGAAATGGAACGGGGCACATTCTCTCTCATAGAAGAAGCAAGAGAAAGCTTTTCCAATGGAAGGGAAAAGGGGCGAGGTGAGAGGGAAAAAGTGAAGCTTACTCTCCTCACATTTGGCTCAAGGAAGAAATAACAGGCATGCTCAATTTGGTATGAAAATCTATCTTACACTTCAGGAAAGTGGGGGAGAAAGGGATAAGCAGGGTGGGGGGTATGATGGAAGGGAGGGCAGTGGGAGGGGGGAGCAATTAGAAGTCAACACTTTTGGGGAGGGTCAAGGTCAAAAGAGAGAATAGAAGAAATGCGGGGCAGGATAGGATGGAGGGATATATAGTTAGTCTTATACAACATGACTATTATGGAAGTCATGTGCAAAACTACACAGATATGGGCTATACTGAATTGTTGCCTTCTCAGTGGGGATGAGTGGAGAGGAAGGAAGGAAGAGAAATTGGAACTCAAAGTTCTAGGAACAAATTTTGAGAACTGTTTTTGCATACAACTGAGAAATAAGGAATACAGGTAATGGGGTATAGAAATTTATCTTGCCCTACAGGACAAGAGAGAAGATGGGGATAAGGGAAGGGAGGGATGTTAGAAAGGAAGGCACACTGGTGGAAGGGGAAATCACAATGCAAGGTGTTTTGGGGTGGGGGGAGGGGAGAGATGGAGAAAAAAGTTGGAACTCAAAATTTTGTGGAAATGAATGCTGAAAACTTAAACTTAAAAAAAATAAAAAAAGTTAGGAATAGTAAAGCACCACATAAATGTGAGTTATTTTCCTTTTCCTCACATAAGAAACTCTATCTCCCAATTCTATGCATTTCCAATCTACTAGGCCTGGAATTCTCATCCTTCTCATCTCCACATCTTCTTTGGATTTCTTTATATTTGAGTTAGAATACCATCTTCTACAATATACCTTTCTTGGTATCTCCCAATGCATGTAGTGCCTTCCCTCTGAGATTGTTTCCAATTTGTTTTGTACATATTTTGTTTGTACAGGATCACTTGAATGCTGTCTCCTCCATCACTCTGTGAACTCCCTGAAGGCAGAGACATTTTTTTGCCATTTTTTGTATCACTACCACTTACTGCAGTGCTTGGTACATAGTAGGTGCTTAATGAATGCTTGCTGACATATATTTATTTATTGACAATTAAAATATATCTTGCTCTGAAAAAAAATCTTTCTCTTTTTCCTGATTTGCCTTCCAGTATATTCACAGATTAGCAATATAGAAGCCACATACAGAATTAAAAAAGATATATCTTTCCTGATTCACTCCAACTTCCTATATTGCCCAGCCTTCAATCATTAGAGTGAGAAATGCAAAGAAAGAGACACTGCTCTCTCGTATTACAGAAATACTAATTTGACTTACATAGGAAATGTCCGACAAAGGACAAAAGGACAGGAGAGGAGATAGAAAGAAAGCAGCCCCAAACTATACTAATTGTACAAGGACTCAAATTGGTTCCTGCTTTGAATACAAAGGGTATCTTTCGTGTGGTTTGTAGCAATGTGACAAATGAAGCAGGCAACCTAGCTATCATTAACAGAATTATTTTGGTGTAGAGTCTGAATAAAAGGAGAGACAACACAAGGGCTGAGCCAGACCTGGCAGCCCACACTATAATCACATAGTGATTACCTTGTTAGTCATCTCTTCACTGGTGCTCAGTGCCCACTCTCTTTGCAGGTTGAAAAAAAAACCCTAATCTAAAACTATATAATACCAATTTTAATTAACCATAGAGAAGCACATTTAGGACACAGATTCCAGAAAATGAAAAAAACATCCCCAAACAAAAAGTCCTTATTACTCTAGCCCAAGGAGATCTCTGAACTCCTACAGATTAATCTCTCCCACTCACTTGACCCTTAATACTCTTGTATGTATCGTGACATAAGATTTTGTGTTTTAAGCTAAAGTTTGACAAGATGGCCTGCCCCATCTAGATGGATACTATGAGTCCATATCTGGACACAAAGGAAACCAAATTGAAATCATCCTCTATAGAGATTACAAAATATAATACTATCATAAAAGGCTGTATAATCTCATTGATGGAGAGCCCATTAGGAAACTACCACAAACATGGAAGCTACTGGAATAGACAGGTACAGGAGTGTACTGCAGTCAGTTTGAGCTGGCTCCTGAGCACCCTTTTTCAGAGTGAGCATCCATACCTTGGAAATCAGCAAATACTGCAAATCAGATCACAAGTTACTGTTCCATTAACTTTCTAGATTTAAGTGATACTGTTAATAAGGTAGATGAAATTTTAAAGTGTGTCATGCATATATTTTTTCCTCTGGAGAGCCAGCTGTTAAAACATTTACCGGCACAGCCCTTAACATTCAAATGGGGGCTGAAACTGCAGGGAGACAAAGGGGATGATAGGGAAAAAATAGGTACCTAGCAGTTTAATTATGTTCAAGTAAAAGGATAGTAGTTGAGTGGAAAGATGGTCTATGTAGGCTGTTCTGTCTACCCTTTGTCTGACAAAAACCATTTATAAGAGTATTACTTTCATTCACTCTTTAGAGTGGAAGAAAATAAAAATGCCTTTTCCACCCACCATGAAAGAGGGAAAAGCTCAGGGAATTACATTATAGGTCTTGCGTTGTATTTCCAAGCTCAAGAATATAAAATGAAAAGCAGTTTTTGCTTTTTGAGCAAAGATGCTCCATTGAAACCTGACTCATCCTGGGCAGTTCATGCTTTTTTTTCCCCTTTTCCTTGTGAATATGGGGGAGTTAGGTGAGTAATGCTCTGCAGTCAGAGAAAAATAGATTCCTTTCCATTATGTTAAAGTCCTGCATTTCCAGTTTTTATGGCCATCACTTCTTAGTGAAAGTCAAAGAACATTTGGCTTCATCCTTCAAATCTATTTGTGCATTCTGAAAATGCAACAACTAGGATCGCAAAATGATAATAAACAGAAGTTTAGAAGCTACTTTCAGTGTCTGCAGGTTCTTGTTAGCAGAGGGAATAGGCTGGATAGTCAAGGATCAAAAGTTCTCAAGGCACACAGAAGAAAACAGTGATGAATTTCTGCTCAACACCTACCTGTCTCTCTCAGGGATCAAAAATGCCTTCTCTTTCCAATTTCAAACTCTTTAGTTAAATACGGGTATCTGAACAGCAAGCAAACAGAAGTTTTAAGAAAAATTCTTCACCATCTATCTCGTTTTTATCTGGAAGATAGGATTATTGATTGATACAGAGTCTTTTATGGAAACACCCTATTACTGTTACCAAATGCCTTCTGCCGTGAGTAAATGTGGTTGTGGCAGCTGGCAGAGTGTCTGAATTAGAAACCTTTTAATTGAAAGGTAAGACAATGTCAGTAAAGGTTCCCAAAGCACTTCTTATAGCTTATTGTGCAATGTTTCTTTTTCCTCTTTCAACAACTTCTGGGAGCTTTTTGAGTCCATCAAAACATTTAGAAGCAACTTTCTATATATCAACTGCATTTTTGCAGGATAGGATAGGATCTTAATATCCTATCACCCAGCTGGAATCATCCTGGAGGAGGGGAGGATGTCTATCTCAATGGCATTTTCTTATTCAGTTAATTGAATTAAAAAAAAACAAAACCTACAATAATGCTTGACTATCCAACAGCCTAATTACCAGCAGCTTTTTATTTGTACTATCATTAACTTCACAGCTGCTTTGCAAGTAGGGCCATGGAAATGTCAGCTAAAACTGTTAAGTTTTTCAAAAAAAAGGGAGCACCAAAAATGGGTCAGTTCTCAAAGCCAAAAGTCCAACACGGGCTTAAGAATGGCTCTTTTTCTGAGTGGAAGGGATGGTATTGAGACTTTTAGAACTGATACTTTAAGATTTCATCTACACTAATCTCTTTTTATAATGAAGGAAACTGAGACCCAAAGATATGAAATGATTTGCCCACGGTTACATAGCTAGTTAGTGGCAGAGCTGGGACTAGAACCCAGGTCTCTTGACTTCGAGTCCAATGCATTTTCCACTACATTATACTGTTCTTACTTGGTAGTCAGTTAACATGACTTATTACGATGAATCATGTTTCTCTCGGTCCTGTGTATCATCAGGACATATTCCATTCTTCACACTTAAAGAACACTGCTGTGTTTCTTGGCAGTCTCCTTTTCTTCCTTCCTTCCATGATTCTTGTTGTCTTTCTCTGGAACATTTCAAGAACAGCCCAGAATGAAGTAAAAGAACATTGTATATAATATGCTTCTGCTTGCTTTCTCATTTCAGGAGACCAGGTTTGTATGAGCCTACAATTTTCAAAATTTATTTTTAGGAACTGCCTAACTCCCTCCACTATCATTCTTCAGCTTCAATCAGTTTTAATTACTTGTCTCTACCTTTAGATTCAAGAATGCTAGGTGGTATACTGGATAGAATGCCAGGCCTGGAGTCAGAAAGACTCATCTTCCTAAGTTTGAATCTGGTCTCAGATACTTACAAGCTGTGTGACGCTGGACAAGGCACCTAACTCTGTTTACTTCAATTTTCTCATCTACAAAATGAGCTGAAGAAGGAAATGACAAACCACAGCAGTATCCTTGCCAAGACAATACCCAAATGGGGTCATGACTGTCATGACAGAACAACAAACCTTTACATTCAGGTCTGCTCACATTCTAAGAACAATTCTGGCCATGGGGATGGACTATACAGGGTGTCCCAAAAATCTTGGTTCAGTTTTAAGTTACTGAAGCTTTATTATTATATAACATATATGACATTTAACATTAAAGCTTTAATAGCTGAAAACTGCACTAAATGTTTTTGGGAAACCCTGTATAAGGACATTTTCCTCAAATAGTGGTTATCTCAGTACAATGTGTATTATCAAGCAGCTATCTTGATGCCACATGGCAAGACACAGTATCCTTGTTCTCCAGTTCCCATGCCTACATTCCTGGACCACACCACTTAAACGGCTGGGCTTTATTCTTTACCCGAATATAGTAGCGGTATTTGTCCTTTTCCCAGACTTCAGCTCCCTTCTAAACGATGTAAGGTAGCAGCCAGTCACCTTACTGCCCTTCCAAATTCCCAGTCCTAGCCTGCAACTAAGACCTGGTGTGCTACCTATTGTTTAGTCAAAACCCAGAACTACCTTTCCAAATTTAGCATACTTTAATTTACTCAAGATGTACTTACTAGCTGCCCTGAATCTAAAGGTAGAGACAAGTTTACCATTGTACAAAACTAGCTGGCAGCCTTCTACTTCCTGAGCACAGACATACAGAATATTTTAAAATAAGCCTGTATTCCTGCACCTACACCTAAGTCTATACCTAAAATAGTCTTGGAAAATATGTGTCTGTTCTAGTCTTAACAATTTGGTATTGATATAATGGAAAAAGCAGTGGCTCTGGTATCAGAGAACTGAGTTCAAATCTTCCTTCTGATGCTTACTACCTGTATAACCTTGAGCTCTCCTCCTTTTAGGATCTCAGCTTCCTCTGAGTTTATAAAATGGAGCTTGGGCTCCATGGCCTCTGATAGCACTTCTGCTCCAAATCTATGATCCTACCATTTCCATGAAAGGTTATCCTTCAAATTCTTCAATCCACTGCTTGTTATCCTTATAAAGATAAAGGCAAATTGCCTCAGTTCTCTTTCTTCTATTGCTGAATAGTTAACCCAACTTCTTTTCTCTCCCTTTCAAAAATTTGAATCCCAGGAAACAAACTCTGTCCACCTGATCAAAATGGATTCTGCTTAACCTAAGAATATTAGGGGGCTGAAGGATTTTATATCAAGATAGTAGAAAAAGAGCCTTTTATGAATAGTCAGGGGCTGCATTTCTAAATATTAATCAGTTGCTTTTATCTGTATATCCTCTGGGTAAAGAGGCCTAACCTAATAGGTTATCACCAGTGGTGAAGTGTGGTGAATCTGGATTTAGAGGATCTGGGTTCAAATACTACCTTAATTGCTTGCTACTTCTATGATCTTGGGCAAGTCAGTAAACTTCTCTGGACCTTAATTTTCTCACCTCCAAAATAAAAGGGTTACATTAGACCATGGGGTAATTTCAAATAGAAACAAGGGCCACTAAACCCTTACAGAAGAATCCTTACAAGCTGCCTATTGACTTAGAAAACCACATATTAACATTATCTATGCTCCATTGTATTATATGTTGTTAAATAGTTCCCAATTACATTTAAATTGGTTTAGGTCCCATTTGGGAACGTTGCCCCCATGTATGACACTTCCCTACGAGATGATCTCTGAGGTTCTCTCCAACTTTAAATTTATGATCATGTGATCTCAGTTCACTTCGTTCTGTTGTTCTATAATGAACTCAAATTCTTTCCTCTTCAAAATATCTCTCTCCTTTTTCTCAAAGGACCCAACTCTCCATGAATAATTCCTACTTGTCCTTCTATTGTATCTAAGTTCTATCTAGCCAAGGTAAAGAGCTAGGTACCGGGGGAACATATTCTACTTTTGGCTTGACCATAAATTAGTATAACTGCTTTGTGTCTCAGCATACCAAGAAAACCATGGTCCTATCTTGTTTTGCCCAGTCTTTCTTTCTAGAGCTCACAGTGGATAATCACTCTCTTATAGAACTGCTTGTTAATGATTCCCACCTGAAAGGCAAAAACAGGGAAGAGAGTATTATGTATTCATGACTGTGAGCAAGGCAAATTAAATTAGCACAGTAAGGTATTCATAAATGAACTATGATCTCAGGGTTAAAACTCTGAACTCCCTTTTTACAGAGTGAGAACTCAACTCACTGTTAACACAAGCAGGCCTCTCAAATTCTGGAAGAGGCAATACTTCAGAATGTATATCCCAAGTCACACATCACAAACTGAAAACTCATTTAGAGCCTGCCATCCTTCTTTTCTTCCTCCTGCCAAACTCTCAACACAGGGGAGACTCTTTTGGAATTCACTGAAAAACTCAGGCAGAAGCAACAGCAAAAAATACGAAGGTCAGAAAATTAGATGTCAAGAACACTGACTAACAGTGGCATGTAAAAAAAAAATCAATATAAGTCCGCATATTTATATGTATGGGGTAAATCCATCAAAGTAAACTGGGTGACATTTTTCTTAGCCTGGATGAGTAATCCAGCATTTGATGACTCACCTAGTATTATCAACAACCCCACCAAGCCTTATGCTTCTTAAACTAAAGGAAACCTTATAATAGATCTTCCACTAATTGAATCTTCTAATTTGATAGCCAATTTACAAACTTAGATGAGAGCTTTTTCCATATTCCAGTTTGTTTTTACTGTCCTCTTAATCATTTCTGTAGCTAGACAGGATCTGATAGTGTTTGTAGTTGCTTACTTTTAGCAGGAATTAAAAAAAAATTTTTTTTAAATCAGAAGATTGTCTTCTACGCTTTCTACAGCTGGCAGGGCCCTGGTGATCTAACAGGGTTTTTCCACCTGCTGTTTCTGATTTTAAAAATCAAAGTCCCAATTCAAACCCCTTTTGTTCCTAAAGAGGAAGTGTGATCTTGTGATTTCAACAGTTAGCAAAGCACTAGATTTATTATTTGGACTTAATTAACTGTGGCTCCAAGAGAAAAGACATTCATTGTCCTTATATTTCAGTTTTTCTAGCTGGAGATTCTATAACCTTAAAAAGAAAGGAAACTTACTAGAACCATACAGAAATCCATATAACTCTTACACAAAGGGGACAGGTAAATCTTCGGTGTTCTGTACTTTTCAACCTTTGTACTTTTGCTCCTGCTGTGCCCCTTCCCTTGGGAATGTCTTTTTCTTCCATCTCTACCAAATCCTGTCTATCCTTCAAAGTCCTAATTCAAGTTTTACTTCCTCTATGAATCAATCAATCAATCAATAAGCATTAACTGAACACTTACTATGTGCCAGAATTCTGGGAATACAAAGACAGAAGATTAAATAGTTCCTGCTTTCAGAAAGTTTATATTCTATTGAGGGAGAAAACAAGTATAGCATGTACATATTTAAATATATGCAAAATACAAAATGAGTATGTAAAATATTGTCCCCTTTTCATATAATATAGTTTAACTCTGGAAATGTTCTTTTGTGTGAAGAAAGATATTTAAATCAAATGGCAAGGGATATAAACTATTGGTGTTATTGTGGATGAACATTTTGGTGCTTGAAAGGAGTATAAAAAGAACTTTGGCTTAATAAAAACTGCTAAAATATTAATATAAAGCAATAATGTTTAGATGTAATTTGAACAGTTTTGTACACATATGGTATAAATATAAACAATTAAATCACTTTGTAAAAGACTTAGGATGATATCTTACTTGTTTGAGCAGATTAACGATTTTCATTACACAGAGAGACAGAGAAAGAACTCTATTAAAAACTGAATGTGAGTATAAAGAAACAATTTAAATGATACAAAATGAAATGGAGGGCCATGTAGAAAGTTTAGAATTGCAGGGCATTATGATCTATTACCTCATCAGCATACTGCTGTTTCAAGACGATGGAAGAAAGGAAGAAAAAAGGAAAGAAAGACAAGGAAGGAAGGAAGGAAAGAAATGAAGATCAGATAACTCTGGAGTCTGAGATATGATTTTAAAAGGGTGCTGATTTCATAGCGGAAATTTGGTTTTTAATTTTTAAGTCAAAGGTAAGTCATGGAGTACATACAGAGTAAGTGATCTGATTTAAAACAACTCCAGTTCAGGAGACATAGGAGATAGGATGCTGAACAAGATTGAAAAAACAGCCCAAAAAAGGAGCTTTGTTGAAAGTGAATAAAAAAGGAGCGGGTCACCTGACAAGAAGGCTTTGACTACCTGATTCAGGTCTTGACAGGGACTCAACTTCATTGGACAAGAGCTTCACTCCAGCAATTACTCTTTCAGCATTCCCTAGAGCTCAAGAGCTGTGAAGCCTCTCATAAGTGCTGCTGCTCTTTTCTGCCTCCTCTAAGTTGAGGGTAAAGAAGAGTAAGGAAAGGTTTTGTAGCTGCTTTGTTGATATTAAGATTTAACTGGATGACACAGAACCCTAGTGAATGAAAAGCCAGTTAAACTTGTCTTAAACAATCAAACTGAGTTGTTTGCTGTGAGCTGTGTTCCAAATGGACAATGAAGCATCCTGATGAGGAAGTACTAGATAGACTGGTATGTACTGTGCAGAGAGCGCTAGCATGATGAGTTCTATATTTGTCTGGTTTAAAGGAAAGTGCTTATTAAAATTAAGGGACAATACTTTCTCAAAGGGTAAAAATAAGTTGAAAGAGCTTTTAAATTTGATGTTTTTATATGGCTCTGCCCAACTGCATAGCAGTGAGGACTCAACATGCTTTATGTGGTATAGATATTCCTGAATGCACCAATCACATCAAAGCCGAAAGTTCAGTTGTAAATTATACTAATCACATGGTTTTCCTTCTTCATATGCTTGCCTGTCAGACCCATATAAATATGTGCCCATTCTTCCCCATAGTTAGAGGATGCCTTCATGGGAAAGTATGGCCCAGGTTTACCGTTTAGATTGTGATGTACTGTACTATTCATGCATTTACTTTAATATATGTACTTACGTTAATATTTCTTTTGCTAGACTGTTAAAGTAAATGACTATGTTTAAGATTTTAAAATATCATTATTGTGAGAGGATGGTCTGTAGAACCACAGAAATGAATCAGTGAGAGCTCAAGAGCTAAGGTGGTAAGTAGGAGTACCATACTCCCCCTCAACAGGATTACCCACTGGTTCCCAAGAAAACTGAAAATGATAGTGAACCTTCTCCAGAAACCTAGACTTTCCAGTGTGAGAAAAGGCTGGAAAATAAGCAAGTCACCTCAAAGATTAACTAGGTATACACATGCCTATGTAAGAGATGTGAAGCCCTCTAGAGATCATCAGACATATCTCAACCAGTCCTCACATATACGAGCTAATTTTGAGGGGAAGGCAGTTGAAAATTTATTAAGGTTTCATGTAGAAAATAGTAATTGAGTTGAAGGGAACTTAAAGAGGTGGAAGTAAAAAGGGAGTCTACTGGGGGAAAGACTATACAAAAGGCCTGGTGATAGGAGATGAAGTATGATATGTGAAGAATACAAAGACAACCAGTTTGAGCAGACCCCAATGCATGAAAAGGACACCTGAAAGGGAGAACTGGAGAAGGCTAAAAAGAGAAGTTGGAATCAGATCATGTAAGGTTCAGAATGCCAAACAAAGGGATCTGAGTTTGATTCTGGAGGAAACAGAAAGCCACTGGAATTTACTGAGTTGAAAGTGACATGGTTAAACATACTGGTTAGGAAAATCATTTTAAAAGTAGTATGAAGGATAGATTAAAGTGTGGAGAGATGCATCAGTAGGTCCAATGAAAAGTCTATTCAATAGTTCAGCTAATAGTGATGAGGACTTAAACTTTGGCCTAAGCCTGGTGCCCTATTAGTTCAGATTTGATGCTGGGAAGCAATGAGGCACTTCTAGGTCACAAAACAGTTAAAATAGATTTATATAGCCCTAACATAGCAAGGATATGCAACATGGATACAATAACACTTAGCTGCTGTATAGTCTCCCTTGTCTTCAAATGGAAATGTACCTGTTCAGTAGAACAGGGGGTAGTGACTTTTGTGGTCTTCTGGCATCAACCAAGTCTGAAAGGCAACAATTCCACATAGGTGGAAACCTTTTATGCCCCTCGGTGACCAGAAAGTCAAATTAACATAACCACTACAAAGCAGCCTCTTGGGATTCTAATTCCTTCTCTCAGTTAATCATTTCCTATTCATTCTGTATATTGCTTTTTACAAGTTTGACTATAAAAGGAGAGATAATTCTATAGTTTGAGGGGATAATAGGGTCAAATGAAAGATTTTTAAGTATGGTTAGAGATATAACAAGTTTCTAGGCAGTAGTCAGCAGGTAATTGAAAATGACCAAGAAGCAGGGGATGACTAAAGAAAGAACCTCATGGAAGCTGAGAGAAGAGATGGCATCAAGGGCAGCCTTCACTCCTACTTGGGAGCTCCCTTCTGTTACCCATTATGCTAAGGTTCAGTGTCAGCCATGATTCATTTTCCTCCTTTGACACAGACTCCATGATGACAGGTTCCAAAACCAACGCCAAAGAACTTAACATTTTCATACCAGGAACTTCCACTGTAGGGATTCCATGGTCCAGAATGCTGACCTCACCGTCCAATAGATCAGGGTCGGGCTTCAGACTGTCTTTTCATTGGTCACTATATATACCTAATGATTACCCTCCCCCTTCCTGATTTCCAGTTCTGAAACCACAAATAAATCAACTGTAATTGATCCTGGAAAGGATGTTTGAATTTTTGCCCTATGGTTCCATTCACCATCACTGCAAATTTCCAAATTAAAATATTCCTCTCTGGTCAGTATTCCTCTAGATTTGTTTCCATTTTAAATTCTAACAGACAGAAACAAATCTAAGGGAATAGTGGCCAGGAAGGGATATTTTGATTTGGAAATTTGCAGGGTTGGTCAATAAAACCATAAGGCAAAATCCAAACACCTTTTCCGGGACCAATGAATGTAAACTACATGAGGGCAACCTGCCTTTGTTTCTGTATTTGAATTCCCAATGTTTAGCACAATGTTTGGCACAAATAAGTACTTAACTAAACACTTCTCATTCATTAGTGAAAGATGTCTATCTCTTCTTGAGATTGGAGAGGTATTTCAGCACACACTGGACCCAGTGTACAAATCTGGTACAAATCACAGAACACCTGATATGAAAGTGTTACAAAATATTAAACTCTCAGTTCTTGTTAACTCTCCTGTAAGGAAGCTGGAACCATTTACACAAGTGCTATAGATGATTCATCACTTGGTAAAAGTACCAAAAAGCTTCTGAGATAATAAGTACTTTTCCTAGACAAACGAAATTCTCATTGTCACTAATCACTAAAGTATGTTTTTTCTTTGTGGCAGAACATTGATAATACTGGAATACTATCGACAGAAGCGAAAATTCAAGAATAGAAAAATGAATGAAAAGAAAATTTCTTTATATGATACTTACAGTTCACAAGAAGCTTATTTTCATAAAATTTCACTTTCTATTGCTGATTATTCTTTTTTACAATTCATCCCAATACCTTTTGCTTTTTATGTGGTGTACAATTTCTAGTAGTGCCAGCAAGAGTTTGGAACATTCTACAACATTGGACACATACTCTGAGACTGTTTAACTGTAACTGAGATTGTTAGGCATAAATTCTCTTGTAACTATATCAAATATGTATCAAATGTCAATTTGGAAGGAGCATGACATCATTAATCATAGAGTTAGAGATGTTTTTCTCTAAATCCAGAGGTAATTTTTTTCCATAAGCTTTTGATCTAAGAAAAACACTGAAGGAGGCACAATTTCATATATTAGATTGGGACAGTAGAGTGGCTGTTTTGTTTAATATACCTCTTTTAAAATTCTGATACTGGAGAGGCAGGCAGATGAGATACCAGTAATGGGTGTGTCAACAGGCAAAAAGCATCTTCCTACAAATCACAAAAGTTCAGTTGCTTAACCTTAATAGTTTTATGGTCATGGTTATGAAATAAAAATATTTTCCACATAGTTTTGTGTTGAGTCCTATGGAAGGTTGAGTCAGATGGTCCCAGCCTTCTGGCAATTTACAATCTGGAAGGAATAGTATAGATTTTGAGAAACAACAAATACAAAGTATACAACAAAGACCAGATTATTATATTCAAAAAGTACTGTAAATGGAATCTTTGATAAGTAAAGTAGGAGTTGTATACAATGCATTTAAGGTTTTCATTTTTAAACAATATAATTTAAAACCAAGTCCTTTGTTGATGTCATTAAGGGAAGGTTTGTAATACAGAAATCTTACCAGAATCCTTTTGTGTAGTACCACATGACACCAAGAAAGTTTTATGCATTTTCACTGCCATCTAATGGAAATTTTGAGCACTGAGATTCCTTATGTGCAATAGGTAAAATTTCTCCTTTTCTTGGTTTTTACCTATTCAGCTCTATAGAAGAGGTTGATAAAAGGCTAAATATGACTTCAAGAAATCTAGGCATGCGATCATCCCCTCCTTTTCTCCTCTCCACATGTGGGGAAGTCAAGACTATTACATAGTTTTGGAAAGTCAGATTGCTATGTACACACTGTATATGAAGGATTGCAAGAACGCTTTCACACTACGTTTTCAGTATGCTCTAAGACAAGTTTTCAGGAGGGAGAGAGGGAAACTACTTTCAAAGAATATGGATTTCCTGAATTCATGTAATCTGTGGGTAATCAATTCTATTTAGGAGGCTACCTTTCTAAAGTAGAATCTGGTAGCTATAACTCATTTATTTCAAAGATTAAATTTATCTCAGGATCAAATGAGATACTTGTAAAGCTAAGCACTATATAAATTCTCATTTTCCCTTCCATTCCCCCCACCTTCCATTCTCCACCTTGGTAGCTATACTGAATACACATGAAAAAAATGGTAAAGTACTTACTCCCACAGCTGAGGGAAAGGCACAGTAGATTCAATCTAACTGCTCTCTCATGCATGTGGCAAAGCCATTCATTTTTCTGCACATAATACAAGCCATCCTTTCTGATCTTCAAAGAGCTGCTGTCTACTGCATCAGCCTCCAGTTCTGCCTACATCTTTCGTGCCAAGCCTAGTTTGTCCCAGCATTTTTCCAGGGTGCTTTGTTTCCTTTTTTTAGACTTGTGATTTTATACTCTCCCACATTACTTCCTAAAACTTGTCAAGCGATCTCTATAACAATAACGCCCCTTTCAAACTGGCACTCCATCAGTTCTTACTCAAGCCATTATTTCTATGGTGTCTATACTTTTCTCCTTTCCCTAAATGAACCCCTTAGTAAAACAGTTTAACTCTACACTGTCCTCTGCACTTGAGACATATCACTGAACATACCCTTGCAAAATTCCAGCCTTATATACCATCTGCCTGCCTTTGCTCACATACAACTGAAGGGAGCGGGAGAAAATCACCACACTCTGTGGCCTACTACAGATTTATGTACATAATCTCTGCGAGGCCTTCACTGTGGCAGACAATTCTTTATATTGATAACTGATTTACCATCTTTTTGCCTCTCTTCAAACCTCTCACAGTTTCCCCTCCCTCTCACCTGAAGACTTTGTCTCAAACTTCACTGAAAAAGGTGAGGCCATTCAGCAACAGTCCTTAATCTCATGCCACTGAGATAATTTCTCCATTGGTTAGCTACTCTCTCACCTCTCAAATAAAGGCAGCCCTTTTCCTCCCCAAGGCAAACCCTTCCACACACATGATCCCGTTCCATCTCCTTCAGCAGAGTACCCCTCTATCATTCCCACTCCCTTAGAAATCTTCGACTTCAGCCTTTTGGCTGTTTCCCTCCTGCCTACAAACGTGCCCGTGTCTCCCCACCCCTTTAAAAATTCTCCCTTGATTCATCCTTCCAACTAGCTTTCAACTTCTCTTTTTTCTAACTACACTCCTTCAGAAACTCACTTGCAGTTGCTGCTCCACTTCCTTATCTCTCCCCTCTTCTAAATTCTCTACAGTCTGGCTTCAGATATCATCATTCAGCTGAAACTGTTCTCTCCGAAGTTACCAATGGTCTTTTTTTCCAAATCTAATCATTTCTGATCCTCATCTTTCTTGACCTCTCTGCAGCTTCTGACACTACCTATCACCCTCTTTTTCCTTGACACTCTTTTCTCTCTAGGGTTTCATGATCCTGGCTGGGCTTTCCTGAGAAAGCTCAATCCTTTGCTCAATCTTGATCCAGGTCCCTCCCACTAACTATGGCTTACCCCACAGGGCTCCGCTCAGTCCAGGTCCCCCTTACCTTCTCCCTCTAGAATATTTCACTTGGTGATCTCAATGAGTTCCTATGCATTTCGATTATCATTTCAGTGCATTTGATTATCAGATACATTTGTCCTGCCCTAATCTCCTGACCTTCAGGCTTGCACCCCCAAACTGCCTACTGGACACCTTGAAATGAATGTCCCCTAACCATCTTCAACCCAACATATCCAAAAACAAATTCATTATCTTTCTTCCCAAACACTCTCTTCAAACATCCTTATCACCATCCTACAAGTTACAGGTTCCAAACTAGTTCCCAACCTTGATGTCTCACTCCATTCTCAACCCCCACAAACCCAATTTGTTGCAACATCCATCATGTTGATTCTGCCTTCTACCTTGAGGAGAGGTAGCCTTCTGCCTCTTTTTGTATCATCAGAGCCTAGCATGGTGCCTGACATATGGTAGGTATTTAATCTTTACTGACATCTCTCCTCAACAGTCTTCTCTATTCTGACAGGCCACTCACAAGCAGATCTTCATCACTGTACACCTTAACTAGTGCAACTGCCCAGGGCTTCTTAAATCTTTTCCACTCCAAACCACCTTTCCATGGGCTATTGTGTGGCCTGAGGGCACATGTAGCGAAAAGTGAGAATGCTTTGGTTCAGAATCAACGTGTCAGTGAAGCCAGATTCATTACCCATTCGATTTTGTCATCGCTTATTCAGAAACCTTTTACTGTTGCCAAACCTTTCAAGACCCCCAAAGGGGTCAGGACCCACAGTATAAGAAGCACTGAAAACAGCCTTCTGGTCTCCCTGCCTCCAGTCTCATCTTCCACCTAGTTGCCAAACTGATTTTCTTGAAGCACAGGTCTGATCATGTTACCTTCTTTATTCACACCAGGGGCTTCCTATCACCTCTAGGATCAAAAATAAAATTCTAAAGCCCTTCAAAACCTGGCCCCTTCCCACCTTCTCATAACTTTACATGTCATATAATTGTATAATCCAGGGACACTGCTGTTCCTCTTACAAGACACATCTCTCCCCTAAGTGCATTTTCCCTAGTTCCACTTAGCCTGAATGCTTTCCAGCCTTATCTCTGCCTCCTAGCTTCCTTCAAATTTCAGCTATAAGCCTACCTTTTGAAAGCATTTTTTTTCTTTCACCGCTTTCCCGTTAGTGGCTTCCCTCTAAGATTATTTCCAATTTGCCCTTTATATATCTTGTTTTTACATAGTCATTTGCATGTTATCTCCCCCATTAGAATGGAAGCTCCTTTTTATGGTTCTTTGTATCCCCCAGTGTTTAGCACACTTCCAGGCATTCAGTGAACAGTTAATAAAAGCTCGTGGACTGGGCTCAAAATACTACATTGCATATTCTAGCCATTATGTCTGAGATATTAAAATTAATCTTTAGTATTGTGCGTGAACTTTTCTGCTGCAGCTAATTACACCAAGTGCTTAGATTACAATCTCAAACCTCTAAGTTTTTTTCCTGTTCTTTACTGCACAGAGATATGTAAACCAACAGCACATACCTACCTGACTTTAAAAATATAGTTCATACACACAACTTAAATATAATTGGATAGACAGCCTTATATGTGGATAGATTAGCCTTTTATATGAAAAAATTCTGGTCTTTCTTCATCTATACTTTTCCACTTTGCTACTTCCATATGAGGTTGTTTCTGATGGGCCACAGTTCCTTGCACATAAGAGTTCTAAAACTGGAGTCAGTAAGATCTGAATTCGAATTGGCCTCAAATTATTAGCTATGTGACCTTAGGCAAATCACTTAACTGCTCACCTACCTCAATTTCCTCAGATGTAAAACGGAGATAGCACCTATCTTCCAGAATTGTTTTAAGGATAAAGGAGATAGTATTTTGCAAAACTTAAAAAACTATACAAATGCTAGCCATTATTATGAAAGCAGTTTGCATTGCTGCAAACTTTCATTTCAAACACTAACTCTAGGGGCAGCTATATGGCACAGTTGGTCTTGGAGTCATTAAGACATGAGTTTGAATCCTGCCTCATAAACACCCATATAATTATATGACTCTGGGAAAATAAGGAAAGCAAGGGCTCAGTTTCCTCATCTGGGGAAACAGCACTGACCTCATACAGTTGGGAGGATCAAATGAAATAGTATATAAAGGGCTCTGCAAACCTCACAGTACTACGTTGCTGTTATTATTAACTCTCATCCCACCAAAAAAATAGCACATGAACAAAAAGGCATAAAATGTTCTGATGTATACAATATAACGTATGGGACAGGAAAAATGTTGGCCAACTCTCGGCTGAGCTCACCACTGTCCTTAAGTGGGAGCAGAATGGAAATGAGGCAAGCAGCTTTAAATCAGTCAATCAGACAAAAGCATTTGAGTGTCTAGGGAGTATCCAACTCTGTAACAGGCTCTAGCTGTGCAAGTGAAAAATGACAGCCCTAATACATACATATAATAATAACTAACTTTTATATAGCACTTTAGGATTTACAAAATACTTTAAATACCTCCTTACAATTCCCTTTGTAAGTTGTGAGGTAAATACTCTAGTATTATCCCTTTTAAAAAAGTTTAACAGGTACAGAAACTGAGGCACAGAGGTTAAACGGCTATATATTGTAACGGTCAGATTTGGGACTGAAGTCGGGTCTCTGTCCCTCCAAGCCCACTGTTTACTTTTAGAAGGCAATACTACCACTACAAAATCAAGCTTCTTTCATTTTCCTTATTTTACATGTTTTAACACAGAAAACACAGAAACTTGGATGGTTTTGATCCTTACTATTTTTAGAAACAATAGCTGAACAAGCTGGGATATAAATGTCAGAGTACAAACTTAATAGTGACATATTAAGGGCTTTTGCCACTTCAAAGGAAGTTTGAATCAGTGAATATATTTGAGGCATGATTAAGAACGATGAAAACTGCTCGGGTTTTGTCGACAGCTAATTTGTTCACGGTGCCTAAATTAGGGCAGCCTTTTAAACACCGATGGTGCAATGAAAGCAAGGTCAGCATTATAAAGTAAGAATTGTCCTGGAGTCTAGAGAGGACCTTCAAACCGCTAACGAGGACAGACAGCTCCGCCACTAAGGATCAGGCAGAACTACGGCATACAGCGCGAACCCAATCGGAAGTTCTTTTAACAAGAATACCAAGTTTTTCTCGGGTAAGCTTGGACGGGCTTCTGACGTCACCAACCACGCCCTCAAGGGATTCCTCCACTTCGACCTTTTTGCTGGCTAAAATAAAAATAGCACAGGGTACTACTAGGTTCTCTCAAAAACCCGACGCCTATCTTTTCAGCTTCAACAAGCCGGCCAATTACTTCCGTCTTTATAAACTGCTGCCCCCTGCCGCCGGGTGACCTTCGCCGACCCCTTCCCTAACCCAACATTTAGGGGAGCCTCGCGCTTGGGGCCCAACAAGACCCAGGCCCCGGGCTCAAGCTCCCCGCTCCCTCCCTCCCATCCCCCTCCAAACGGACACTAAACTTAACCGCTCACGGGCAGCCATTCACTCCGCACACACTATTAACACAAAGTACGGAGCTGGGGCAGGGCCCTGCCCACTTCCCCCACGCACAAGCACAGGTCACAGTCTCTAGCCGGCGGGCACCGCCGGGCGAGGCTCCAGAACTGCCCCCAACAACTGAGAAATGCTAAGCACGGAATAACGGCCCCGGCTCATTTTCACGGGGGAGGGGTCCGGCTCCCAAACTGGTAAGTGACACGAGAGGGACGAGACCCCCGGGCTCTAGATTCCCAAGCCACGCTCGGGGCCAGCCTCGCTTTGCCCCAGCCCTCTCTCTCCAAGCCCGCTCCCCTGGGGGTCACTTCCGGCCCACGGATGAAGGGAATCTGCTTTCCCACAGGTTTAAACTACTTCCGCTCCCTCATCCACTCCCGACTCTACGTCATCGGACGGCCCTAGAGCACAAAACGGAATCAGGAAAAGAGGAGACAGAAGGGCAGGCTCATGACCGCCCCCCCGAACTGCGAACCGCCCAACCTCCCAACCGCCGCCAACTCAATACCGGACGTGACGCAGGCGCATCCTCCTCCCCGCCCAGCCGCACTTTCCTCCGACCTCACTTCCTCCTCTGGCCGCCTCCCAGCGCCTCTGTTCAGGCGCATCCACTCCGGGAAATCCCGCGAATGGTCGGCCGCCTCGCGAGCAGTTAGGAATCTCGCGAGATTTCTTTTGCGTCTCCGTCCTCTTCTTCCTCTCTTCCCTTAGCCCGCTCTCGCTTCCCCTCCCCCTCCCCGCCGACCGACACCCTCTTTCCTCTGGTTCCCCGGGGCGAGTCGTCGCCGCTGCCGCCGCTGAGGAAGAGAGCGGTGCTGCCGCCGCCATCCTCGTCTGGCCTCGGCGCCACTCCTTTTGCTGCTGCCGCCGCCTCGGCTCCGGCCCCGGCCCCGGCCCCGTAAAAGGTAAAGCTCGGGGTAGGCGGCGGGCGGAAAGAGGCCTAGTCGGCCAGAAACTGAGGCCTGAGCGGGAGGCTTTGGAGGCCCGGCCCGAGGCGGGGCGGGCGCGGCCCCAAGGCCGGCCGCTTCTTGTTCTCCAAGTCGGGGACACTTAGGCCCTCTCGGCCTGACCCAGGCCCGGGGAAGCGCGGCCTTGCGAGGGTGCCTCCGGTTGTCCTGGGACACCCCCCTGGGGGCTGAGGAAGCCGGGGGTCGGGGGGGAGAGGAGGGCGGAGGGGAGTGCTTGGGAGGGGAAGGGGCTGGCTGGGAGGCGGAGGGGGGGGTGGCCCCGGCGCCCCGGGACGGGCGAAGCCGCCTCCACTTGGCCGGGCCCGGAGTGTGGCGTCCTGCGGAGCCCTTCCAAAAAGTACTCCAGCGTCCCCGCCCCTGTGCTCCGGAGGCCCTTGGGGGTTCTGGGCGAACTAGGCGGGCCCGGCGGGGCAGCCTGGTGCGGAGGAGGCCCCGCCTCCGGACCGCGTCTCGCCGGCCCATGTGGTCCGCCGGTTGTTTACGTCCCGCGCCTCCGATTTCTGACTCTGCCCCGGCCCTTGGACCGCGGCTTGGCACGTGGCACGAGCCCCCGCGGCACCGCGGACACTTATTACCGACTCGGGAAGCCCGGAGGCCCGCGGTGCGGCCCCCCGTGTAGCCGGTGTCCTCGCCGTGGTGCGTGGGTAACGCCAGGACTAGGCGGGCGGAGAGGGACGCTAGCCCAGGCCCTGCCTGCGGGGCGGGACCTCCCGGCCCCCTTCGGACTGGCCGAGCTCCGCGTGGGAGGGGTGGGCCGGGCGGGCCAGCGTCCGGTCCAGAGGTCTGCGGTTAGTCCGCATAGGGCTCACATAGGTGTGTTAGGTCAGGGCTACACACTTCTGTTGGAACCTTGCACAGGTGATGTCCATCTACCCGTACAGCTAAGCGTTCAGGCACGTCCGACGTGCTAATACCTGGGCGGGCAAAGGAGAAGCTCAGACAAGGTGCTGTCATGCGTTCCCTTGGGTCGGGAAACCTCTCTGCTCAAATACTGCCCCACCACGGGGGCCGCGGGACTGAGCACGAGTCATTTCTACCTCTCTGTCACCTGCAGATATGCACACGTACATATAACTACACGCGTAGTGCATGCAGAGCGCGGTATAAATGTAAGTTACTACCATTTGAGGGGAGAGAGAACCCTTCTGTTTGGGGGAGGATCGTCATGGGAGACTTTAAAGCAAATAGCACATTTGCTAAAACCTTGAAATGTGAGGTTTCTAACCTGTAGAAGTGAGAAAGTTAAGGCGTAGCGGGTGCGAGGAATGGGCTATGGAAGTGCAGTGAAGTGTGTTCCAAGATCAGGACACCTAGCAGAGCATTTGTGCCACGGACCAATAGGACGTAAGACTAGAAAGGTAGTTTAGAGCTTGGTGGTGGAGTTTGTATTGTAGCCTAGAAACCTTTAAAGATTTTTTTCAGCAGTTGGAGTGCCAAGATCAAAAACTGGTTAAGTGTTGTAGGTGAATTTGGAGTAGAGGTGTTAGGTAAAGCCAAACAAGCAAACAAACCATAGCCCCTCTCCTTTGGAAGAGAACATAGAGATTGAGTCCACTCTTTCTTTCACAGATGGGGAAACAGACGCTCAGGGATTTTATTTGCCCAGTATTTTGTAGTGATAAATTGGCAGTACTAAGAAGCAAGTTGCCCATCTTCTAATTTTTCTTTTCCCAGCTTCTAGTTTCCCTTGCTTTAAAAAAAGTAAAGGTGGGGATAATCTCAAAAAATATATTAAGAAATTAAGAATAAGGAAGGAATTAATAACTATTTTGAGGTACTGTAAAACTTGCAGGAAGTAATTTTTTAAAGCTGAATGTGACATTGTATTGTACTCTTGTTTCAGTACTTCTATTTTAACATTCTTTTCTCCTTTCTTGAAGATGTCTGAAGATCTAGCAAAGCAGCTGGCTAGCTACAAGGCTCAGCTTCAGCAAGTTGAGGCAGCATTGTCTGGAAATGGAGAAAATGAAGACTTGCTAAAATTGAAAAAAGATTTGCAAGTGAGTATGGGAGGATACCAGAAAATATGCTTGAAAAACTGTACTTCTGATTCTAATTTCTACATAGTTATACTTTTAACTGGAGGCACAAACACATCAGAAAACACCAACACAAAACAACTTGTTCTTAAAGAATGTTTGCATAGTTAAGGTTTCTATGCAGTTTGATGGAATTGCATAAAGTCAAAATGAGGAACTCTTCCAAAGCTTTTAAATGGTTTCACTCATTAGTTATCATTTTTAAAAAAGGAATCTCAAGATTTGACAGAAAAATTGTGGGTTTAAAAATTTTTAAGAACTTGAAAAAAGTGCACATTTTAAAACATGGCAACATTTGAGTTTGTTCTTTAGGAAATAAATTAATATTGAGTTAATCAGTATACACCTAAGAAGGAAATCCAGTGAGATTGTCAGACTGAATGTTAGAAACTTAAAACTAGAATTTCTTTTAATGAATAAAGGGAAAAAAATAATTTAGGGTACATTTTAGTTTTACACCCTATGGAATAGCATTTTCCCCCCTTGAAGCTTCTGCCTTTTTTTGTTATTTCATTGAAAGTAACTTGTAGGAATATATCTTTGCAGGGTTCCCACCCCCCAGTAGGAAATGTTATACTTTTGAACTTCAAGGTTAGAGTTACAGTGTACACATTTGCCATATAACAGATTACAAATGCTGTGTTGTTGGCGGTCTAAATTTTTTAAATAGTAACTGAATTGAAGTCATGGTGTATTGCGAATTACAGTTTAGAGAGATTTTTGTAAATCTCTAGTCCTTAGTGCCAATCGGATTATTACCTCTAACTTTTTTTTAATAAATTGAATTTTAAAAAAGCTAAGACTTTTACTAAGCAGTTTACTGCTTAGTAGAAGTGTACTTGCAATTTAAATTGCAGTTTTGAAATTTTGGCATTCATTTTAAAGGGTAAGCTTATTTAAAAGGATGAATTTTCACATTTCACATAGTTGTCATCTTTTTCAGTTTTATAGTTTGTTTAGAAGAGAGCTTCTTAAACTTTTTCCATTTATGACCCTTTCAGTGCTTCTAAAACTATGGGTCGCAGCCCTGTATGGAGGAGGCGGTCTCGATCCACAGTTTAAGAAGCCCTGGACTTTAGAAATATATTTAGATTGAAATTATTTCCTCCTGGAATCGCACACAGCTTTAAAGAGTTGTCCATATGCTTCTTAGCTGTCACCCACCGTTAGCTTCAACTCTAACAAAATCAATTCATGTAAAATCCTACAGACAATTCCTGGTATTATCTGCAACATTGATATAAAAATTAAACTTTTTATTCTAAATATGTTCCAGCATGTGAGTTCTTAAAGAATTTGTCTGAGGATACTGTTTTCTTTTTAGTAAATTCTAAATATAGACATAGGTAAATGAACTTTTAAATTAAAAGTAGTATGCATTTACAGAAAAAGTCTTAAGTAATTTGACTTAATTTATTCAAAAGTCAGATTCACATATTTTTGGGAAGAGGGAAAATGCAAAGACTGGAGAAGATATAAAAGCCAATCCTTCTGCCTCCCCTCCATTTTCATACTGATCCTTATCTGTGGTGCCCCATATAACATATGGGCATGTGTGGCTATTAAAAGATGAAACTACTACATTGACTAACCAAGTATTTATCTTGTGAAGTCTCTTTGGTTAAAATATTATCAGTAATTCATAGTTTCTCCCGTCTCCCCAGTATATCATTTTATCAGAGACATTCCTTTTTTATTTAAAATGATCTCTCTTAGAAACTTTGAAGAACATAAAATGTTAAAAGGTTTTCTTTAGTATAAATCTGTCCTTAGAAGTTCATGCTGTGGAGTAATGTTATAGGTGAGAACCTTCTTTTTAATGACATCCTTCCTGTACTGCCATGAAAAATGCTCTTTAATAAAGTCCAAGACAAAACTGCCTTATGCCAGTATCATTTGTACTAATTTTAGACACCCAGCAACCCAGCCTTGTAATCTTTTTATTGTAAAATGAACACTGCCACCATTAATCTTAAATACTCATAAGAGACCTAAGTAAGTTCTAGGTCCTCATGCAGCCTTGTTATATAAATTCTGCTCTTTTCAAAATTTGAGCAGCATGGTCTTTTCCTTTTTTTTCCCCTGCTCTGTAACATGTAAAAAATAATGTCACATTACTGCAAAATACAGACCCATTATGAATGAAAGAGTTGTTCAAAGATGAATTTTATTTTTTAAGGCAAAAGGTTCTCAGAAATATATGGATCTGTTCCTCTCTTTGAAACTACACAATTAGAGTTTATATTGGCAGCCTTTAGTATTTCATTATGCCCTTAACAGTTCTAAAGAAATCTGTTTAAATTCAGTTCCTCTTCATTGAGTTTTTGGCCTTCTCATTTTTCACATTTATGTATTCAAGCCATTTCACAGCTTCCACTTTTTTTTTCTTTTACTGAACTCAACCTGGTTTTTAATTTTCTGCCATCCATCCATCTGACGCTTTGTCACATGAGATGCCCTTTTCTACGTTTCTTTTAATGCCTTGGCTTCCTTCTTGCCATCTCTATTTGTACTTTAAGTGCTGTCTTTTATGGCCAGTAAAATTACTCAGCAGACAGCAGATTAATCTTTTGTAAGTCATACTTTGCATTCTCTTTTCCCTTGAAATAAAGTGGGTGTAGTAACTTCTAGGTTTGCTACCCAGTAAGTCTATGGATATTCACAGAAATAGTCTATATATTAAGCTGTTTTGCTAAATAAATTGGTTCTAAAGGAGGCAGGGGTCAAGTCACCTGTCTCATATATTACAGTGGCTCTCTGCATCCCCGAAACGCCTTCCTTCAGTAAGCACAGTGCTTGGGTGCACCCCCTTTGACCTGCTGATATGTATATCACAACTCCTGATGCTTCCTGGAATTGCCGATTACTGTAACTGCTGCCCATCTGTCAATGAAGGAGCAGTTTCAGAACTCAGACTTGGGGGAGGAAAAGTTAATTAATGGTATGTACCTTCAAGAACTCCCTCATATGTAAAATACTTTATTTCTAATACCTTGGTCCACATGCACAATTGGGGAAAACATTTGGAAGTGTGTGTGAAGTAAGGATTCAAATATTTGGCAAACTTAAAAAGGCACTAGGTAAATCTTTTTTTGGGGGGAAACAATCTTCATGTAGAGTTTTGATCATTTTAGAGCTATGCTCTGTGAATTTTGATTTCTCTTAACAGTTACAGCTTTTCAGGGCCTCTGTATTGAAAATATCTTTCTTTATCATGAAATAACCAAAAGATTATTATTCTAATATGAGGTCACTATACATATACTTTACATATGTGGGGCATTTATATTGAGAATTTTTTTTTTTTTTGCTCTGAGACAACCCAAAAGAGCTAGAAAATAGTGTAGTTCATTGTTTAGGGAATTAAAAGGCAATACAAAATAGGTTTCCTGGGTTCTATTCCTAGTACTTAAGTGGCTGGCTTTGAAGAACAGGATAGTTCACTTAACTCCTCTAAATCAGGTACATAACAAATTTGTAAACTTTATTCACAGAAAGCTATATTATTAAAAGCTATTTGTATAGCTGCTTGGCAACAGAGTTTCATTAGTATAACTACACTGGACGTTTAGCATTTGTTTTTCTTTTAGTGAAAGCATCTGATTCTTTGCTTTTATGCTCAAGATTTTTACCTTTCTCCAAGGGTTTTGATGTTACTTTCTGTAGACTCAAATATGAGTCTGTCAGGAATAGCTAGGAAAATTTGGAAACTTGAGGTACAAAGTAAGATTTAGGATTTTTGGCCATTCAGTCAAAACCACCGTAATCAACTATAGTAGGAGCCAGAAGAAACTCAGTACTGATGTAACTTTCCTGATTTCTCATCCCAGGCCCTCATGATAATATTTAAAATAGTATTTGTACATGGCATTGGAACAGATTATTAACGTGCACATTTGCTAGAACTATTTTGTGTTCTGATGCTTTATAGTTAAGCAATGTTTTAAAAATTAGAAATTAGGTAAGTTGTTGCAGAGTAGGTTTGTTCATCTGGGAAATCTACCAGATAGTTACAAAAATGCATCTGTCCACAGTAATTTTTTTAATATACTAAAAGTTTTTTAATGCCAATATCTAATGAAGTGTTAGCCTGAAGTAGTAGAGCACCTATTAACAAATAATTGCTCATCTATTATTTGATTGCTTTTAAACCCCACCTAATACCTTTTTATGGATCTATGCTAAAATTGCATGGCTATTATGGTACTGAAATGCCTTGAGTTGTTTTGAAAAATGTCATTTGCTTACCTTTCCTGGGCAAGTAGGAAAGATTGCTGGTTTTATCTGCTATTGATGTAACTTCATGTATATCCTGGTAAAAATTTAGCATGTGTTGGCATATTTTTGATTACTAATAAGACTGCTTAAAGTGCTCTTTGGCCATTTTGGGGTTTGTTTTTTTTTTTTTTGCAGAGGGGAAGGAAGGAGGGGGAGGGGTTGATGTCAAGCTCCAATTTGGCTAGTACTACTTACTACCTTGTACCACTTTTAAATATGACAGTTACATTAAAATCTATGCCAATTATGTTTCCCTTTTGAATTGTTTGATCCTATTTCTGTTCCTTAGGAAACAGTGATCTACTAAAATAGCCAGTTCTAATATGCTATATAAAATGTGCTATTTTACATAGGTATAAGCTTAAGCATAGCCCATTTTCCATTAATATTTGTAGTTAATGAGGTTTTCAAAGTTTGATGTGTCTCATGTTTTCTTCTGATTGAGAATTGTTGATAGAACTAATCACAATTTAATGATATGTTATATCACTTTTGCTTTTCCTTTTAGGAAGTTATAGAACTAACCAAAGATCTTCTTTCAACCCAACCTTCGGAAACCCTTGCAAGTTCAGACAGTTTTGCTTCTGCTCAGCCTACTCACTCCTGGAAAGTAGGGGACAAATGTATGGCAGTCTGGAGTGAAGATGGACAGTAAGTGTAGAAACAAACTTCTCTAACTGTAACATGAATTATTACAATACAATGGTAAGAGATTTTCATTCAGTTTGAGCTACCCCACTTGAATCCCTCTCTAGCTAATTTTATTCTTGGTATATATGCATGTGGAAATTTTCAACTTTATATTTTCATATAAGGAGAGGAATGGTTCATGCTAACTTGACTGTTTAATAATATAGCCCAAGCCATTTTTTCCTTAAATTGTAGTTTTAAGCTTAATGTATAGTGTTATTGAGAAGTGTAGTAGACCATCCCAGACTACTCTGAAATATCTGCTATTTGTATGTACCAGTTGATTATGGAAGATTTTAGCTTCTTATATAATAGCTGAGAGACTACAATATAGATCTTATAAGGTTGAGTACCAAACCTTTACTCACCTGCTTACAGCCATGATATCTTTACAGGTGTTATGAAGCAGAGATTGAGGAGATAGATGAAGAAAATGGGACCGCTGCGATCACATTTGCTGGTTATGGTAATGCTGAAGTTACACCTCTACTCAATTTGAAGCCGGTGGAAGAAGGAAGGAAGGCAAAGGAGGACAGTGGAAATAAGCCCATGTCAAAGTAAGTGACTAGATGATGATTTGTGATGTATGAACTTAGGTTGTATTTTCTCCATTTAAGTTCTTTTCTGCACTCTGCAGTCAGAATGCCTATGGTTGAGAAAGAAAAATTTTTCTCTCAACTCAATTTTCGATTGTCCTGGTGATTGAGTAGAAAAATCTTTTCAAATCAGTGTGGAGTTAATTTTGCCTAAGACATTTCCATCAGAAAGTATGTGATGCTACAAAGTTTTTAATTTTAAATCGTAAGAGTTTAATATGAAGCAAAAAGTGTGTGAACTTGAATGTGTCATTTTGATTACTAACTATAAATGAAAACTTTTGTTCTGATTTACCACTGCCAGTATTGGATTTCATAGAATTAAAAATTTCTTAATGGGAATGTTTTTTAGAGGTCATCTATTTCAGCCTCTCCCTTGAAGCAAGAATTTCCATGGCTCCTTGAGGGCAGAAGTTATTACTTGTGAAGGGGGCAACAGTTCTTTGCTAGTGCCTAACATGTGGTGGGCATTTAATTAACGTTTGAATTTAATCCTTGACAAGTGACTCTAATCTAAATTTTGCTTAAAGACCTCTAGTACCAAGGGATCACTCTATTCCTTAGCCATCCCATTTCTTTTGGTTGGCTCTACTTTTTAGGAAGTTATTCCACATATCAAAACAAGTTCTTGCATATATCTTTCATCCATCACTCTCAGTTTTTTCCCCGCTGGGTTTCATGTAGAGAGCAGAACTAGGAAATGAACAGTTTAACTGGGAACAAGTTACTATATCAACAGATTTGGGGCATTATACTGTCTTGGAACCATTTTAAGTAAACCTTGATGAAGCAAGCACTTTAGCTTTTATTACCACATATTTGATTCGTCATTCATATTGTTGTAATAGCTGTGCTTTATCATGACTGTTCCTGTTCTCGGTGCTTATTTTTCCCCTTCCCAGGCTGTAAGGTTCAAGCTATAGTTGTTCCCTTATTTGTTTATTGACTTGCATTCTTCAGTTAAGGAAAAAATCTAAGTAACAATGATTATAAGAAACTTTGGTATTTCTGACCCTACTGAAAGTAAAAAGTTTCTTAATAGCTACCCTGGTGATATATTTATTAATTCAGATTTAAATTGAAGAGATGGATTTTTCTTTGTAATAACAATATCTGCTCATGTAGATGGAGAAATTTTATCGTTTGCTTTTTTCTACTCCATATATTTTGGAGCGATGTGGGTAACATATTTTACTAACTTACTTGTCTTTGGAGAATAGAAAAACGTCTTAGCTGCCGATAGAAAATTAATATTTTATTCAAATATAGAGTTGTGTGATCAAATGAAACATTCATAATTAGACTCACTTATTATCAAGTAACTGAGATTATATTTGTGCTTGAGGGTTTCCATGGACACTCTTCAGCTAAAGAAAGGTTTTAAATTCTTGCTTTTGATTGGCATAGTGAATTAATAGCTTTTATTTATACACACAGGTGGACTTTTTTCATAGTCACTGACTTCAGAGTTGGCATTTTATCTTATTTATTTTCACACAGAAAAGAAATGATTGCCCAGCAACGAGAATATAAAAAGAAGAAAGCATTGAAAAAAGCTCAGAGAATAAAAGAACTTGAACAGGAAAGAGAGGATCAGAAGGTGAAATGGCAACAGTTCAACAACAGAGCCTATTCTAAAAACAAAAAAGGCCAGGTTAGTATTCATTGGGCTTTGTTTTCCAAAGTTGAAATAGCTATTTTTTAAAAGAATCCTTATAGAAAAATGAGAAAAGATTGTGCAAGAAATATAAATAATTTTTTCCCTATTTAACTTCAATTAACTTTAGTAAATTGAACTGGAAGATAAATCCCCCTTGAAAATCTCTGATCTCTTACAGGACTACTTTGGGTTAATATTGAATTTTCTGTGTGTGTTATAAATGAGTCCAAGACATTTTCCTTCTCTAAAACGTGAAACTTGAAAAATGTGTTTTGCGCAAGGACGATTTGCTGTACTATACAACATATGATTAAGCAGTGCTGTGATTTCCTGTTCTAAGAATCAGTTGTCTTTCCCAGGTTATAATTATGTCTTTACTTAGTTTCACTCTAATGCTTAGTGCCTTTTACTCATACTCAAAAGTATGTACATTAATAGATGAAGAAACAGCTGTGGTATAGTAGCAGGTAATGGAACCCTAGATTTGGAGTCAGGAAATGAGGGTTCATATACTAGTTATGTGAACATTAAATCAGTGTGTCCTGTGAACTAGTAGCTAGAAGATCTGGGTTCATATCTTGCCACTGATGCTTACTACCTGTTAGATCTCAGTAAATCACTAAACCTACCTGAGTCTCAGCTTCCTCAACCGTAAAATGAGGGATTTGGACTTGATGGCCTCTGAGATCCCTTCTTACTTTAGCTCTAGGATGTTATTGACATGCTTTACCACTCTGAGTTTCAGGGTCATGTGTAAAATTAGTATGCTATACTAAATTATTACTAAGTTCCCTTCAACTCATTCAATCCATTGACTATGATGTTTTAAGACAACATACCAGAAGTTAAGTATTGCTGCTTAATATATAGTTCATATATTGCCTATGGGTAGAGGGGCTTTTCTTTCTTCCTAGAGAAGTTTATTTTGCAATTATCAAAGAGCAGAATAACCTAGAATTTAAACTTTTAAGTGTCTGGCCCACATTAAACTCACGTAGTCATGATTCTGGCTGGTATAAAATAAGACTATTTTAACTGAGTTTAGAATTTGCCAAGATGAAATTGGATAATAACATACATGAGGACTTAGCTAATATTATTTGAAGAAAGAAGTATGCCTATGGCACATTTAACACTTGATTTTTCATGTCTCACCCAAACTGAAATGCCTTCTGCCTGGAAACTTTTCATTCCCTAGCTTTGACATTAGTGCTTGGTTATCATAATTGGTAAGGTTTTTTAAAATATATATTTTATAGCCTAAATGTATGTAGTATTTTAAATTTAAGAATTAAATTTTACCCAAGGCTAATCAGGAATTTTTCTTTTTATTATTTTCTTAGGTGAAAAGGAGTATTTTTGCCTCTCCTGAGAGTGTAACTGGCAAAGTTGGAGTAGGAACTTGTGGAATTGCCGATAAACCCATGACACAGTATCAAGATACCTCTAAATACAATGTCAGGCATTTGATGCCTCAGTAATCAGAGAAAAACTGGTGGATTTCATCTCTGCAGGGCTTTACATTTACCTTTTTATCCTTATATTTTTCTAAAGGTAAATTATTTGTTAGATAGTAAGGAAGAGACCATTGTCATCATTATCTGATTTCAAACAATAGAATAAGACTTGAAGAAATTGCATTTGATAACTGCTTTTCAGTTGACTTTCTTCATTACTACCATTTCCCCCAGAATTTATCCTGTAATGCAACTTTTGTAGACAGACTCTGCCTAAATTCAGCACCTAGATGAAGTGTTTACCTTCCAGATATTAGACTTTGCCACATACCTAAGAATTGTACCATTTCCAGGTCATAACTTGCAACTTTCAGATGCTTTGAATTTGCCACATATTCCAGCTGCCTTTGGAGCTTTGTGGTAGATCACCATCCTGCTGAGCAGATTTGTTCTTTCCAACTTGTTCTAATTTCAGTTTATACCATAACTGTTGTCATCAAATTATGCCTAGATACAGGTCTATTTGTGGATGGCAAAATTTGTTGTGAAGTTCCCTTCCCTCCCCTCCCCCCAATAATTTCTTGAGTCTTTAGCCTTTTCTGGAATGACTTCAATCCTCTTACACTTTTCATTGATACTTTGTTTGAAAAACCATGTTGAAGACCAGCTACCTTTTATAAGTTTTGTACCTGTTTGCTTTTCTTCTCCGTTGACTTTCACTTCTGGTAGTGGTGCCACCTTTGGATGTGTAATGTTTATATGAGAAAACAAAAAGCTAATGTATAGCCCTGTATACAATGTAGATATTATTTTTGTAAAGACTAAGGCTGAATTAATGAACAAGAGTACTCTGAATGTTTTCACTATTAAATTCTACTGTATTTCTTGTGCATTAATCTGACCATAATTTCCTTGTATATTATGTTCATGTAGCTGAGTTTGTAATTTTTGTTAACCTAGATCAGGTTGTCAGCATTCATTGATGCAAGTGACCATCACAATTACCTGAGTTGCATTCAGTTCAAGCTAATATATGCAACTGATAGCTTAGAATGACATGCATAGAAAAAGGTACTTCCTATTAATGGAAGATGGTGATTTTTATGACAAATGTGTTAATTTCAGTTTTGTATGTTTAACTTTTATTAAATAAAGTGTTTTTAAAATCTCTAGCATGTGTGTAGAAAAGACAAGTCATGGTCTCTTAGAATCATTCTAGTAACTAATATGTTATTATTATGACAAATAGCTTTTAGCTACAGAAGAGAGATTTTGATGCCTGATGAGGACAGTAATTGCTTTTTTAATAAAATCGGGAATCTTGTCTAAAAATTCTGTTTCTTAGAAACAGTGGAGTTTTTAGGGAGAGATAGGTGATTTGATGAACTTTTGTTGAGGATTCATGAGACAGCAGAATAGGAGGGAAAATGGCAAAAGTATGTTTCAGTTTTATAAACATTTTACTACTGGCAGATGACAACTGTGCGCCCTCCCACCCCCCAGTCGAATGAATTAAAAGAAGAACACCTTCCACTACTACCAATCCTAGGAGAGAGGCCTTTTTATGTTACCATGGGCAAGTCGTGTAGGACAGATGGACTAGAAAGGAAGTTGACATGGAAAAATTTGAAATATGTTTAAACAGAGAAGGCACAAACCTAGCTGGAGAAAGGATGAATGAGCAGGAAAACATTTGTATTCCAAACAAACTGCAATAATTACCATTACTTACTGTCTTTCCCTTTTGCCATGTAAATGGTGGGAGTAAACCTTATGGTTGTGTATAATTATGACTAAATCTTTTTTTTTTTTTAATCGTAGGTTTTAAGAGAAACGTGCAGTTTTGCCTAATCAAAATGGTTTCTAAGTAGAATGACCTTTGTATTTTGCTTTGGAAGTAGCTTATGCTTTGTGTTTCTATTGGTATATTATTTCAGTTGAAGCCTCCAAAGATTCCTGTGGTCTGTCCCATTATTCTTCCTCACAATCTAGATTCTCCTTTCTTGCTCTGTATGCCTTATGGAAAGAAGTTTTGGTTCTGTGAATATATACATATATAGTTAAAGAAGGATAAAAATTTAAAGAAATAACAATGAAATCTTAATCTCAAAAGCCGGTATAATTATACTAATTCCACCTTCCTATATATACATATATGTGACTTTTAGGAGAGATTTTGTGTTATGTTCTGATAGTAGTGTTCCCTTAAATATCTGTATTACCAGTTTCTACTTTTTTAGCATTTGGGAAGTGATCTTTTTAAGAGCTAAACTAACAATATCACTCCATAGTAGGTGCTGTATCTGTATCTATGTTCCTGGATCATTCAAAACTTAGGATCCTTACATTGGGAAGCCAGACCTGAAAAAGGCAGAGAGGAAAGAGAAATAGAAACGATGGGGATTTTATTTATCCTTTTATTTGTAGTCTTGTCTTTATTGCAAGAGCAATGAATGCACATAACCAGGAATACCTAAGAAGGTTGAACCTCTGTCTAAAAGTGAGGGGTTAAACCTTGGCCAGCAGCCCCAGCCCCGAAAGAGTGCGATGTTGTGAGGGAATTTTTCTAAGTTCTGTATCGAGTAGCCACTTGTTCTACAGTCTTGGAGTTCCTTCCTCAAAGCAGATCAAGTTCTGAGCTAAAAATTTGTAATGTAATGAGAGAGAACAGAACCAGTTCAGTTCATCTGCTTTTTTATCTGTCGGTCCTTTGAAGACTGTCGTGTGCTACTCTGAGGCAGTTTTGTGGCACAGTGACTTATATGACATACGTATAGGGCATGGAGACTTAGAAAGGAGCCTATACTTGGGACGACCTAACCTTAACCCAACTCTTTGCCTTAGTTTCTTCATGTCATGGGGAGATATCATGGCACCTCTCTCAGGATTGTTGTGAGGCTCAATCCAGTAATACTCCTAAAGCAGGTTCTTAATAAATGCCTAATCCCTTCCCTGCCTCTGCTGCTGTAGCTGTATCTTAGGGGCTATGTGTGTTTGTTCTATGGCATCTGGTACATGGTACATTTTAGTCAGTGTTACTGTCAGATCTAGGGACCTGGCTCGAGGTAAGAGGATCATAGGATCCTAAATGTACCACTGAAGGCAACCTCAGAGGATATCCACTCCAATCTCCTCATTTTACAGAAAATGAAATGAGCCCAGAGAAGGTCATGCTGTCTTCAGAGCTGGAATTTAAACCCAAGGCCTGACTTCACAGCCACACTGGATGAACTATGTAAGATGAGGACATCAATAGGAGCAGCAGTGCCAGCGCCAGTGCTGTCTCTCACTTCTTAATCTGCACCAGATTTTTGTCAGTGCAGATCTTGAGTAGAGAGTTGCTTTTCTCTTTGTGAACCATGGAAACCAAAAATAGTGAGGAAAACTTGGAGACATAGGCAGGAACTTCTCACAAATTCTGTCTCTGTTTTCTGCTTTTCATCATGCCTAGGTCTTTTGCCCAAGTATCTATACTCATCAGCTTCCTCCGCATTTCAGTGATTCTGACCCATATAAGTATTACTCATCCTCACTGCCTCATCCTTTGTTAACTCTTCCCATCAATCCATCCCTCACAATGCCCTGCCCCAGAGCTAACCACTTTCACCACCTCTCTCGAATGTGTTCCATAGATAACAAATTTTTCATCTTGAATCTTCCATTCTCTTCTATCTAGCTCTCGAGACCTGGTTAATTCCCTGGCCACTCTTTCTGGCACTGACCACTTAAACCCATTTCCCCCAGCTCATCGGTCTAGGTGGAATTGAAATGGTCCTTGCTCTTCCCATTGCTCTATCTGAGCTTTCCTCCTACCACCATCATTCATTATTTCCTTGGAGGTTCACTCAAAATGAGGTTCGTTGTGTTTGAGGCAGCTTACTAACAGTGGGTAAAATGCCAGAGGTAGAGTCAGAAAGACTCATCTTCTTGGGTTCAAATTTGGCCTCAGATGCTTACTAGCTGTGTGACCTTGGGTAAGTCACTTTATCTTGTCTGTACCAGTTCCTCTATTGTAAGATGAGAGAAGGAAAAGTACCTTTGCCCAAAAATACCCCAAATGGGATCAGTCGACATGACCAAAAAGCAACTGAGCAATATTTCTGCCAACCAATCAAAATTCTGATAGCTGTTGTCTACTGTGACCTCCAGGATACTCCCTATCCTCACTGAGTTTAGTGCCTGGTTCACAATCTTCTTTCCCTCCTAAGCCCTGCCCTTCTGCTAGAGGACTTCAACATATTTAGTGATTCTTCCTCAAATACCTAAACCTCTCAGTTCTCAGCCTATTTTCCACATGACATCTTACCTCAGTCACACCGAAAGGTGGTTATGCCTTTGATCTTGCCATTGCCCACGGATGACCCAATTCAACGTCCATTAACTCAATTCTCTTACCTGATTATAATGGCATTCCGTCTTTTCCTTTGCCTTGAAACAAAACCTTGTCCTTCATCCACACTGACGTGACCTCAGTGAGAGAACCTCTCCCTTCCCTTCTGGGCCATCTTCCCTACACTAGCTGCACTCCTTTCCGGATCCTGACCTCTTGGTGAATTTTACACTGCCCTCTTGAGTCCCCTGCCTCCTATCACCAATCTTTCCCGGCCAAGCCTCAGCCTTGGTTCACTCCCATCATCCTCTGCTTTCCCTCATATACATGTTATTGAATGAAGTTTTGAGAAAGATCACAGAACTATATCAAAGGGATCCACTAACATGTTACATTATCTGAATTGGGCCTTCGCTGCTAGGCAATCGTACCTCCCTAATTGAGTATCCCAGTGGTTGTTCTAATCTTTTCATCCCATCTTAAGTCTCCCTTAAGTGGCTTCTACTTCCACCCTTTCATTTGAGAAATTTGTTTCATATTTTCCTGCAAAAAGTTGAAACCATTTACTGAGAGCATCCTCTTCTCCTCTCCCAGATCCCTTCTTCGACTCTTCCCCTCTCTCATTTCTTTTCCAAAGCTAGCTATCCCCTCTTCATACAGAAGTGATCCTATTCATTTGTCTTCTCCAAGAGATTGCTGCCTCTCTCTTTTCCGCTACCGCTTATCTTCAATCTCTCTTGTCAACTGCCTGCAAACATGCATGTTTTCCCCATCTTCAAAAACCCCTCTTGATCCTGTCTATCCCTGCTATTGTCCCATGTTTCCCCCTTTCTGTGGCTAAACTTGAAAAGGCCATCTATAATTAGGTGCTTCCACTTTCTCTCCTCTCACTTGCAACTGTACAGTCTAGTTTGCAGCCGCCTTCAATGAAGACCATTCTCTCTGAAGTCAAGTGACCTTAATTGCCAAATCTGACCTTTTATTAATCCTCATCCTTACCTCTGCAGTCTTTGATACTGTCAGTCATGCTCTTCTTGATACTTTCTTCTAAGTTTCTATGATTATATCCTGATTCTCCCTTTTCCTAACTGTCCCCTTTTCAGTCTCCTTTGATGGATTACTTACACACACACACACACACACACACCCAATACATTTTCCCTTGAGATCACTTACCATGCTGTTAGATTTGTCCTCTTCTGTCTTCTGATAGTGCCACCACCCTGGTGCACTCTTCATCACCTCCCATTTGGACTATGCTGGTTGGTCTGCTGGCCACAAGTCTCCAGTCTATTCTCCATTTAGCTGCTAAAGTGATTGCCTTCAGAATCAAATATAAAATCTGTCTGGCTTTCAAAGCCCTTCATAACTTTCTCTCTCCCCAAAACCTTTCCAGTATACCTTACACCCCCAACATATACTTACCAATCCAGCGACCCATCCTCCTTGCTGTTCCTTGAACAAAACATGGCATCTCCCAACTCCAGGCATTTTCACTAGCTGTCCCCAACACATGGAATGCTCTCCCTCCTCATCTCCATTTCCTGATGTCCTTCATGTTCCAAATAAAAACCTATCTTCTTTGGGAGGCCTTTCCCAATCCCTCTTAATTCTAGTGCCTTGCCTCTGCAATTATTTCATATTTATTCTGTATATAGCTTATTTATACAGTTATTTGTATGTTGTCTCTTTCATTTGGTTGTGAGCTTCTAGAAGATGAAGATTATCTTTTCCCTTTCTTTGCATTCCCAGTCCTTGAGACAATGCCTGGCACATAAATGTTTATTGACTTAAATAATTTACTGACTTTTTCACCCTTTTCCCAGACCCTCACTCCTCTTTATCACTTTATTTGTTTTACATTCTCTTCTGCCCACTGGGTACAAGGACTATAAATAATAATTTAAATATTTGGTCCCATTTGAAAATCATAAAAATGCAGTTTGGCATGTGTCCTGATTCCTGGTTCTGAAATGATGATTAACATGCCCTTTAAGAAAGTTGAGGAGGCAAGAAAATCATGAATCAAAAAGGAAGGGAATTTCTTGCTCATTTCTTATTTCCAGCTATTGTCAAACAAGGTCATTCTTCCCTCCTCTCCTTAAATTCTGCACCAGCTTTGGGTGAATTTCCATATCTAGTTGTACATGTCCATCTTCTATAACTGGGAAGGAAAACTATGATATTTAGCCCCTTTTTCATGTTCTCAAGTTTAAAACAAAATCAGAGTTTAAAAGGAATGAAAGTTTTGGTCTTCTGGAATTCTCTTAAGTAGGAGGTCTATTATTCAATAAAATTTTCAGAGAAACATGGGAAGACTTCTATGAACTGAGGCAGAAGGACAAAAGCAGAACTAAGAAAATATTACATGATTGTAATATAAATGCATACTAAGAAAAGCTGAAAGCTGTATAATTTTAGTGACTTGGCAATGGCAAAGAGAGGAAATGAACTTCTCGCCTTTCTAGGAAGAGGGTAATGAATATAGGATATTGCATGTGCCATCAGAGGCAGGGCAGGGATTGTCTTTTGTCCCTTTTTCTATCCACTATGTTTAGCACAGTGCCTGACTGCAGGAGGTGCTTAATAAATGTTTATTGATTGCGTATCCTTTAAATCGCAATTGAAATGTTCTCTACAAAGCCTTCCCTTAGCCCTCTATTTGATAACAGCCATCCCTCTAGGACATACAGCACTTTTGTTATCATGTGTGGCAGGCACTTAACATTTTTGAATTTAAATTATACATATTGTGTATTTTAGCTATCCAGATAGGCTTATTGAAGAACAGAACTCCAGTATTCCAAAGAACTCCAGAAGAGTAAAACTTATTCCTTTTAACCCTGACTTACTAGCCTATAAGCTCTATGAGGACAGGATTTGTCTCTTAACAAAATTTTGTCTCTTTCCCAATGCCCAGTACGCTGCTTTTAATACAGTAGGTGCTTAAAAATGTGTGCTGAACTTCAGCAAATTGAATAGAGAATGCAGGGAGATGAAAGAAGAGGAACTTGCAATGGAAAATGAACAGACAGGTAAGAAGAGAACAGATGGGGGCTGTCACTAAAACCAGAGGAGGGGAGAGTAATGAGTCCAAGGCTATAAGAAGATCAAATGCTGTAGAAAGATCAAGAACAATACAGAGGCAGCCTTGCTCTCTAGGGTCTCTTCTAGCTCTGTCATTTTATGTGTCAGAATATTTGCATCATTACAGTGACAATTCTGCCATTAGCTTGTCTAATTTGTATAGTTCCAAGTTACAAGAATGCTACACTGTCATGTATATAGCATCATTTTGGTTTCATGAAATTCTTTAATAACCCTATTGTCAAGGGGCTAGAGTACTCCATCCTAGGTTAACATTAAATTTTTTACTGTACTGAGATTTTCAGAGATATTTGAAGTGTGAGATTTTGCAATGGGACACACAGAGCCAACTCTTACCTATGAAAAATTTATATGGATTTCTGAGCCAGTTAATTTATTCAAATCAAAATGGTGTTTCAAATCTAATTCTATATTTCTGGATAAGAGCACATTTTTATTTGGAGGGAAAAAAAAAACCCAACCACTTATTAGCAGCAATTCTCACAGCTAAACACGATAAACAGATTTCATGGATTGACTGTTGTAGTATTTTCTCCTTATGCTTGCCCAATTTCTTAAATACTTATTTGAACACCTCTTCTATTGACATTATATTCCAATGTGTCATTCTGATGAGGAGTTGACCCTAGATTATCAAAGGTTATGTCAGCAAAGCACAGGCTGTAATCAGTGAAAACTGGAAGTCTTTTGAATATAAAACCCAATGATGCACTATATCTAGTCTGCCATCGGAAGGCTAACCAAACTTGAAGAGATATATCACTAGATTTTTGTGTTCTGAATTCCACTGAAGCTCCAAAACTGAAATACTGAAGTTACTATAGAACTAGAATTATTTTTCAAATTTAAAATTTATTTTAAAATTATTTTTAAGGACTTATAATCTTAAAAGTGATAGATATTGAGAAAAATTCAAAATGATGTAAAAGTAAAGCTCTATATGTATGCAAGTAAATGGAAGAAAAATGCCTTGGAGATAAAACAATCTTTTCAGATCTTTTCAGAAGGTTTTTTTTGGCAATCTATATATTGGTATTTTCCCAGAAGGAAAAAAGACAAGATTCCAACTTCCCAAAATGACCTGACTTTTACCATTTTTTATGACCGTATTGTAAACTCTGATCAGTTCTTTAAGGGAGTCAATAAGTAACTAGTCTAATTCTATTACAAATGTCTTTAAGGGAGTCAATAAGTAACTAGTCTAATTCTATTACAAATGTATATCACTATGAAGCAACCAATTAATGTAAATAAATTTTCAAGTTAAATGCAAAAGGTAAACATTGTTGGTTGGCATCCAGTAGTTTCCTGTTGTAAATGAAGCTGAATTTTTACTACAAAAGAGATTAAGAGAATGGCATGCAGAATATTTAATACTGTGGTTTTAAGAAACTAAATCCAGCCATTTAATCCCCTTATCTGACATTTTTATAGTTCATATACAAATATCTTTTTAAAAGATTTCCAAACTCTTCTGAGAGATTCAGCAGCCTATACATTACTAAGGATATTTTATGGACTTCCTTGTTCTTGAGGAAAGGACTGTTTGATTTGTCTTTAAATCACCAGCACATAGCTTGGTACCTAGCACACAGTAGGTGTTACTAAAGGTTTGTTGATTGCTGAGATCCAAGTAATGAAAGGAAGTATAGATTTAAGGAAAGCTAAGCAATCTAGAGTTCTTATAGTCATCTTTTACCATATCTTCACAAGAAAGTTGATATTTGTAGTTATCACTGGTAAAGTAGCACAGGTTCCTAGGCTCACAGGTGCTGGCAGGGATTTCCACAAAAGCATCTATCTAATTTTGTGATGGAGGTAAATGTCAAAAATAGTGTTAAAGCAACTAGAATATCAGATAGTCTCTCCCTTCATTTTTCACTTTCTAATTCCCTGGCAAACTACCTTCGCTAAACATCACATCAACTAGGTGCTTTTTTTTTTTTAAAGACTAAAACAAACTCAGGCAAATCCCTGGAAATCCCTAACTTGTACACACTTTCCCTATCAATCAACCGAAAAGGCCAGGGAGAAGCAACTACTGCTTGATTGGTAGAGGCAGGTTCTTTATTTCAAAGGCTGCCTTTCTAAGCTCCTTGACCAAATGGTCTCCCACCCCCTTTTCCTCTGCTTGGTAAAGGTGATATAGTCCTCTTCCTCTCTCCAGTAACTCCATCTTCCTCTTCTCCTCCAGCCCTGAGACCTGGAACTGACCTCATCAGGATGCAGTGCATTTCTAAGCAGAGAAAGAAGCCAGGCTTGGAAGGGACAGTTTCCACATACTGTAAGACTACAGCCAGGCTAGTCTGAGATAGTAATTATTGCCTTGTCCATTGCTCAGAAGCAGAAGGCAGCAGCAGGTACTTCTTCAGTCTCCTTGCCTGGAGTGTTTTCTTTTTCCAGAAGGACTGTCAGATTTATTTGACCTACCTTTCAGTTGGCAGGATGGATGAAGTTACCACAGATGTCACAAAGGAGCCTCAGTGAAGCTGCTGACTTAGAAACAAGTCAGTCCTCAAGACAGCTATCTTCAGATACAGTTTTAATAATCACTGCTGTATTTTAAGAAATTTTAAAATGACAAGTAGGTTGAAATAATATATTCACAAAAGGTGTGTAATTGAAAACATGTAAGAAAATAAATTCAACAGCCAAAAGTTGTCCTGGAAATGAAGCTTTGTTTAGGCTCCCCAATAGAGACTAATAGCCTGATGAAGAAATAACAGGAAGTAGCTGTCAGTACTTTAAAGAGCCCTTCCCCAAGATTATTTCACCCAAGAAAGCCAAGAGTGACAATGCAATTATACCATTAATTTAAGTCTAACGTATGCAAACAGCACAATATTTACAGAATTTTTTAAAAACTAATTTTAAAATCACTGCCACAAGAAATTTGTAATCACAATCTCACTACTGTAGACTAGAGCTGGACCAGTAACATTATTTCAACAAAGACTCATATCCACGTGCCATAGCTCACATTTAATAGGAGTCAAATACCCAGTCCCATACCTCATATTTAAAAGGACTCAATACCCAATTTCATAAGAAAATCCATTCCTTAGTTGACCATTTTTATGCTGTACAGGTACTAGGCTGGCAACTCTAAGGAAGCTAGCTTTTTTTCTCGGCAATTTAAATTTATTTCGATAAAATCTCAAGACTTCTCAAAAACCCCGATACAATCTAAAGACTCCATGGTATTTCCTATATATTCTTCATCCAAAATTCCACTCATTTGGTAGCCAATGTACCTCTACTAGATGGTTCAACTATTCAGAATATTAACAGCTCCCATTATGAAACAATATGTTGAGATTTGACATTGAATTTGTAGGCCAACATCAGAAATATTTAACAAGTGCACTTGGTTGATGGGAAGAAATGCCACCGATGTACAAAATGCTCGCTATTCTTGTGGCCTCAGTTTAGGCCTTTCACAGAAAATTAGAAATGAAATCACACTGTAACTCATCTGCCTTGTATTTGTTTTTTAGGAATCAACTTGTCATAGGATTTTGTTAAAATGAATTCTAGTCTGATACCTCATTGTGATGTGAAAATGACTCTACATTATTAGATGCTATGACACCTAAGCACATGCTTTGTTTGGCAAGTCAGCAGACTGGTAAAATGTTGAGACTGGGGCCAGTAGCAGACTCTATCTACTGTCTAAAGTCAGCCTAGCTAAGTTCAGAGAGGCTTATTGTGGAAAGGTGGCCACCAGGTGATATGTGGTTTGGGGGAAGGGGGTGCTGGTGAAGACTCATGCTCCAAGTGTTTGGGACTATCTGAACTATTCGAACACTATCAGTAAAGGAAGTACGCTGATAAAATCATGGATTTTTTTTGAAGAACTAGATAGAAACAATAATTTACTGCGTCCAAGACCCAGACTTGAAATAAAGCTGAAGCCTATTTTCTGTTGTTCAATAGCAAGAAGGAGATGGGAAGAGAGAAATATTTGGAACCCAGGTGTTCTGCATCTTCTCCCTTCCACTTTCATATTCTTGCAAGCTCCTGGAAGTGCTTATGCTTTGTTTTGGTGTGGGTACTTTTGGAATTTAGTGTAATTTTACTTTAGGCGCTTGAGATGCCTAAGGTAATGTAAGGGCTGTAATAGATAAGCAACTGCCACTTAACTGGTTAAAGGATAATTGCTTTGCATTCAGGAAGAAATAATCCAGAACTGTTTTCTCCTTTTTATTAAATTTCAGTGATGAAAAATACAAAGATTATAGTAAATACTAGTTTCATAGACAGGGACTGGCACTAGGGAAAGCACTTCCACAGAAAGAACCCTTGCATAGAACTGGTGTGAGTGAATGAACACCACACTGTTTCGATCTGTGGAAATTTGTCACAAGATGTCAGCCTTCTTTCATGTTATCATAACGGGACATCACCTATACAGAGATATGTCCTTGTGCAGGGATCTGGGATGGCCTGAGTCTGGTGGATTTGAAAGGGCTATAGATATGGTCATCACTAAAGGCCTCCCTAGGAAGCAAGCTGGAAAACAGATAATAAGCATGACAGACGGGCTTGTGCCTGACCTGCGGCAGTTAAGGTTATCGGATATGTTAAACCATTTCATGTCTGGTTGTGTGGTGTTCTATTATCAGTCAGTCGGTCTGGGTACTTATTTAAACTCCAGGTCTGGAAACAGCAATGATAATTCAAATGGCCATTAATCCTTGACTTCTATATACAATAACAGCACATGCACATTTAGGAAGAAAGTGAACAAGAGGAAGAAACAATCTGTCAATGTCTATCGAAGAAAAGAGTGCTTTCCAGAGATTTATCTTCACAGAGAAACATGGTACAAAAAGCACTCAGATATTCTTCATTAACAATTTTATTTCGTACAATTAATTTCACTTTTGAATCTTCAAAGTTGATTTGTCTTTTTAAAAAATTAATACTTTTTTCTCATCATACGTTTTTCCTCCCAAAAGGGAAATAACCCAGGGAGGGGAGTTGTCTGGGGCAGTTGAAATCCGTAGTGTACGTTCCCAACAAAAGTCTTCCAGGCTCACCATTTTGTGACAGCAACTGAAGAAGACGCAATAAGACAGGGGCATCTCAAACTCACCTGAATAATGTCACACACATCAAACCTGGGCTAAGTGACTCATCTCGGGGCCACAGAAACAGCTAAGGAAGTTTAGCCAATAGCTCCAATTGGATATCTATGCTAGTAAACAAAGCCATCAAATTGTGCCTCTCAGAAAAGACAAAAACAAGCAAATATAGTGCAATAATTTGGCCCAGGCAAGAGTGAGATTAATAATAAAACCAGAAATACTTCATCTGGGCCACAGCAATATATTTGTTTTGTCACATTTTTCCTTGAAGTTCCTAGTGCCTGAAGTAGCATATTCTAATAATGGAATTCTAGTTTTCAAAACATGCAGTTTTTTTTTTAGTATTCAAACAAAAATCTACTTTAAGAATTTTGCAACAATTTCTTCCACTCAGATAGATATATCACATAATGAAGATAAGATATTTTTGGAGGCACAGAAGAATACAAGAAGAACGAGTATATCCTAAGGCCTTATGTATGACCAAGAGGGCAAAACACAACACATTTCGTCCTTACGAGCGGCGGATGTTGTTAAAGTGCTACTTATACAGGGTAATCTAACATTAACACACAACTCAACTGCACTGCTAAATAAGGTGGTCTTTATTTTTTCTTGCCCAGCCCTACCTAAAACATAAAATAAATCTACAGGACTGAAATTAACAACCCATTAAAATCAGCAATAAGTTATGAAAATCATAAAGTAATTCTTTTAGTAATTAAGGGTAGTTAAATTACTTAAGGTATACAAAGTTCAAACAACGTCAGCGTTGAGGCTGCCACAAAGGCTTCAAGGGGAGATGGAGGGAGGGGCAGAGAAGGAACGGGAGAGAGAGGAGGACGATGGGGTAACTTTTGTGGTCTGCAAGACAAGGGGAACACAAGACATCAAGGTGCAGGCTAAAAATTTCTCCTTGAAGAAAACAACATTGCTGATAATATTTGATACGAGCAATGGCACCTGCACGATGGGACCGTGAGGACAGGGAGGGAGAGAGACTGCCCGGAGGGAAGTGGAAGCAAAGTTTTACATGAGACAAGTGCTTAACTTAACTATGTTAACTATGACAGTGTAGGTACCGATGGTTAAAAGCTGGTCAAGGGGAATGATTCTAAAAAGAAACTAAAAACATTAGGTCTGACCTTTTCTCTACCTAGCCCCGACCTCATTCATTTTGTGCACTATAAAGGGTGAGGTGTGAGGTGTTTGATCATTATCAAATGCTGCATCAAAATAGATGATTTTTTTCCCATGTGTTTTTCCACTATAAAAGACATCTATGTTTCTTATGGACAAGCTTTAAAAAGATGTCAGTTTGGTTTTTCAACACATACAAACATTTATCAAAACTGGAAATAAAAACGCTGCCGTGGCTCAGACCTGGGCCCGCTTATGCTGTGGGCACAACTCTTCAGGCCCATGCAGACATGGAGGCATGTGGAGCTCGAGCCTTCCTATCCCCAATCCAGACCCAAACGGGCTCCCTTTGGTCACCCAGGGTGGGCTAGTGCGCTGGCCCCTTTGGTGCCCTAGTGCTAACAATGCGGGAAGAGAAGAACTTGCTTTAGCATGGAGTCCAACAGAAAGCTGAGCTGCATGATGATCCCTTTCAATAGGTTTCACGGGAGTCTCTCCTTTTGCAGGGCATGAAATGAGCTTTAAAAAAAGAATTGATCATCCACAGGCTTCATGATAAGCTGTCCCGTGCTGAGCTACAAATAGCTCTCAGTTACAGAAAATTAATGCCTGATTGTTTTACTGTTTCATTACTAAGGGTTGGTTTGATTTTTTTTTTTTTTGTAGGATCATAAAGCTCAAGAAGGGCCCAAAGCCCAGTCCTTAGTTGTGTCCATTCAATGCAGTGTGAGCAAACTAGAAAAGAAGAGAGAGGGTTGAATCTCCAATGTCCTCTTTCAAATCAATCAAATCAAATCAGGGACATGTCACATGAATTCTCTGCTGCCATTAGAAATTATGATTTTTTGCAATAGGAATAACAACTAATATGTTGGTTCTCCTAGGGGAGGTCTACTTATAGATAGGCCTGTTGGACCCTTTTGTTCAAGTATAATTTTTGAAAGAGGAGACTGCATGATGAACCCAATTTAAGAAACTGGGTTGGCTTGGCCCAATGAATAATCTGCCCTGTACTGTTTTGTCATGCTGGATTCTAGGAGGTAAATGAGAGTTTGACACTGGCACTGGAATAACCTTCATCGCTCCCAATACTCTGCAGGCTGCTGTGATCGTCAATGTCACTGATGCTGGTGGTGCTGATATTGTCCACTTCTCCATGGGAGAACTCTGTGCTTTCAACATCCACTTCAATCTCCTCTGGCAAAGAGAAAAGGAAAGAAGACTTAGTATTTGTCAGTGTGTGCATGTAACTTTAAGAAGGAAGGAGCTGAGAGGAAAAGCAATTGCTTTTTTGGGCACTAAACAACTGTTACATAATAAGCTTATTATCAGTGATCTCTCTGAAAAGCAGAAGGGGTGAAAGTGGAGTGACATGGGGATATTTTTGCAAAGGAGAATGTCCAGGATACAGTGGTGGTCTCAATTTAGGGAGCAAGTTACTAAATCCTTTGACGCCAGCACGTCTGGACCTCCCACCAAAAGTACTTAGTCTACTTGGGAATTAGTGCTTAATATTAAAAAATCCCAACCCCAACTGGTTAAACGACATCTGTTTTGCATCACACTAGAAACTAATTCTCAGTGTTGTTTATTAATCAGTGTTGCCTTGAGGGAAAAAAAGTATAAACTTAAGTAAACATAGGCTAATGGGAAAATATATTCCACCAGACTACTGGTGGCAGCAGTCCCAAGGGGGTACCACTAACTACCAACATTTAATTTAACATAATGATGTTTGCATCTAGGCAAGAATCCATATTCAATTCAATTCAACAAGGCATGGGCTAAATCTATCATATAATTAATATGGATTACATTAATCATATAATAAATGGGGAATAGATGCTCAAAATATGATAGAGTAAAAAAAAAAAAAAGTCCCCCAAACCCACTAGACTTTGAAAAGACTTGTGTTCAAATTACAGCTGAATTTCTTTCTAGTTTTGTAATGATAGGTAATTCAATTAACTCTGTGAGCCTGAATTAGTGCTTGTATCAAACTATCAGAATTATTCATGGCCTCAATGAGATAATATCCATAAGGCACTTTGAAATGGGATCACAAAATTTATATTGTATCTACTATTACTTGAAATTAAGTGACTAAGGATTTAATCATCCTTTGGGATCACTGTATTATAGTTTATAGCAAAATCTTCATTTTCGTGGTATTTCTTGTAGTAGGATGGAAATTTCTACCCAAACAAACACTCATGACAAGAAAGCCTATGTACATAAATATCTGCAGTCAGTCCTAAAGCACTGGTGTATATTCATGTGCTTGCATAAACAAGGATACGCAGAAAAGAAACGTATTTGAAAAAAAGATACTTCCAATTTTTTAAACAGGCTTATACCCAGCCAAAATAAATTTGTTTTTATTATATTGCTCCTCCAACAAATAAACCCAAGCCTTGAAGTCTTGTAGTTGGCACCAATTTCATAGATTACAGAAGTCACAACCACAGAAGGAAAAATGGAATTCTGACTGCTGAGTCCAAGGGGTTAGGATGAAATGAGTTTCACAAGGATTTGTTGCTTTAAAAGTTTGGGAGGTTTACTTCTAAAATGTAGCCAGCTGTCTAAACAAGCTATACAACATAGCTCTTTGCCACATCCATAGTACTTCTGATGCTGCTTACTCAGCATTCTCTGATCCAACCCAATTCAATAAGCACCATTTGTTATGCACTCACCATGAGTGCATGTCACAGTACTGGGTGCTGGGGAGACAAAAGACAGAGGAAGAAACCACAGTAGGGGGGCTTTTGCCTCAAGGAACTTACAGCCTATTAGCTATAAAATTCTAAAGAAAAGTACACATGCTTAGCTTATGTTTCATAAAAAGGACTGAACCTAAGGAGATTATCCAGGAGGTTATGTTGAACAGAACCACGTTAGAAATTAATTCTTCCCTTCATTGGAAAAAGAAAAATTCAAAGAACAGCTAACTGGGACCTACCTTATAGAGCTGTTGTGAGTCTCCAATGAGATAATTTTGTAGGTGCTTAGCTTAATGTTTGGCACATAGTAAGTACTTAATAAATGATTTCTACTTTCCCCTTTCCCTATGAAGTCAATAAAAGTTCCTCTTAGGAGAAAAGATTTCTGAATAAGAACAGGGTGCTACACACACAGTATGCACTCAGCAAAATTTTTGATGATGAAGACATGATTTGCCTATTAGCTATAAGGTTCCTTCCCCTTAAGGAATTACAGAATCACACATATAGCTTAGGACTGGAAGGGGTCTTAAGAAATCATCTGGCCTAGCCCTTTACCTTGGGTCATGTTTTTACAGATACAAGTACTCAAGTATGGGATCTTTTCACTCACTGTAACGTCTTCTCCATAAAGTGGTATTCTTTCTTCTCCTGCCATTATACCCAATAGCAGAGCCTGGGTGTCAGTGAGCCCCAGAAGCTCTAGGACCTAATAGTGCTCACCTCAGAGGTAAGCCTGTTTTTTTTTTTTAACAGAGCATGGAAGAAAGCCCGGGAGGAGAGGAGATCCAATGGACTGGCAGGTCAGCAGAATGTAGCCAACTGCTTGGTGCTTCTACCTTCACTCTTAACTCCAAAAATGTATCCTTGGATATTGATGATAAAAGGCAGCTTACACAGAGTAGTTTTTCTTGATTGTTTTTAAGGAAATCACTAAGATTTACATCTTTGCTTGAGAAACAGCTCTGGACTCTCTCCCAGCTTTTACTTGAGAGTAAAGAAGGAGATGTCGTCATTGGGGGAGCCGCAGTCTGCCTACCTCGCTCTGAATCAGAACGATCTGAAGAAATGGTAGAGCCAACGCTGTCCATTCGTATTCGTTCCATCTCCTGAGGACCTTGCAGCTGTTCCAGTCGTCGCTTTAAAAATCTCTGTTCTCGTTCCAGGTTTTCAAGCTGGTGCTGACTCTTTCTCTCAGCTTCTTCAAGTTTCTAAAACGATAAAACATTGTTTATTTATGCTTGTTCATAGAACATCAACAAATAATGGTACTTTCTGATCTCCTACCTAGCATCTAAAAGGCATTCTTCTAAGGAAGAAAAAAGGAAAATAGAGCTTTTTTCCCTCCTTTTTCATCCTATCCTTTGATCTTTCACTAATTTTGGGTGTGCAATGAATGTACTGTTTGTGCAAAGTGGGGGAAGTCAGGAGTAGTCTCCTTAAACAAGAGACTTCCCTCACTGAACACGAATGGAAAAACACCGAGGGGGAGCATCAAGCTGAGCTTTGTCCACCAGAGGGCCTTATTTCTTTCCTTCCCAGGGATCAGCAAAATATTTGTATTCTTTCACTGTGTGCAGCACTCCAAATGGCCACATTGTCTCAACGACTTCTAACAGGGGCCGTGCTGTTCTGTCTTGCTTGGCTCTGGAGCCCTTTCTTTAAGGCTCCTTCTCGAGGCCCGTGAGCGGGCAGCCTGAGCCGCTGACACACCAGTGCTGGGTGATGTTCCCTCGGAGCACATGAACTTGGGTCCGGGCTGCTGGTCTCGTACCTGGGTGTGCAGGGGGCGCTGCCCGCGGCCCCCATTCTCACCTTGATGTGTGCTTTGGCTTTGTTCAGCAGCCCAAGCGTCGTGTGCCTGGTGCAGTCTGGTCCGAGGGGGATCAGCACTTTCAAGCGTTCCAAACAAAGGCGCAGATGAGCTCGTCTGAGGGACAGGGAGGAAAATGAGCTGAGGTGAGGGCCTTCAGAAAGACCAGCCCGCTGCCACCTTGCACGCAGGCTCTGCCAGAAGACAAGCGCTCTGTGCTTTTTCCTTTTCATGCCCACTTTGCCCTTTCCTTTCTCTAGTTCCAGTGCTAGGCAGCAAGTACAGGCTTCCTGAGCTTTTTTGGGCCATGCTTTTCCAGACTATTTTATGTGACCAACGACAGCTATTCTAGATTCTTCTTCCTGCTGCTAAGCGCTGGCATGGCCATTTACAGGTCCTCAGATCCAATAAGCTATTCCAACCCGATAATATCTAGAGTGTGGAAAGTACACAGGGACAATTAAATATGGCCTTGGCTACCTAAAGCCTAAGGCTAGTAAATGTATGTGGGAGGGGGAAGGGGTTCAGCTAAGGGATCCTGTAGAGATGTAAAATTTTCTCTTACTAAGAGATTCACAGGATCACAGATTTAGAATTAGAAGAAGTCATCAAGTCTACTCCTCATCATTTTACAGATAAGGAAACTGAGGGACAGAGAATTTAAGTAACTTGCCCAAGGTATCACAGCTAATGTCTGAGACCAGTTTTTCTGACTGCAAGGCTAGTGCTGTGTCCAGTATGGTGCAGTGGCTACACTATTTACCTCTTTTGTGCACTAGCCCCCATCGTCCATCAAAAGCTAAGTAAGTGGTAAACCATCTTTAAAATGTCAACCTTTCTCCAGTGGAGACAAAACTAATTATAGTGGAATACTGAAAACCTGTATCTGGAAAGGAGGGATAGGAAAAGACAGAAAATATGGCCATGACATCTCCTTTAGGCCCAATTCCTGAAACCCTCATAGGTTTTAATTTCATTTTTCTTTATCCTCCTCCCTTTATATTTGGCAAAAGGAAAAGAGTGAATTGATAAAACTATTCAAAAAGTCACCAAGTTTCAGAAACCCACTCTAAAGTCACCACAAGTTTCACAAACACATTCTACAGGAAATTCTGAGGCAAATCTCCCTGTAAATCTTGACAGATAAACTCCTGCCTTTTCTGGGACTAACAAGATATGATCAGGCCAATCTCTAAAGACATGATCCCATACAACAAGGAGAAGTAATCTATCAGTTAGCATCACACATTAAAAGAAAGCCAAAGAACATGTTTTTCATATCATACATCCTCAGGAAAAGTGAACTTGCAACATCTACCATGAACAGGACAGAAATATTATCCATTTTTCTCTCACAGAGGGCAGAAATGGCTTTATCAGATCACTGTCCTCTCCATCTAAATGGCAGAAATAATGTTAAGAGAACTTTTTATTTCTCTTCAGCAAGCTGAAGAAGGCAGTTCTGTCACTGACAAACAAGGATGATTAAGGCTAGGGAGTTCAGGTAGTTAACTGATAATCTGCCAATATTCTTTCTTTTAAAAGAAAGACTTTATTTATTTTTACACTTTCTAGTGTTTTTCATAGGAATTGTTGTTGTATTTTATCCAAAGCTCTGCACTTATTAAAATAATCATATGATTTTGATTGTTTTTTTCATATAACCAATTATACTTAGAGTTTTTCTCATATTGAGCCCGTACTAAATTCTTTTTTTTTTTTTTTTTTTTAGGAAAAAACATTTTTGGTTTTTTTTTAGTCACTTTTTTCTAATTAATTTATTTTTAGTTTTCAACATTCACTTCTACAAGATTTAGAGTTCCAAATTTTTTCCCCATCTCTCACTTCCCCCACCCCAAGACAGTATGCATTCTGATTATCCCTTCTCCCAATCTACCCTCCCTTCTATAATATCCCCTTTCTCTTATCCTGGTCCCCTCTATTTTCTTGTAGAGCAAGATAGATTTCTATGTTGCCTGTATGGCTTATTTCTCAGCTATATATAAAAATGATTTTTAACATTTGATTTTAAAACTTTGAGTTCCAACTTCTCTCCCTTCCCACCCCACCCCCATTGTGAAGGCAAGGAATTCAATATAGGTAATATATGTGTAGTCATACAAAACACTTTCATGTTGTGAAAGACTAACTATATTTCCCTCCATCCTACCCTGTCCCTCGTCTGTCAATATGTTTGTAGCATTCACCATTCCAACTATCTTTAAGGGTCTTTCAGGAACTCCATTACAAACTCTGTTAAACTGAATAACTCAATTCCAGGCAAAAATCTGGCAAACTCAGTTTTAATAAACGTATGCTTTTTATTTGACCCAGGTTACAAAAAACCAAAAAACAAACCCCCAAACCAACAAAAAACCTCAATTCATCAGCTAATTTCCCTATATGAGGTTTACATTTATGGTCTTCTTACCTGCTGCCCCACACCCCCCAAGTTCAAGAAACCTTCCACTCATTTCCTAAATAGAAATCTCCCAAGTAAGACAGCTCACACAGTCACAAAAGACCTTTATTGTTACTAGAAGAAAAATAACTACAACAGAAATTTCTTTAAAGTCATTGTTAGGACTATAATATTTGATAAACAAAAGGCTGATTAGAGGGAGAAAGGAAGAAGCCCACATCTCTCTTGCTAATAATTGGTACAGTTATGGAAGCTCCACCAAGAATGAACCATCATCTTTACCAAAAGCCAAAACATCGGGCTGCCAGATAAATTAATGACTAATGTTAACGTAAGAAAAACTCGTTCCAGAGGAGACTAAAGTTGTTCCAACTGATCTACTTGCAGTACCCATGGGTAATATTTTTTTTTACCTCTGGTTTCAATAAAGGATTAAAAATGATTTTTTATTCTGGGTATAGTTTCAGGTAAAGAAAGAACAATTCAACTGAGGATTCCATTTGGTTTGAGCACCACAACATTATATTAACATAATATTAACACCCATGCTAAATTCACTAGTAGAAAAACCAAGATGTATGAGTGATTTGTTATTACTCATTTGTTAATTTAACAAGTATTTTATAAATCTAGTCAGAGATTTAAAATATAATTTCATATAGTGTCTAGTACATGGCAGGCACTTAACGCATATTGATTGACTAATGATGCTGCTTTTCATTATCTGTTATGAGTAAGTATCTACCTAGTAGTACAGCCAACAAGTCAAGATAATAAGCATTTATGAAGCAATTGCTATATGCCCGTCTGTGTCACACACTGGGGATACAAAGGCCAAAAATAATCCTTGTTCTCAAAATCTAATGGAGAAGATAACATGCAAATAACCCTGCGCAAACAAGATATAGATAAACCAGAAATAATGAACAGAAGGAAGGCACTAGAATGAAGGACTGAGAAAAGCTTCTTGTGAGAAGAGAGATGAGGAGGAAAGAATTCTAGATATGGGGGACAGCCAGTGAAAATACAGAGATGGGAAATAGATCGTCTTGTGAGAGGAAAACAAGAAGGCCAGTGTCACTGGGGATGGATAAGGTCTAAGAAGACTGGAAAGGCAAGAAAGGGTCAGTTTAGGAAGGGCTTTGAATGCCACACAGAGGATTTTTGTATTTGTTTGTGGAGGTAATAAGGAGCCAGTGGGGAAGGGAGGGAGTGTGTGTGTGTGTGTATGTGTGTGTCTGTCTGTCTGTCTCACACACAGAGGGACAGAGAGAGAGAGAGAGAGAGAGAGAGAGAGCGCGCGTGTGTGTGTGTGTGTGTGTGTGTGTGTGTGTGTGTGTGTCTGTCTGTCTGTCTGTCTGTCTCACACACAGGGACAGAGAGAGATACAGAGAGACAGAAATATTAACTTCACACCTGCATGGAGGATAGACAGAAATAGGAAGAGACTTGAGGCGTGGAACCCAACCAGAAATTTATTGCAATAGCTGAGCTGTGAGGTGATGAGGGCCTGCACCTATGCGGTTGTATAGATATTACAAAGGTTGAATCAACAAAACTGGCAACAGATTAAATATGGGGGAAAGAAGAGTTTAGGGGGTCTGAGATGTGATGCCCTCAACAATAATATGAAAGTTAGCATTTAAAAGAAGGGGAGAGTTTAGTTTTGAACATCCTGAGTTTAAGATGCATTGGCCAGTTCAAGATATCCAATAAGGAGTTGGAGAAGACAGACTAGAAGTCAGGAGAGGTTAGGGCTGAATTAGTAGATGGTCAGCATGGAAACTGATAGCTGAAGTACTGGGAAATGATGAGATCACCAAGTGGAATAGTATGGAGGGAGAAGAGAAGATGGCTCTACACAGCGTCTTGGGGGAGGCATGGCCCAGCAAAGGAGAAAGGCAATAGTGAACAGAGAGAGCAGAGGCATGAAAGCCAAGAAAGATGAGATTATCAAGGAGAGGGTGCTCAACAGTGTCAAGGACCACAGAGAAGTCATGAAAGATAGGGAGGAGAAAAGGCTATTAGATTTAGTGAGTAAGAGATCACTGATAACTTTAGAGGGAACAGTTTCAGTTGGATGTTGAGGTTGGTACCAGACTGCAGAGTTGAAGGAGTGAATGACAGAAAAGGAAGCAGAGCCACTGACTGTAGATGACCTTTCAAGCAGTTTAGCCACAAAAAGGAAGAGAGATACAGGATAAACAGCCGGAGTTCATGGATGCATCAAGTAAAGGTTTTTTGAGGATGAGAGAGAGACAGGTGTTATTGTTAGGCAACGAGGAAACATCCAGGGAGAGACTGAAGATTAGAAAGAGAAGTATAGAGAAGGCAATTTGCTGGAGAAGATGGGACAGAATGGAACCACCTAAAAAATTATCAACTAATATACAGAAAGGGGAAGGTACACTGAGGGCTGATGCAAGTTGGGGAAGGCTTCCTAGAACAGGTTTTAGCAGGGTCTTAAAAACATAGAAACAGAGAGGAATGGCATTCAGGTGATCAGAAGTGAAGGACAGGGCCTCCAGTCCTGTGACTAAGAGGAAATTAGTCTCAAATGAAGTCTCTTAGTTTCTATTATATATCATTTACATGAATAAAATCATCCAATATTAGTGATTTTGATGCTGAGAATAATCTTGAAAACCATAAACATTTATGTTTGGGTCTTCAAAGTGGCAAAAAGGGCTGCCAGAGCAGTTATCTAGTTTCTTCTATAGGGAGTGGAATGAATGTTCTCTGCAAGAGGCACATTGTACCTTAAGAACATACAAGCACCATAAAAGTGCAGGACTTGTCAAGGCAGTGGTGACATTATATCTTTTAACATAATTCAAAATGAATATTAAAGTGTAGAAATAATAAATATTTAAGCTACAAGAAACCTTAGAGATAATCTAGTCAGTATTTCAGAATCTAAGACTTGCAATGGACTTCCCTCAAAGATCATCTAACATAGTATGTACCTGGTCATCAAGTCTCTGCTTGGAGACCTGGTCTTCATATCTAAATCTCTCATTTTACAGATGAAGAAACTTCGGCCCTATTTAACTTGATTTGCTCATGATCTTTTTAAAAAAATTTTTATTCTTTTCTTTTTTTTGGTAAATAGTATTTTGTTTTTCCCAATTACATGTAAAGATATTCCACTTTCATTTTTTATAAGATTTTGATCTTCAAATTATTTCTCCTTCCCCCCCTCATCCCGTCTCCCCAAGATGACAAGCAATCTGATATAGGTTATACATGTGCAATCATGTAAACATATTTCCATATTAGTCATGCTCCGAAAGAAGAAACAGAACAAAAGGGAAACATCACACACAAAAAGTGTATGCTTCGATCTGCATTCAGTCTCCATAGTTCTTTCTCTGGATATGGACAGCATTTTCCATCATGAATCTTTTGGAATTGTCTTAGATCACTATATTGCTGAGAAGAGCTAAGTCAATCATAGTTGATCATCACACAATGTTGCTGTTACTGTGAAGTAGCCAGATTTCTAACCCATGCCATTTGGCTCTAAATTCAGTATTCCTTCTACTATCCCATGCTGAGGATGATGTTTCTCTATCCTCGTCTGGAGGGGTGTCATGCTCTTTGTGCCAAAGTAATTTTTGCTCTCTTCTGTGTTCCTAATTGGGTCAGGCATTTGGAAAGCTGAGCAACCATAAGGCTTAGTAGCAGATGCAAGAAAGCAGCCAATTGGGGGAAGCCACATTTTCCAAAGTTACCATCTGAATCCTGCCTGTAGGTCTCCAAAAGTGCTTATTTATAGACATGCCACACTTTGGTAAATAGGCTCTCCCAAGGTAATGAAGGCCATGTGCCTATATGCTGGGAAGAACCCAATCAGAGAACCCATTCTCTCAATTTTGAGAATCTCTCCCTGGTAGATCTCTAAAACTGGAATTATTGAGTAAAGCACTTTCCCTTCCCTTGAGGTGGTGCTGCTCTTCATTCTTCCCTACAATCTCATTGTTTCTAACTGGACAAGAAAGGCATATTTTTCAATGCCATCTGGCCATCTTTTTTCTTACCTCCATGCTCAAATGATTGATGGCCCAGGAAAGGCATCTGCATATGAGGGCAGGAGGTCTGTGGGTTGGGGATCTGATGTGGTTGGGAAAGAATACATAAAACAAGGAAGTGGAACAGCCAAGATGGGAAGGAGAAATTCAGGGAACAGAGATTCACAAGCCTTGTCATTTTCCTTCAAAGTTGGGGCATTCCTCTTATTGGGGCAAGGTGATGCTACTCTGAATATTCTGATCATCTCTGAACTAAACATCCCGAAAAACATTCAAGATTACAAACTGAAGTTTCATTTATAAAGAAAGATGGAGCTTAAAAGAGAATACTTTGTGATTCTCTGGTATTCCCTTAACATTTTATTTAGACCCCTACCTTCTCTCTCTCTCTCTCTCTCTCTCTCTCTCTCTCTCTCTCTCTCTCTCTCTCTCTCTTTCTCCCTCTCTCCCTCCCTCCCTCCCTTGCTCCCTCCCTCCCCAGTCTCTCCCAACCCCACCCCTCCACTTCCACCCCCATTTCAGTAGAAACTTTAAAGCTGAAAATCCTCCTAATTTAGCTTCTGGGACAATAAACCAAAGTCAAGAATGGAAGAAACAGCAGGGGGTACTCTGTGGGAAAACTAGAGTCTCCTAACTAGGAGGGAGGGGGTTGGAGAATGAAGAAATACCCAAGTGCTTTTATTTTCAAAGACACTCTGGGGTCTGTTCTAAAATGAGACTAAAGATGGGTTTGTGTTTGTTTTCACCCAAGGGAAAAAACGATTCCCAGCCACTTATCCTGCTACAGAGGAGAGTCCTGTCAAAATTACCCACACCTTCAAAAGGGATAAATCCCTTGTGGGACAAGAAACAATTATGGTCTGTTTGGCTTCTGCTTTGGCAGATTGGGATCACTTTCCCCCAAAGAAACCAATGCTAGCTTTTGATTTCAGACCCTGTAAACTCTGCTGGCCAAACTGAAATGATTAACATGGAGCTGGGAGGGGCTGGGAATGGGATGGGGAAAGGGCTGCACTATAAAATCACAGTCTTTTAAGATACTGGCATCAACAAGCCAAAGAGGAACTCCCTTCGAGGAAATCTCCATAAACATCATATGGTGTTTTTCAAATCTCTTGTCTTTCCGAACTCTTAATCTCCCTGCCCAACAACAATAAGAAATCCAACCCCATCCAGTCTTAACAATCTCTCATTGGCTGGGGCCCTTGGAAGCACGCTCTTTTATTGGAAGCCTCTTCTTTCATTCCTCCACTACGGGAGACCGAGAATTTGCCAAGTAACTAAATCAGAAATTGAAAACAAGTCAAGTGTTGGGGACAGAGCCTGCATTTTCCTCGCCGCAGAGTGTTACGTAATGGGCTACAAGTCCTTGAGCTGTGCTGCTGTGACTAGGAGTCAATTTTCTCTGACTCTGAGATCACATAACTGAAAATGTCATCAGTGTGCAGCCCTCATCGCATATGTTCAATGCTGAAATTCTGCTGTGGCTGCACTTGTCCTATAAATATTTTGCCTTCTCAAAATTACATGGAACACACACTTTCCCTCTCCATTCTCTTTTGGAAAAATGGCATGCTATATAAACGGAACAGTAAAAAAGCTAACATGGATATGAACCACTATTATTCTTGCCCATCACACAAGTGAGCAGCATGAGGCTGTCCTATTGATCAGCTGACTTTGTTTCTGGATAGAGAAAGAAAAAAAAGTTAAGCACAAGACAGCCACTTTAAATATATTTGTTAATTAGCAGTAAAATATGATCTAATTCACAGAAGATAAATACGAAGTACAAATTCCCTAATAAATTGTTGGCGATGAGGACTGCCCTTTATTGAGGTGTGCTCGCTCAATTTGACTAGGTTGTCATGGGCTCAGTGGCACACTTAACAGACACCTCTAGGTTCTTTTCTGTTCACATCTCAAATAGAAGTTATTTTGCTTTGTAACTCTTCATTTACTCTAGTTTGGTAAAATAACCAAACAGGATCCTCTGCGGGAACTGGGATAAAGCTGCTGTGTGTGTGTGTGTGTGTGTCTCTGTGTGTGTTAGCAATGGGGGCTGGCCTTTACTGAGGTACGCTCAATGGCACACTTTATTGACTCCTCTAGGCCCTTTTCTGTTCACATCTGAAAAAGAAGTATATATTAGCTGGATGGTTAAATCATTTTAAATCAAACCATTTAATAATCATAATTGATATACAAAAGCATGAGCTCTTTTTGTGTTTGTACTTGAAGGTATATTCATGTGTAGCTGGATATAAACCATGTATTTATACAAATATATATATATATATTTTGTGTGTGTGTACACGTATAGAACATCTAAGATGACTGGAATGAGACATTCCTATTTTGTGTATGAGATCCCATAAATTTTAAGTTCTCAATAAATTTTCATTTATGAAGTCAACAATAATGTCATATTCTTTCTCAGTACACCCAGAATCCACAACAAGCTAAATATCATCAGATCTCTATTTCTCAGAGATAGGGAGACAGCAAGAATCAGTTTGTGACCATCAAACATTTACTGTACCACTGTATTAGATGCTACGGGGCATCCAAGAATATGTAAAATATAGCCAGTCTCCCTGTCTTCAAGAAGTTATAACCTAACAATTATTTTCATTGCTGATTAAAAATAATCAATGAATGGCAGAGAAGTTGAGAATAGTAGAAATCCTCTTTTGAGGCCACAACCATCCAATTAGGTTAAGGAAAAATGAAGTTCTGCCGCTATGAAATCTGCATTTATTACACCTGGCATTTTACTTCCATCCCACATACGGTTCCTTCCAGGAGAAGATGGCAGTGGCAGAAATTATAGACAATAATCTCTATCACCCTTTTTCTACCTCCTAGACTTGGTCACAGACAGTTACTATACACACGAAGTATATGATCAGACTGGAGTTCAGGGAAGACAGAGAAGCAGCAGTAAGACATTTTGTAAAAGGAGTATGCTAAATGGTGGATATTAATACTAATATGTTCCCATGTTGTTTTCAATATCCTTTCAATAAATTACCTGATATACTAGCCCACCTGTCACCCAAAAGCTTCCAAGAATATACTAATGAAATGCCTGGTTTCTAATATCTCTTCACTTACACAAGTCCAGACTCAAGATAAGAATGGAGGTCAAATGACTGAGTTCTCAACTCATTTTCAACTTCCCTTCTTAAGGATGATAACAAGGTTCCTTGACTCTTTCAGAGCGCTGCTGTCCAACTTTCAAGGAGGCAGGTACAAGTTTAATGGAAAAATCTAAGATTTAACTATGAAAGCCAAACAAGCTATAAACCAACTAATTATTCCTAAGTGATGCTGAACAATAACATGCACAAGTAAAACTAAAAGAAAATTTTAAAAAAATCTTACTTTCATCATCAATTTCAACTTTCTGTCCTCAAAAGAGAACCTAGGAAAGTGGTAATTTGATCAAAGTTTAACCTGTTCCTATATCCTTGATAAGAATGTGAAAATAAAGAAAGAAAAGAGTTGGTTAATTCAGAAAAGTTTAGACAAGCCAGTTATACATATATAAACTCACAATGTTTCAGAAAACAGTTTACTAATCAATTGGCCAACCAGCATTTATTAAACGCTTACTATATGGCAGAGATGGCTCTGGGGATATAAAGAAAAGCAAAAATGCTATCTCTGTCCTCAAGGAGCTCAAGGTGACAAAATGTTAATAACTATGTACATACAAGAAATATAGTCAGGCTATAGGCAAGGTAATCTCAGTGGGAAGACATCAGCAGCACAAGGGGACTTAGGAAGGAAGAAGGTGGAGAAGTGTAGAAGGTGAAATTGAAGCTGAATTTTGAAGGACTCAGCCAAACTAAGAGGCAGAGATAAGGAGGAAGAACATTCCAGGCATTGGGGGAGACTTTTGCACCGGGGGCAAAGTCGAAAAGTGAGGAGATGGACTGATTTGGTTGACAAACTACAAGTAGGCCTGCTAGATAACAGTGTCTGAAGAGGGGCAAAGCAGAAGAAGTAAACTTGTAAAGTATAATACAACTATAAAGACAGGAAATTGTGAAGGATTTTAAATACCCAAGGGAATACTTTATTTGATCCTATGGGTAAATATGGAGCTATTGGAATTTACTGAGAATTTGCTTTAAGAAAATGACGTTGGCAACTGAATGGTAGCCAAACTGGAGTGGAGAGAGATCTGAAACAGGGATAGCAATGGTCCAGGTGAGAGGAGGGCCTCAACTCCATGGTGGCTGTATAAGTGGAGAGAAGAGGAAACATGAGACATTCTGTGAAAGGCAGAAATGACAAGATTCATCAACAGAATGAAAACATGGGGTGAGAATAAGGAATCAAAGATGACACGGAGGTTTTGCACTTGGGTGACTTGGTGGACACTTGCACCATCAACCATGAGAAAGTTCAGGAAAGGAGGCATTTCAGGGCATTTGGGGGAACAGTTCTGTTTTAGACATGTTGAGTTTGAGATACATGTCATATCTAGTTGGAGACGTTTAAAAGTCAGTTGGTGATGTGGGTCTGTAGCTCAGGAAAGAGACTAGGGCTGGATCTAAATATCTGGGAATCATTTGCATAAAGTCAGGTGATGTCACTACAAGCCACTATACAATTTCATAGTATTTCCTTTGACGTTTCATACAAGGTTCAATGGCTCTTGGTTAGTAAAGAACCTGCAGCCTGGAACACGTAAATGTATTCCGTAGTATTACCTTGCATTCGTCTCTAAGGAGGAGCTGACATTCAACAGCCTTATGAATAAACACACAAATAAATAAATAAATCTTATTCCAAAGGCATCTGTTCTTCACTGGAACTCCCACAAGAAGCCCAGATTGCCTTTTAATCTTCAAAGATTTAATAGAAATTGCTCACTTGACAGCTATTCTGTTCAAGGTTGAGTTTCTCAATATTAATCCCCTTATAAATTCACTCATTACCTCAAATTCTGGAAATAGGAACAAATCATGGGAGAAAACAGTGGTAATTTGTTCTAAATACAAAAAAAAAATCTTATTTTCCTTTGACAATTCTTCAGAGATTTACAAAGAAGGTTATTCTTCCTATATGTAGAAAAGCTCTAGACAGATCAGGTATCTTCAGCACCTAACCTAATGAAACTTTACTAGGGCTTGAGGGTAGAGAAATTACTTTGGGATTTAAAAGAATCTTTCCCATTAATCTGGAAAGCAATGAAAGATTTTCTCCTTATTAACATTTTCTCTACTGTTTGGCCTTTTGTTGGGGTTCATCCTGACATTGGCAGCCCCCTTTTGCTGATTTAATGGTATGAAGGGTCCGAGAAGTGCTGTAGTCCAAAAGAGAAAGCATTCTCTCATGGGCTGGAAAGGCAATCTGGAATCACAACAGTAGCTACTTGTTAATTTTCTGTTTGAAACACAGTGATGTCAATAGTACTGCACCCTGCCAGCTACCATGGGGTAAAGTACATTCTGAAACCAAAACAAACTTCCTACATGCTGGCAAGTCGGGCTTAAGACACCATGATAAAGTGCTTCAAGATATCACGTGTGTGTGTGTGTGTGTGTGTGTGTGTGTGTGTGTGTGTAAAACATAATAAACACAATTTTAATCTTTTGTGATGACCTCCACTGTTGATTTTCTTATATCTCAGGTGAATTTTTTCAGTAAAAGGGAGAGAATATAGTTAATGATCTCTAATAAAATGGTGAGCTTCAGTAAAAAATGACACAATCAAGGAATGTGTGGTAAAACAATTGTTCATTTAAAAGCATCAAACCAAAATAGCATAAACCCTCAGTCAACTTCACCAGTGAGATATGAGTGGTATAATTACTTACTTAAAAGATTCATTAAGTCTTTCAGGAAAATACAATGTTTAAACAGAGTTTCTTGGTCTGGGGAAAATACACAGACACACAGACACACACACACACAGACACACACACACACACACACAGACACACACACACACACACACACACACACAGACACACACACACACACACACACACACAGACACACACCCCCGAAACTGAACTTTCACAATTATACTGAATACAGGTTACCTTGAGTGGCAACTATACTTCTCACTGAAGCTACTGGACTTTTTTTTAAAACCAGTTCTTTTTTAGCACAACTACTACAAAATTCAAATGCTTTTCATGTATTCTTCCAGATGGCAATATTAAGACCTACAAAATTTGAACAGTATAAAAGTAATGAAGAGTTGTCATCTAACATTCAAACCCACTTCTTTTCATTGTGCACTATGAGAAAATGTAATTAACAGAATTTCAACTCTGCCATGATGTTGATCCTGACAGAAAAGTTAAAGTATTAAGTCATACTTCTAAATCACACAACTCCAAGATTTACTTTGAGTTATCTAGATCACTTTTTCTTGGTGATCTGGCAACAATGCTCAATTGAACAGTTCCTGTTTGAGAGTTACATTTGGAGATGGCTTAGTACAAACACCTGGCCCCCATCCTAAGCATGCTCTCCTTTGATAAGGCAGACATTTTTTTCAACATTAAATTGGAACGGTGAAACAATGACAGAACTGCATTTTCAGGCAGCATGATAGGAGTCATGCTGCAAAAAAAAAAAAAAAATTAAAAGAAAAACACACAAAAATTAGCTTTATCTTTCTTAACCCACCTGAAAATGAAAAGCTTTTTAACAGATTAGTAGTCATATCACTAATGACCACATAAGGCAATCTTGCAACTAATAAAAAGCTGGATTAAAATTTATGGCCAGGTTCCACCACTGTAATTGGTATCTTTTATTTAATTTTTCTAAATCTAATTTTAAAATCTTGTCCTCTGGATAGGTACAGCACGAATTTAAATGAGATCTCAACATTATTATTTACATTTTAAGATCCCTAAAAACGTAGCCTCAAGGGATAAAGCCAAAAAGAGATCCAGAACGAAAAGACTCAATGGATATTTTATCTCTTGATCCTGCCAACAGCTCAACATGGCAGATCTGCGAATTCTGCAGTTTCACGCTCCAGGGAGTGCCCAACTCTTCACCAAATACAGGAAGAGTAAAAATTCTCTCTCTATTCACCAGAGAAAATAACCTGGGAAGACGATGGCCTCCCTTTCCCCAATATAGCCCAAACACAAATAGAGGGAGATTGATGTTGTTTCCATAGAAAGGGGCAGAGCTGGAGAGGGGGCAAGTTTGCCCAACTTGGCTAAATTTCCTTTCGTATATTAAGCGCCGAAAGTCCTAAAACATCTTTCAGGACCACCAGCCTCTTTCATCTCACAGAACAAAGTGGTGCTTTGAAAACATGAAAAAAAAATGAAGCCCAATGGTAATTCAGTATTTTCTTTCCAAGAGCCCCAACATTTACACAACAAAGCAAGCCATTCTGCCCATGTCTCCACCTTTATCTGGGCACAAAATTCCCACTGGCTTTCAAGGGAGTACCAGGAGCCCGGTATTACCAGCTCTTTAGGAAATGTCTTCTCCATTACCAAAGTAGCAGTCCTGCTATGCTGCCAACTTTATCTAAGTTGTGATAAGTGTTTACAAAGATTTTAACTGTAAAGATGAAATTCTCTATGGAAGGATCTTTATTTAGTAAATACTGGGATTTTTACGGCTGTGTGTAAACTACAAGCTGTTCGGAGGAGACATCATTATGAATGAGGGTGGAATAAATGAATGAAGAAAGGAGGCCACAAGAAGTTTAAAATGATCACAACAGGAAGTGCTAGAGGAGGTGAGGCCCTTGATCAACGTGCCTAAGATTTAGTGTCTGTCAGTGGCACTAACGGATGATTTACAGGCTAGTGTGACAGCTTGAATTTGTACAAAATATCTGAATATAGGAACACTGGCTCAAAAGGACCATGAGCTGTGTCTTGCTAAGCCTACCTTCGTGTTCTCCTTAATGAGCTTCAGCTGCGGACAGCTCCCAGCTCCAGAGAGCATTTCCTATCTGGGAAAGAGCTGTACCTGAGTGCGTTTGGCAGGTCACTTTCATTTGACACAATACCCTAAGGGTTGGAAGATAGAAAAAGTAGAGGAATTGTTCATGTACAAATATTTCTTTTGCCTTAAATGATTACCTACCATTTATCTGAACACCAGCAGGGCAGATCTGTCTATTTTTGTTCTTTCCCAGCAGCCAGAACTAGAAGCAACAGGTAGCTCAGATTTGATACAAAGACAAACTTTCTAACAATTGGAACTGGAATCGGCTGCCTCAAGGCTGGGCGGGTGCTCCTGCTTTGGAGGTCTTCCAGCAGAAGATGGACCATCACTCCACAGGTGTTATATAGTAGGGACTGCTTTCGGGTATGAATTAGATGACCTCATAGACCCTTTCAACTCTCAAAATCTGTGATTCTGTGGTAATAGGAAAGCGTAAAATAGAGCTTGGATTAGTCCTAAAAAGAGAAGCATGCTCATCTATGAATAGATACCCTGTAACCAAGTCTTTCCTGATTAGTCCCAACCCCTATGGATCATCTCCCCTGAATTTCTATTGTACTTTAGCCTACACCACACAATTTAGCACTTAATGATATACTGCCTTGTCCTATTCTCTAAGTTGTTTCACATACACGAGTTTTGTTTTTTTTTCTCCTAATGGATTGCCTCAAGGAGAGGAGCCACGACTTCTACTTCTGGTTCTCCATAATGCTTTTAGCACACAGGCCCTTAATCTGTGTTTACTGATTGATAATCATTTTTAGAAGTCCTTTGCAAGGGACCAGAAATGAGTTGCTACAAAAAAACTCTGCCACTTCCGCCAAAGATCTCAAATGGGAAAACATTATCTCATGGTTGTCAATAGCTCTGAATTGTTAGAAGACCCAAAAAAACACTAACACGGACATCTGGTTGTTGTCTATTACTTGGAGAAGGGCAGGCTGAATTGAAAGAGGTCAATGAAATTAAAAAAAATTATTTCTACTTTCAAAAGCCTCTCCCTTACCTCCCCTTACAAAGAGGAAAATTAAAGGCTAAGTGACAATTTGGTGGAAAGAGTAATATTAAAAGATGATTATTTTCTAACATGCTTTGAGAAAGGGTGCAGACATTCAGTACACAGAACTAAGGTTAGCACCTCTGACTGAGAAACCACTGACTAAGAGAGAGGATGGGGCCACTTGGCAAGTTCCGTCTACCAAGTTCCCAGATTGTCCCCTAATTTGAGCTGCACTTTTCCCACTTTCAAAAGACAATATCCGTGCGATAGTAGCTTGTAACCTCATTCCTCCAGAAGCACCGCTTTGTCACAGCACTGTTATTACCAAAGATGATTTCAAATGTGAACCATTTGCCAGGTAATAAATAGTCCTCAAGTTAACATTTACCAGACCATTTTATTAAATAAAAATATTTTTATATTAATTACTGCTACATGTGATTTTGAAGTGAGAGGCATCTTACTGGAGCTATTTCTAATTCCTCCTTTTAAAAAACCTTACCTTTATAGAATTTCTGTGCAATATCCATTAACTTTGCCACTGAATTTATCTACATAAGTAATCTTTATTCTCCAGAAAAAGAAAATTTCAGTGACATCTCAGGTACAATGAAAAATTACCAACCAATATCTTTTCTTTCAAGCATAGCAGATAAGAATTCACAGTACTTAATTATTTCAAAAGTATCTAGTAATATTCAACAGAGCAAGAGCAAGCTAGCTTAAACACTTCACATTCCAAATTCACTACAATAGTTACAGATCATTTCACATTTCACAACCTCTCGTTATCTTTTAAAAAGCCATTTTACATCTTAAAAGCGTTTCAAACTTACAACTGTTTTTATAAATAGGAAACAGAAATTCTGGCAATTCAAGAATGACTCCAGATGAATACATATGCATTACCCTATATATATACACAACATTAAGAGCGTGGTAGTGTACTTCTAATAGCAAATTCTTAAGCTAGAAACATTTATGAAAATTCACTAATGTACTCCTCTTAGCACCATGTTTTCCTAAAATTCCCTGTCCCAAGCTAAAAGACTTTAAAAGTTTCCAAAGAAGTCTTAAATATTCCCAAAGCTCCCCCCAGCTGAATTAAGCTAATCATGGAAACTTCCACAAGGACATCTAACTTGCTTAGTTTATTCCATAGGATTAATTGTTTCAAATTATATGTCTGTTCCAATAAGCCAAACTCAAAGATCTGAAGTAGGACTGTGAATACAACTGCATATGAGGAAAGCACGGAAATGCCTAGAACCCTCAACAAGAGAGACTTGGCATTAGATAATATGCAACTTCTAGGACTCTTCCAGGCACACACATACAAAATGTACCAATGATGTTAAGAGAAAGAACATTTTATGTATTCTAAACATTATGAGAAATATTTTCTACAAAAAATCGGTAACAGGATTTATGCTATTTAAAGTCAGATTCTCAATGACACAATTCTGGTTTGCTTAACCAACTCAAATAGAGAAACTGAAAGCACCAAGCTGAGAGGCCCTTTCCCATGCCACCATACACCAGAAGAGGTTATATCAGGAAGCAAGCACTATCACTACATATTTCCTAAGTGGGTCACATTACCTAGAATATCCTATTGGGACAAACTGTGCTCTCTGAAGTAAGAGTGGAGATCAAAAGAACAGAACTCTTTTCCTTGGAAGGGGAAGATATTTGCAGGGAAACACATTACTTCAGTGTGTGCCTCCTTGAAATATTTTCTATCCTGAAGAGGCAAACTTCACAGAAAACAAAATCACTGCTATTTGGCTTGGCATTCAGTCATCTTCGCTTAAGAAAAGTGGCACATAGCCTATCTTGAAAACATTATTCCATTAGGTAGACAAACATTTATCAAGCAATACTGCATTTAAGGCACTGTCATAGGCAGAAGCAGGGGTTTACAAAGTTGCACAAGATAGTCTCGGCCCTTAATGAGCTTATGATTTATGAAATATAAATACCAAAGGTTACAATACAAAACACTACTTTTAAGTGCAGCAAAAGTGGTTTAAAAACCTCCAAAGATAAAAGTTCAAAGGCATGAGAGATCACTTCAGTCTTAGGGATTCAAGGAGAAGGCAGCATTTGAGGGGTATCTAAGGATGGACTGGGTGGGGGAAGAAGAAAAGGAGTGAGAGAGACATTTCAAACAGAGCAAGCAACATAAACAAAAGTCACAAAGAAGGAAAATGCAGAAATGTACAAGGAACAGAAGGTAGTCCAGTTTGGCTGGAGCATAAAGCCCACACAGAAGAGCAGTTAAGATAGAAAGTCCTTTCCACATTCTGGCTGCAGTTACCTACTGCCTCCCCTCCCCTCCCACTCCTACCCTCCATCATTTTCTCTTCCTTTTTTTTCCCCAAATTCTTTTGTAAAAAAATTTACTATATTTACTTATTTTCAGGTTTCAACAATCATTTCCATAAGTTTTAAATTTTTTCTCCCTCCCTTCCTCCTCCTCCGTGAGATGGCATACAATCTTCTATGGGTTCTACACATACATTCTTATTAAACATATTTTCCCGTTAGTCATGTTGCATAGAAGAATGAAAATGAATGGGACAAGCCATGCTCTTTCTCTGGCTCACAGTCATCCTTTCTACTCCAGCCCTTGTCCTTATACTTGGGAATATCAATAGACACACTTGTGTGCCTTCAATCACTCTGGCCTCCCAGCTTGTCACCTTCCTTAGATCCCATGACCTATGCCATCTCTCTACACACAAGGCATGGTCTTACCCTTTATCTCATCATCCCTAAGTGTTTAACTGTCATGATCAAGAAGTGAAATTCTTCTGACTCTAACTTATCATTCAATCTTTTCCTGTGCCTCATCCTTCTTGTACCTTTCAGGCCAACACCCCTACTCTAGTTTTATTTTCTTCCTTTCTCAATCCTGACTCTACAGTAGTGAGTTTAATTATAATATCTTCTATTCTCAAATCCCTTTTTCCCTGTCCTACTACTACTTACACTTTGCGAAATCTTAACCTTGGATCACTTCCACCATCTACCTTCTTTATTCTGACTCATTTACTGTTTACAAAGAATCCTTCACTTGACTGTACGACTACCCTTCAAGCTCTTCTCTGATAGCTCTCCTCTTTTCACAGCAAATTCTTAGAAAAAGATGCCTATACTTACTGCTCAACTTCTTCTCCTTTAATTTTTTAATCCCTTGCAATCTAGCTTCTGAGCTCATCACTCAACGAAAACTTCTCTTTCCAAGGCTAACAATGATCTCTTAAACAAATATTTATTAAGTGCTTACTAGATATGCCAAGCACTGTGACAAACACTTGGATACAAGGACAAGTAAAAACAAAGACAGTGTCTTCCTTCAAGAACTTTAGATCCTAATGGAGGAAAACAATACATAAAAGGGATCTAAAGAGGAGGGATCTAAAAAGAGGGTGGAGTGGGGAGAGAAGTGGTACCCAGCATGGAGGAATGATTTTGAAGTCCAGAAAGTCAGGAACAAACAGGATGGAGGAAAGTCAACTGGGACTTCATAAAATGGAGGTTCCAGGAGAAACTCACCAATACAGAGTGTACGTGTGTGTGGTGATGGGGCAGTTGTGGAAGGATACTGCATAGTGAGCAGTACACAGGGGTGGCATCATGTTTCAGGGTAAGGAGACTGTAGGCATTGAGGGAAGATCCAAGATCAGACAGTAGTAGAGGCATGACTTTGAAGTTCACAAAATCAGGAACAGGGCTTGGAGGGAAATAGAGGCAGGCTGGCTCGGCCCCTTCAGAAAGACTTCACGAAGAACCCACCAATGGAAGAAGAGGAGGGCTCTTCTCAGAACCCATCCTTCTTGACATCTCTGCAGCAACTGACAGTATAGACTTCCTGAATATGCTTTTATTTCCTGGATTTTCAGGATACTGTTCTCTTCTGGCTCTCTTACCTGTCTTCCTGCTCCTTCTCAAACTCCCTTGATAGATCATCAATGATGACCCGTCTCCTACATATAAGTATATTCTAGTCTTCTGTCCTGGGACCCTGCTCTTTTGTTTACCTCAGCTCTCATGGCTTCAACTACCATTTTTATGCAGATAACTCCCAAATATACATATTCAAACCTTATCTTCTAAGGTCCAGTTCTTCATCACCAAACAGCCTATCGAACATTTCTAACTGGATGCCCCATAGACATCTTTAACTCATCATGTTGAAAAGAGTTTGTTTTTTCCCCAAACACTGCCCCCAACTTCTCTTTTTCTGGGGAGGATACCATCACCTAGAAGTCACAACTTTAGGTTCATCCTTAACTCTTCCCTCTTTGTTACTTTCCCCTGCCCATATCCAATCAGTTACTGAGTATTATTAATTATACATATACAACATATCTCAAATTTGTTTCCTTCTCTCCATTCACATGCCCATCATCTCAGTTCAAAAGCCCTGATCATATCTTGCTTGGACTACTGCAACAGCCTCTTAATTGTTTATTGTACCTCTAGTCTCCCTCCTTTCTAATACAACAGTCATATAAATATCAAATTGATATTACTAAGATAGAGGACTAACACGAGCCCTTGTTCAAAAAACTCCGGTGGTTGCCCATTGTCTTTAGGGATAAAACACAAAATTTCTGTTTAGCATTTGAAGCCCTTCACATATGGCTCCATCCTCCCTTTCCAGGCTCACTGAATCCTTTCTTTCATGAATTCCATTTTCTAGTCAAACTGTCCTTCTTACTGCTTCCTGTTGATGACATTATCTCTCTTGTCTCCATGCTTTTGTACCAGCTATTCTTCATGCTTGATATACACTCTCCTCTCTCATTTCCACTTCTTAGAGTCTCTAGCACTCCTTAAGGTTCAGCTCAAATGCCATCTTCTACCCTGACACCCTTATTGCTAATCTTTCCCCTTGAAAATTACTTTGTAAATACAAATTTCCTCTGTTGTCAATTATCTATGTTTATGTGATTCATCTCAACAGAATATAAGTTCCTTTAGGTCAAGGACTGTTTTATTTGTCTCTGTATCCCTAGCACCTAGGATGGTGTCTGGCACAGAGCACATGCCTAATAATTGCTTATAGAATGAATGTCAAATTAAGAAGTTTAGATGACTTTGTTGAATGTAGGTGATGGAAATCCCTTGAATATTTTTGAGCAAGAAAGTGAAATAATCATATATATGCTATAGGAAGATTAATATTATAGTTGTATGTATGGGATAGACTGGATGAGGGGAGAAACTAGCAATAAAAGCAGTGAAAGTAGCATGAAGCCGGCTTGAGAGTCCAGAAATTAACAAAAAAGAACATAAACTGTGATGTTTTTAAAAATGGAAAGGGAAGATGAATGTGATAAATACTGGAAATAAGAATCAATAGGAGCAGGTGAGGAATTGGAAGTAGAAAAAGTAAGAAAGGATGAGAGATCAAAGTACACCTTAAGATTTTTGAGCTGGGGGCTATAAGAGTAATACCATTATTAACAGAAATAGGAAAATCAGGAAGAACAGGTGGTTCTGTAGGAAACAAAACGAGGTCAGTTTTTAATAACCCCTAATACACTACTCAGCAACCCTTTGACCACTAGCCACCATGATCTGAGGTTTGCAGCATCCTTATACCACAGAATACCAAAATGCTCAGGTTGGGACTGCAGCAACCAGCACTCTACTGTAACAGTATTCAGCTAGAAAACTGAGGAACAGAAGACATTGGAGCAGCATAAGAGAGAAAGGGAATTGGCATCTAATTAGAGCTGTCTTCACCCTTCTGAAGTCACTTTGAAGCAGAGACCAAGGCTGGTGAAACATCAGTTCCCCAGTATTGGATGAGGCTGAGACAACTTTGAATTCCAGGACCTGGGGTAACCACCATCAAAGAGAAAAGGAGTCAGAAAGTGAGCAATAGAGGACTGTAAGGAGGATATGACTGAAATTACCAAAGACACCAGGAAGAAACAAATTTAGCTGAATACTTCAAGCATAAGCAGATAAACCAATAAGGAAGATATTAATAACATGAGAAAATATGGTCTCCAGATCTAAACGAGCTAATCCAGAGTTAAATGAGTCCAGACATGGATGAACATACATTCTTTCAAATTTATTAAAATGAAAATAAATCAACCCCAATGAGACAAAAGGCCCTAAGGATTTCCAAGAGAGAGAGAGAGGAACCAAACAAAATGTTTCTAAATGATTTAAAAGAGGAATAGGAATTGTAAAAGCAGACTTCATGGAGCCCCACAGTAAAGAATAGGAAAACTTCAATCCATCACGGCAAACCTCACCAAAGAGAACAACTGATTAGGAATTCAAATATAAATATAAGATCATAAAGCAAAAAGAGTCAACTTTTCCTCCATCAACACATACCACCTTCTTAGATAGGAAAAGATGACTTTTCAAGAGTTTCAAGAAAGAAAGTTAACAACATTAAATGCTAGAGGTCAAGTAGGTTAGGGATTGAGAAAAGACCACCGGATTTTTGTGATTTCAAAATTCTTGCTGATAAGGAAAGAGTGATCTCACTAGGGTTCTGGGGGGTGAAGTAAATGTTGTAAAAACACAGGGAATGGATACAGATTATTCTTCTGAGTATTTTGTTGGAATAACAAGTTACAGAATAAGGTTGTTTTGTTCATTTGGTTTTTAAAGAGTAATTAAGGCATATTTTTAGGTGGAGGGAAAGGAGCTAGTGAAGAAGGAGAGATAAAAGATGTGAGGGAAAAAAGGGATTATTGATGGAACAGGGGAAGCTAGTAAATTTGGGGGATGAGCTAAGCTAGCTGACCTCTGATCTTTCTGAGATGATAGGACCACTATCTGTTTTGTATTTCCTTGGCTCTCCCTTGGCTAGAGGAAGGCGGAAGTTACTTAGCAACATATTATCTTGTAGTGATTGATCATGGACTATTATGAATCACCATGCCACCACGAAACTTCACGACTGGGATTGGAAGAATGGTGGCTCAAAGAGCTTGGCCCAGAGAATATAAATGGGGAAATGCCATCATTAACTTGGGTGTGCTCTGAAGAGAAGATACCATTCTCATCTGGGCCACTAGATAACAAGACACATTTAGGACATGGGGTGGTGGTGGAGGTTAGGATGGGCAAGGCTAGTCCTGGGTAACTTTAGATTAGAAAGCTTACTTGCATCTGTCCTTCTGGGACTGGGTAGATTTTTTAAAAATATACACTTCTAATTATATTAACCCAGTGTATTGTTTCTGAAGTTGTATGATCTCTTTTTCCCTTGCAAGTGAACCCTCTTGTGGTCTAGAGGGTATAAATTATGTTGGGGGTAAAAGGGACTAGAAGTTAGAAAGCATTAGGTTACCTAGACAGTGGCAGCAGCTAAGCAGAGGAGAGACAGCAACTAACAGTTAGATAGGAGATCTCTGAAAACAAAGCAAGACAGCTCAGAGGCCATTAAAGAGCAGGAGATTCAGTGATCTTAGTTGAGGCTCAGCTAGCAGGGAAGTTTAGAAAAAGTGAAAGGTAAAGCTCTTCAGGCCAGGAGGCAAATATTCCAACTGATGTATTCCTGGAAACTGACAGCTGGTCAGAGAAGTATTACTAAGGCCCAGGGTTGTATTTTTTCTTCCTCTGCATAAAGTCCTGAGGAAAGTTTGAGAAGATAGAATCAAAGTCACCAGGAGAAAGGTTAATCTTGGAAAGGAGGAGAGGCAGATCTTTGCAAGCAGGAAAGGTGGGGTGGGAGAGCAAAAATCTCAGTAGTGAAAAGGAGATTTTTCTTTTTTCAGTAAAAGATATCGAAGTCAAATGCCAGAAGTAAGAGGAGGTAGGGTTTGGGGGGGGGGGGGGCTGAGGAACATGGACAAGGTTTCACATAGCAATTGTGAGGAGAGGTTAACATTAAAAAAAAAAAAAAGTAATGCCAAGCAGCCATGAAGGTTCAACTGAAGTTAACATTAGTTTCTAATAATTTCATGACTTTCTCCAGCCAAAAGTTCCCAGGAGCTTGGGGAGCATAGGTAGATGAGAAGGGGCTTAGCCCAGGTGGAGAACTGGCAAAAGATCAAGGTGGGGGCGGAAGACTTCGAAGGAAAGGCATTTGTTCTTTGTGAAGAAAATAATAGAGAGTTTAAAAAAACAAACTTGCTTTCAGTTCTTTCCTCTTCAAGTTGTTTACAATCAAATATTTAAAATAAGCTCAGGCCTTCCTTCCCCAAGTTGTGTGTCACAACAGTGTGATGTTCCCTCCTGGGACATTAATACATCATCCAGTGATCCCTGGAGTTGGTTAAACTGAATGATACAATGCAACAGTATGACAGTTGCAGTCAGGAAAGTTAATTTATGGAACTCAAGCAAATGCAGACTACTCAGAAAACAGTGATACTTTAGAAACATGACCACGTAGCTAAAGCACAAAACAATTTAAGTTATATTTCCCTGTATACTACTAGTAGGGTTTGTTTTGTTTTGTTTCAGACAGGGAAATAGTTAATAATATAAAAAACAATTTTATAATTAAACCACTCAGAATTAATTTTTGTGCATGTCAAATATATGACTTGATATTAATACATAAGAAAGCATTTTTAGTTTAACAGCAAATACTTGGATTTTAGATAAAACTCTAGTGTTTTTTCAAATATTTCTTGTCAATCAACTTTTTAATAATGGAGTTTATTAAAGGCACTGGAGTTCTAAAAGTATGTATTAATGCAGATATTTCATAGCATATTTTTTCTAGAGCAATCAGTCAGATAAACTTGAGTATCAATGGGTCTCTGCTTCTGAAGTTAATTTTTTCCCCAAATTACTTATCAACTTGGCTTTTTCTTTCCAAATACAATTTTCTATATATAATTGGGGGAGGGGGGAAGTAGAATTCACAATAGCTCGAGCTTCCAAAATGATTCTTCTAAAAATTATAACTGCAATTACTTTAGTTGGAATGCATAACCACAGAAATTTAGAACTAAAAGAAACTTTGGGGGATCATCTAATCCCACCCACGCCCTCCCACTGAAAAAACAGTGTGTCAGGGAGTTAAAGTGACTTAGCTCTGGTCATATGACTAATTAGTGGCTTTCAGAAATAGAACCCAGGCCTCCTGATTCCAAATCCAGTGCTGTTTCACCATCCTGCCTCTCTTCAAGGAAATGACTAATATTTTATCCCCATAAAATTTTGAACTAGCTCCTGAAATGGAACCCAAATATTCCTTTTGACAATGTGATCTAGAGGCCATCATATTATTAAAATCTACTATCCTTCAATACTAGTTTCCTTAAAAACAATATTAACTCACAACTAAGAGGTTTTAAGTCCACTGAATGTGAACTTAAAAAAATTATAACCGCATGAAAATAATAAACTGTACTGTGGTTCAGTTTTAGACTAATTATTTTCTAAGTAAGTTTGTCTTCATATATTACTGGTTAGCAAATACCCAGATTAAGAAAATATGTTCTCATTAAGTCATCCTCTCTTAGCACTAGTAGCCTCCCCATGTGGTTTTTTACTAGTGACACCCATGGGTTTTTGGGAAGTTGTTTTTCAACAGAGTAAGTGGCGTATGCTAAATAAGCATGATATAACTATCTTTTGCTACTAAATATCAAGATAGTTTTATGATCAGCATCCCTTGATCTCTAATTCTTGTATGCCTAAAGGAATGTCTTTTGAAAGGTTTGGATAAGGTTCCAACCTTTGCTTATCTTGTAGCACAGATTCATCATAGCTAGGTGCCTTTGTGTTCAAGACTTTGAGTAACTCTCCACAAGACTCCTTGGGGAATACTAAATAGCCCAGGGAAATATACACAGGCCCTAAAAAGAAAGAAAAAGCAGCTCATCTGACCTGTGTAGCTATACGGATCTGTCACAACAAAGTTCCCACTTGTCTCCAGCTCTCTGTACTCTTAAGGATTATCATGTTCTAGGCTGTATTATTAGGGATAGTCTCACAAACAACAGTAAGGAAAACCTTGCTTCTTTTGCCTCTTGTGTGATAACTTCAGGTAGCCCCAGAATGAGAGTGAGCCTACTGACTGCAGCTGCTACCTTCCTACTCCCCACAGCTCAGCTGGACTATTTTTCTTTTTACATTGACACCTATCTTCTACTAAGCACATCTCTAGAAATGACTGAAAAATGCTTGGGAAGTCCCTTCTTTGCTTAAAAAAAAGTTGGAGTCACAGGAACACGGAGTTAGAATGAAAGGGCTCTCTGAGGCCATGCAGTGCACATCACCCAGAGAGTTTCTGCCCAAAGTCACCCAGGTAGTAAATGGAAGGTGCAGGATTTAAGTCAAGGGCCTCGGACCCGTTCTACTGCTTCTACCTTGCTCACCCTTCTGCTTCTCATGATGTTCTAGGTGCAGCTCATGACCGCTGAGAACCAATGCCGAGATCAAAATGGAGATTTCCTTAAACGGAGAATGTAAGTTTGAGAACTGCTACTGAATTTGTGGTGGAAAAAATCCACATACATATCACTGTTATCAACCATTCACTGTTTATCAGGGTTATGATTCTTGTTTACAAACCACGTTTCTGAAGAAATTAGAAAATTTCCTTTACACTTTAGAGTTACTAATTAAAGACTGTTAGTATTTTCTATCACAAAAGTTAAAAACTTAGGGCAATAATGGGAGGATACAGTTTTATGGGTTAAACACAATCCTAAAAATATACATGTAAAATAAACTTTTGAACACTGATTCATACTTTGAATGGGAGTATGGGCTATTAAAAGAACTCTCTCATTAATTTTTGCATAGTAAGTAATAATTTTATGGGTTTTTTTCACTGTAAACTCTATTTTCATATTACATTTTCTTAATAAAGCATACCTATAGTTGTAGATAACAGGGCAGCATTTCAATGACACTGATAGATTTTTGCATACACTTTCAGTATAGAATTCCCTCCATCAGTTATTTAAGGTATAACATGATTTTGTATGCTCCAGAGATAATTCTAGCAAACTTACTTTTTTGTCCTAGAACCTAGGAGTTCATTTATCATTACAACATTGCTGTTACTGTGTGCAGTTTTCTCCTGATTCTACTCAGTTCACTCTGCATCAGTTCATACAAGGCTCCCCAGATTTTTTCTGAAATCATGCCACTTGTCTGGAACAACAGTGTTCCATCACAATCATATACCACAACTTGTTCAGCAATTCCTTAATTGATGGGCAACCCCTCAATTTCCAATGCTTTGCCATCACAAAAAGAGCTCCGATAAATATTTTTGTACAAATAAATCCTTTTCCTCTTTAAAAATCTCTTTGGCATACCGACCTAACAGTGGTATTCACAGCTTTATAACCCTCTGGACATCGTTCCAAATTGTTTTGCAAAATGGTTAGACTAGTTCACAACTCCACCAACAGTGCAGTAGGGTCCCTATTTTTTCCACATCCCTCCCGCATTTGTCATTTTCTTTTTCTGTATATAAGGCAATTCTGAGAAGATTTTGGATGGCAGAATATGCCATTACTGTGTCTTTGAGGCAGCCTCCGTAACCTTGCAGCACACTTAGCTGAGGCTGGGGAGTAGGATAGCTAGTGCTGATGTGCTATTTCTGACACAGGTCAATGTTGCTGAAGCTTCATAAATGCTTAAAAAATTGCGGTGACATGATGGAATAAAATGCATTTCCGAAGGACTATGTTATCTGGGTCATGCTGTCTCAATCAGTCATAATGACTTCAATTGATAAAACTTGCTTGTTACTTGACCTTTGGTATAACCTTTAATTCTAATTACCAGATGCACATAACTGCACTCTAATGGCTATTTTGACGTTGGTTACATGTATGCAGCATTTCTTTCTCTTTAGAAACACAGTAAATTCTATTATAAACAAAGTGAATCAGTTACATGCTCCCAATACATTAAAAATGCTTGTTGACTAACTGATTTTAACAAAAAACAAGAGTTCATCTTTTCATAGATGGGGAGCATTTCAAAATTGGAAATCTCCTTCACTTTTCTAGATGGAGAAAGGCTAAGTCACTTTCCTAAAATTAGGAAATATCACAAGTTGTACAAAGTTAATTTATATGAGGCCACAGGATGAATTCAGAGTCACAAGACCTAATTTTGAGTTGTTTTATTAAGGATTTATTAAACCAGCCACTGTGTTGAGTGCTCAGGATACAAAGACAAAAAAGAAACAATACCTGCCTTCAAAAGAAGCTCACATTCTCTGGAAGATGCTAAACAAGTTACTATTGTTATTATGACCCAGCACTGTCTGCTAGAAGTGTAATGGGGTACAGTGAAAGGACATCATGTTTGGAGTCAGAAAAACAGGGTTCTAATATTGGTACTTTTATTTACCATCTGTGCGATTCCAGCTATCACTTGAACTCTCTGGGCATCAGTTTCCTCGTCTGTAAAATGAAAGGGCTGGACTAAATATATTTCTAAATCTGGGCATATTAGCTAGAGTCTATTAGGCCAGTTACCTGCTTCCTTTAAAATGTTTTCTACGGCATTATTTTGGACCACGCTAAGACACTACTCAATTCTTTGACACAAGACCCAGTAACTCAGCATATTTAACTGCCATATTATTGGCCACCATTCCGGTGACTCACTTAGGTAGAGTTTCTCCTAAAGGCCTCTTAGTGTTATATAATTGGGATCAAACATAAAATATAAAGGGGAGTACTCTACGCAACTTCTTTATTGACTAAGTCAGACAACTGAGTTCACCAGTTATTTCACTGGCTATTAAAAGATACTTTTAATATCTATCCTAATTCACCCTCTCCCTGCCCTACAACTGATCTATATTATCTCCACTTCAAACTGATAAAGACAATTCTACCTCCTGTCAATATAAAACCCTGTTAATATGGATTGTTATTTTATGGATCCTTCAAACCTGCAACTAAAAGGAGTCCAAAAATTAGTTTTTAACAATCTCTCCCCATCCCCTTTGATACAATTTGGAACTCAAACACTTGCTAATGATAAAATGTTGCAGAAAGATCACAGATGAACTCCTTAGAGCATCACAAAATAAAATGTAAAAGCTAAAACAGACCTGAGAGACAAACTAGGTCCAATCTCTATCTCGTCAACAATCTTTTCTAAAACACCCAATACGTCATCCAGCCTAATCTACTTTTGGTCACCTCTGCTAGGAAGATTTTCTTTATATCAAGCCTATACTTCTACCCACTATCCCTAGCTCTTCCTTATGGGACTAAACAAGAATAAATTTAATCCCTTGACCATAAGATTGCAATCATTTCCTCAGTAAGGTCTTCTCTTCTTCTGGTTAAACATCCCAGAGTTCCTTTAAACTGTCCTCATAACATGGTCTCCATGCTTCTCATCTTCTTTGCTGTTCTGCTCTAGTTATGTTCCTGCTAGTCAAAGTCTTCTTAATATGGAGCACATATAACTATACAAAATACAGTAGAGGTGGTCTGACCAGGAAAGAGTACAAGTGTGACAATCACAAAATCACATATTTGAAAAGACAGAGGCAGCATGGAATAGTGCAGAGGTTCTTAATCTTTTGTGTGTCATGGACCCCTTTGGTAGCCTGGTGAATGTTACTGACATTTTCTTAGAATAATGTTTTTACATGCATTAAATACAAAGGATCACATATGAAAATCAATTATATTGGAATAATTGTCAAAATTAATTTTCTAAACAACTTAAAGGACTTTAGGTTAGGAATCTCTAGTAGAGATGGAAAAACAATGGGATTAAGAGGGTGAAAGCCTCATTTGGAGTCTTAATTATGACTTTGACTATCCATGTATCCATGAGAAGATCAAACCTCATTGAGTGCCATGGCCCTTATTTACAAAGTAGGAATGATAATGCATATGCTACACTCTTCACATGTTGGACAAGCCCTTGGGAAATGGTATCATGTTATACGAACATAAGCAAGGTGGAAGTCAGTAGTGACCTTAAAGTTAAATTTCTTTGGAATAGCAGGAACAAAAAGCAGATTGCAGTATTTCAAGAGAGGGAAGGGACCAGTCTTCATTTCTAATAATTCTGAAAAATGTGACTCCAAATGATTAAACTAGGGTTATATTGTACATCAGCCAAGCAACAAATTGAGAACTTGCAGATGACTACTTCAGGTGAAACAAAAAGTTTCATATTCACAAGAACATTAGCACTTCCAAGGGTATTATGATGCTAGGTCAGTGGACTTTACCAGACTTTCTTTCCTCTTCCTGGATGTGATACTTCACCACCAGTGGGGACTAGCAGAGAGCACTGATCACCCCTGAGTTGGTAAGAAGCTTAAGGTTAGGCTTGTGAGTGAGGTAAAAACTAACAAGTATGAGATTTTCCTCTGTACTAAAATACTGAGCAATAGAAACAGGTAATGGAACAAGCTGGAAGGAGTAGACAATTAACTGTGGATAATTAAGTTCAAGTAGCAAATTTGCTTTTTATTTTCAAAAATTATTTTTTTCTTGATGCATCTAGAACAGTTTTAATAGATACAATCAATATCATGATGGTATACCAAAACTCCAGTTTCTTTAGAAACAAGGAAGTCATTTAAATACCATTTATATTTCTTAACCACCACAACGACCATATCCTTCCAATAAGGACAAGATTAGGGAAATTATTGTAACTATCTCTGCAGTCCTTCCAACACAAAGTAACTAATCATGTATAATAATAATTTATTGGTTTCAGTGATATTTTAGTTCAGTTTAGTGGGGTTTATAAAAATCTCCTAACAAAAGTCCTACTCATTTGCTCTGTATGTCCTGTATAAGCTAAATTTCACAACTACATCTTGAAATATGTTTTTCACTTTTGCAAACAAATGTATAAGAAAGTCTTAGCTTTTGCTCTACTATAAAGAGTAGCAAATACATCTGTTCTTCTAAATCCAGAACGCCATACAGTATTTTCACTCTTAAAACTAGATGGTACATTCTGAGTCTAGGATAGATAGGAATTTGGTAGAACTGAAACTTCCTAAAACCATTAGGCTCAGTCCTGTTTGATTGGTTGTTGTCCATTTTCGAAGAGGACCAAAATGACACTACCATGATAAAGCGAAGTTTCAGTGTGTCTAACTGTGGCTGATCAGACCCATATGAGCTCAGAATGCTCTACCACATATTGGGCACAGATAGTCCATGTGAACATTTGGGGTGGTTACTCTAAATCTGTGCATCCTATGTTCACTTTGTGCTGTTTCAATTCTGCTTTGCTCATAGAGCACAGTACCCTTTCTAATGTGGGTATGCCATGCTGAGCAGTCCCGTGCCAGTGTCTCGAACGCTGCACAGTCAAATCCAAAGTTCTTGAGAGGGACCTTGAGAGTATCCTTGTATCGCTTCTTCTGACACCATGTGATTACCTGCCCCATGTGAGTTCTCCATAAAATAGACTTTTTGGCAAGCGTACATTTTGCATTCAAACAACATGACCAGCCCATCAGAGTTGTGCTCTGTGAAGCATAGTTTGAATGCTTGGCAGTTCGAGCAAGGACTTCAGTGTCTGGTACCTAATCCTGCCAGGTGATCCTCAGAAATCTCAGACAGTGCAAATGGAAGAAATTCAATTAACTGGCATGGCACTGGTAGCGTGTCCATGTTTCACAGCCATACAACAATGAGGTTAGCACAACGGCTCTGTAGACTTCAGTTTGGTAGTCAGTTTAATATCTCTTCTCTCCCAAACACTGAACTAGCTCTGACAACGTGTGCATCAACCTCATTGTCAATGTGTACATCCCTGGAAAGTACACTAGCAAAGTAAATGAACTTATCCACAGCATTCAAAACTTCTCCACTTGTAACCAATGGTTCCATGTATGGGTGGTATGGTGATGGCTGACAAAGCACCTGTGTTTCCCTGGTGTTAATTATTAGGTCAAAATTAGTACAGGCAGCAGAGAACTGATTCATACTTTGTTGCATCTCAGTTTCAGAGGCTGCAATGAGTGCACCATCATCTGCAAACAGAAAATCATGCACAGACACTCCCTCCACTTTGGTCTTGGCTTGTAGCCTTTTCAAATTGAAGAACTTCTCATTAGTATGGTAGTTGACCTTGATGCCATGTTCATCCTCATTGAAAGCATTTGACAACATGGCTAAAAACATTGTGTTAAGCATGGGGGCAAGCATACAACCCTGTTTCACTCCACTGATAACTGGGAAGGCATGAAGCATTGTCCACTATCCAGAACCTGGGCAAACAGGCCATCATGAAATTGACGTACAATATTGGTGAACTTCTTCAGGCAACCAAATTGTGACATAATTTTCCATAAGCCCTCACGACTAACAGTGTCAAAGGCTTTGGTCAGATCTACAAATGTTGTGTACAGACCTCTGTTCTGCTCCTGGCATTTCTCCTGGAGTTGTCAGGCAACAAAAACCATATCGACTGCTGAGTCCCACTACCGCTTCCACTGAGAAAGGACCCTACGGTCTGGTCTGCCTGTGTGCAGTGTTGTGACTACAGCTCCCCGTGTATTCGTACCTGCTAGTTCATCACCTGCCTATTGCCATAGGACTTTGAGGCCTAACAGTAAATGGTATGGGCGATGTCTTGTAATTCATGCATAAATTAGATTTAAGTGAGGCAGAGTTGCACGAAGTCATCAGCCTCACTCTTTCCTCCAGAGTCATCATAGTCCAGTGGCAGGACAGAGTCAAGATGGCTGGAGCTGGCTCAGGATGCAGCGGATGACCTTGGCATCTTCAGTGTCTAAGCACTCCACATTGCCTGCTTTATGGTCGTTGGAACAAATTGTTCTCCTCCGCCCATTCCACCAGAGGAAGTCTTCACATGCTTGGGGTAGACACACCCCAACTCACCAATGGGTTTGAGACTCCTTGGTTACCCTCAACCTCGTCTGGCCCATCTGCTGAAATGTTTTATTGGGGTGTGGCCTCTAGGCATGCTACAGCTTCTTGGAACTATAGGTGAGAGTTGGGTGGAACAGGTGGACACCAAAGGTGGAAAAAGCCCTGAAAAGGGTTCGGCAGCCATCACACCCAAGGTACTGGTCCTCCCTAAACACACCCTACACCCCAGGCTCCTACCGTTCTGACAATATACCCATTGATGGTCTTTAGATTTAACTGTAGTTAAACTTCAAAAAGGGTAGTAGTTCTCCTACTACAATTGAATAAGAAATTCTCAACTGAGAAAAACATCACAACCTGGATGTCATAATTTAGGGGTTGTTTCTCCCCTCTGAAAGCTTTGCCAATCTAATGTTTTTCTTAATTAGCATTAAAAGTAATCATACAATTTTGTAGTGTATACACAGTTTTATGTAAGTGAATGTTATTTTAATACATCTCATAATAATATAAAGAATATACTGCCACACCAAATAAATTCTACCCCTCCTTTCAAGTCATTCTGATTGACTAGGTGATGTTTGTAGCATACAAACCAGTAACAGTAAGATAAACGAAAATAATCTATCAAAATATCTGTTCAAAAGCAAGTGTCATAATAGGATCAGAAAATAACAGATGTAGAGCTAAAAGGGAATTTTGAGGTCACAGGATCATAGATTTAGAGCTGGAAAAGACTTTAAAGGTTAGCTTATTTTGCAGATGAAGACACTGAGGCTTAGAGAAGTTAAGTGACCTGCCCAGTGTCACAGAGGCAGTAAGTGGCAGAGCTAGATTTTTTTCTGACTTTAAATTCAGTGCTCTTTCCATTGCACCATGTTGCCATAGAAGACACACTTCAAAACACATGATATTTATTATCATGTCCAAATTATTGCTCTATTATCAAAAAATGACTGAGTAATTTTTTAAAAGGATATTTATTTCTCTCTACAAACCTATACCTTCTAACAGTGCTCATTCTCCACAAGTGTTTATGCTGGGGAAATGGATTAGAAGATGGACAAGGAGTAAATGGCTCATATGAGGGTACAAACTGTAAGACAAAAGCAGTTTGCAAAATTACCTTCCCAATATGTTGACTGGAATTCTAATGATCTGAAGAAGTCAATAGACATCCAGAAAAACAAATGATTGGTTTTGTTTAACAGATTCAAACTCAATATGGCAAAGTTCACTCATTAAGTTCTCCCATAAAATTAATTCACATTTTATGGACACATTACTCCCACCACCCCTCCTCCTCTAGAGAAAATTCTTTTAATATTTGCAACAGTAGTTCTCAAACTTGCTGGTCTCAGGACCTCTTATCACTCTTAAAAATTGAGTACACTCAAAGAGTTTTTATTTATGCCAGTTATATCTATATATTTATATATTTACCTTATTAGAAATTAAAATACTTTAGTATTATTATTAAAATAATTTTGACCTTGTGGACCCCCTGAAAGGGATCTGGGGGCCACCAAGGATCCCTGGACCACACTTTGAGAACTGCTCGTTTAAAATAATTAACTTCTTTTTAAAAAATTTCAAGAGGTTTTTACTGTATTTTTTTCATTTCATGCAATCAAGTCAGCCACTCTGAATACTAAAGCTCTATATTGTCTTTCAGAATCAGTAACAGTAGACAGGATCCATCCTTTGCAATGCCTCTCAAATCCATCCTTTCTTTCCATTTCTAGGGCTTACCACCCTAATTCAAAATTTTACCACAGCTTCCTGACTCATCTTCCTGCTTCCAATCTTTCATATATGCTACAATCAGATCACAGTCTCATAGTCTCTGAAATGAGTCTAAGTCCAACAGAAAACATACAGCCTGTAATACAGTGATATCAAATAGAAAAGGGGTACATAAAGATACCTGCAGGGAGCACATTTACTTGGAAAACCACATATTACCAATGCCTATGTTCTCCTGTATTTATATTTATTTTGTTAAATATTTCCCAATCTGATTCAGACGGCACTCAGCAATGCTGCTGCCATGTACGGGAGTACTGTGTGTTTGACATCTTGGCTGTATACTACTGACAGATTGAGATTCCTAAAATATCACTTGGTGATATACTCCAATGTTGAAAAACCTTTGGTTGGTGGGTTACTCATTGCCTACAGGATACAATCTGAACTTAGCCTGGAATTCCAGTCCCTTCACTGAGCCTAAACTAATCTTTCCATTCTTATCTCTCACTTTTCTTTGCTCCAGCTGAAACTGTTTATTCATTATGTCTTCTTGTGCTTTCTCTGCTTCTCCAACTTTACTCTGTAAAGTACTATATTCCTACTGCTCTCTGATCATCTAAATCTTAACCAAGCTTCAAGGCTTAGTTTTAATCCCAGAACTCTGAAGCTTTTCCTGACTCCATCTAGAAATGGATTTTTTTCTTCTTTGAAACTCTATAGCATTTATCTGGGTGATTCATCTGCCTGATTATCATTTATTGCCTGGTATCATTTGTGATTGGTTATCATTTCAATTTTTGCATTTTCTATATAGTAGGCATTCTTCTCATCAATTCACATCCACAAGTAAGAATCCACCATAAAAGAAATAAAAGACAGCATAGTGTAGTAGAGACCTGAACTTGGAGTTAAAAGGTCTGGGTTCAAATTCTGCCTCTAATCATATACTAGCTATGCAGTCATAAATAGGTCAGTTAACCGCTCAGTATCTGAGGCAACTCTTTAAGATTATAATTTACAAATGAGTTGTCAACCTGCATTAGTGGAAGAAATTTCCACATTGGTAGTTCCCTACACAGATAAAACCATAGGGCCAAATAAAAATAAAAGGAAGAAAAAAAAAGAAACACTGTGCTAGGTGCTGGCAGAGATGTAAAGATTAAATAAAACTCAGTCTGTGCCCTTGTGGAATTTCTAATATATAATAAGGATATATTACAGAGCTGGTTGAATAGTTTGACCCAAATAGTAGCCAGTAATGCTGTAATGTTAACTTGTACAGAAATTTCTAACAGAGGGCACAGGAATCTGTGCTTAGCCCTGTGCTATTTCACATTTTTGTTATTATCTTGGATAAAGGCATAAATGACATATTTATCAACTTTGCAATAAAGCTGGGATGGGATAGCAAGTCAGAATCTAAAAACATTATGGCAGGCTAGAATGGTGAGTTGATTCTAATACATGAAATATAGTAAGAATGAGTAAAGAGGGTTACACTTAGGTACAAAATGTAAACTTTTCAAATACCAGATGGGAGCGATGAGGATAGACGCATTTCATCTGAAAAAAAGATGTGTATGTTTTAATAACTTGCAAGCTCAATGTGAATTAACAGTATGATACAGCAGTCCAAAAAGCCAATGAGATCTCAAGCTGCCTTGAGAGGCACAATTAAGGAGGAAAGTTCTGCTACATTCTTTTGTGTTCTCACCATTTTGGGAGTATTAGGTCCAATTCTAGGCATCACAGTTGGTCAAAGACAATGATAAACTGGTGAGTATCCAGAGGAAGGACACCAGTGTTGTATCTGTTCTGCCTGGCCTCTGATAGCGGAACTAGAAGCAATGGGTAGATGTTTCAGAGGCAGATTCTGATGTGATGTAAGAAAAATCTGCCTAACAGTAACAGCTATATAAAAGTGAAATGGATTGCCTCTGGAAGTGATGAGCTTTGTTGAAAAGAAATTCTTACTCATTTATAAGGTAGACTAGAAAGCCTCTGAAGTTTCTTATGACTCTGAGGTTCTATGACACATGCAAAAATAACTACAAATATGTGATAAGCATATTAAAAGGCAAAAGCAAATAAGTATATGATGTCAAAGAGGGGAAAATCATTGTTAACTAAGTAGGGCGAGAGGAGAGAGGACAAAGGAAGGTTTTATGGAGGAAGTGGTATTTAGGCTTTAAAAGATGGGTAGATTTCAAACATTTCTTGATGACTGATTACTACAGAAAAAATTTTAAAACTGGACATAACCTCAAAGGATATAACAAAGTCCTCAGAATGATGATGCTTGTTTTGTTCCTAGCCAGGCATTCATTTGTTGCCCTGTGTCCTTATTTGCCCTCTTCCCTCTTCCCGGGGGG
>CM053769.1:543165533-543202558 GCA_028658325.1 Potorous gilbertii
GAAGCATCTAAAATCTGCACTGAATGGTTTATTCTCTGGCAAAAGAATCAACCACATAGTTCAGCCAAATAGCCAAAGCAGATTCTTAATTCAAAATCTGAAAGACCAGCTGAGCTCACCATTATGCTTCGCATAGGTTTCAGAGCCTATAAATCTGTCAATCAACAGGTATTTATTAAGCACTTAATATCCACCAATCAATGTGCTAAGCATTGGTTATAGGAACAGAGGCAAAAACAATGCCTGCCATTAAGCAGCATACATTTTAAGGAGGACAGCATTCAGAAAGATTGTTTCCTCTAGATTTCCATTTCAGGGTTTATCCGAACATGGAGGATCTTCAGAAAATTTGAGTAATTCCTCAGGTGATCAGATGATTGAAATCACTTTAAAGCACAGCTTGGGAGTCTTTGAGAAAAATAAGGAATAGAACTCTCAAAGTCTCCCGGAACTTCTAAACCAACTCCTGAAGCTTCGTTAACATTATGCTCTGGATCTTTTGGCACGGCTTATAAAGCAGGGTAGACTGCCAGGACTTGTCTGCTCCAACCAAGACCTGGCCCTGAAGATGTCTTCTAAAAATAATAGTTGGTATTTACTTAAATGTTTGCAAAATCCTGTAAATACATTATCAGATGTGAGCCTATGTAGCACTTCCTCAAGGTCAGACCTTGGGCTTTAGCAATCGTAAGGGTATGCCTCAGATAACCAGCTGGAATTTGTGAACCCTGCTATTCACTATTCAATTTAAGCCTTTAAACCATCTACTCTGCTGCTCACTAAATTCTGAAACAGATGAAAAATACTCACAGCTTTATATGGAAGATTAAAAAACCTAGATAAAAAGAAACAAACCAACTACTGGCATGAAGATGAACAAGTCTTCTGGAACCAGAATTGCTCTCCTAATGCTAATACCTCTCAAAATAACTATATGAAGATAGTTCTGAAAAAGAAACAAAAAACAAGCTAACTGCATTAACACTGAGCTACATTTCTCACACTGATCAAACCGAAGACATGAAGTTAGTCATATTAAAAATATATTTCTTTTGAAAGTCAGAGAAACAAGGATATCCCTTTCTAACACATTAAGCAAATTTCTCCATTGTTGAAAGCACAAAAATACTGAACTGTTAAAAAAAAAAAAACCCAAAATGTTGTCATTGTAAAAACAAGCTAGGTTTTTTTAAAAAAGCCTGCCCTTTCTTGTTGGCCATTGGCCAAAATACCTCCCATTATGTCTATCATCATATTCCTGTGCACTAAAATCAGGGCTCAGCAATGGGGTACAGGCTACTAACCACCATTATTTTCTTAGCTGGAAGGAGAAAGGATAGAAGGAGGGGGAGGGAAGTGGATAAGAAGATTCCCCACCTCAAAATGCTCCTCCCACACTTGGCCAGTTCAAGCTTCAATAAATTTGCCTTTTGGTAAGGTTAAACCCATAAACCACCCATATCCCAGAATGAATTATTTTGATGACCTAATCAAAATTGGATTCTTCCAGACACCTGAAGATCTATGAAAACTCTAAAAGTCAGAAATGGCAAGAGGCATTCCTTCCTGGAGAGAGCAAGAAAGTGTCCCCTCTTTATCACTACTACTTCAGTGAAACTAGCACAGGTGACTATTACCTGTTACACCCAATACTTCAATGTCTTAATATGATATCTCACTGGTGATTTCCTACTTCCAATACATACTATGTATACACATGTAGACTCAAAGACACTCCCCCCCCAACATTTTTAAATGCAAAAGTATGATCTCATCACTTCACTGCTCCAAAACTTTCCAGTTCCCCTTTTACCTATGGAAGGTATAAACATGGTGGATACCCACTCAATGAGCTCCTCTGGCTCCATTACCTCCAAGATCAAACATAAATGCCCTTGTTTGGCATTTAATGCTCTTCATAATCTAGTCTCTTCCTACCTTTCCAGTCTTTTCACATTTTATTCCCCACTAACCAGGGTTATGCTGGTAAATGTTTAAAACCCAGCTCTAAGTAATTCAGAACTATGCCTAAAGGGCTATAAAAATCTGCATACCATTTGACTCAGCAATACTGCTTCTAGGGCTATATCCCAAAGACATCATAAAAATGAAAAAAGGACCATATGTACAAAAATATTAACATCTTTTTGTGATGACCAAGAACTGGAAATCGAGGGGGATGCCCACCAACTGGGGAATGGTTGAACACACTGAAGTATATGAATGTAGTGGAATACTATTATGCTATAAGAAATGACGAACAGGAAGAGTTAAAAAAAACCCTGAATTTACATCAACTGATGCTGAGTGAAGCGAGCAGAACCAGGAAAACATTATACACAATAACAGACTGTGTGAGGACTGATTTTGATGGACTGCACTTTCTCAGCAATGCAAGAACCTAGAACATCTTCTAAGGACTCATAATGGAAAATGCCATCCACATCCAGAGAAAGTACTATGGAGTCAGAATGCAGAATGAAGCAGACTATTTTCTCTTTTGTTATGTTTTGTTTTTCTCATGGTTTCTCCTATTCGTTTTAATTCTTCTATGCAACATGATTAATGTGAAAATGTGTTTAATAAGAATGTTTGTGTAGAGCCCATAACTGCATGCCATCTTGGGGAGTGATGGGAAAGGGAAGGAGAAAAAACTGAAAACTTATGGAAGTGAGTGTTGAAAACTGAAAACAAATAAATTAATATATCTTGAACAAAAAAAAAAACCCCAACTCTCTAGAAAAAAAAGTATGATGGACACATTTTTTTAAGTTTAATCCATGCTGTTAACATTTCTTCCATTATTTTAAATAGGGACAATTAGCAAAACAATACGTTAAACCTTGATTTGTAGTGTTTACCAATTTCTGATGTATAAATACACTGGAAATTTAATAACAGGATGTACTGGAAAGAGCTGTCTCCAGCATGTCCCTGTCTCTACTGCATTTTATGATCCAGTTACACTGGCCTACTTGCAGTTTCTTGAACAAAACACTCCATACCTGTGCACTGGCAAAGGAATTCAGCTATCTGATGCCTGGAAGGCTCGGCCCCCTCACCTGTGCCCTCTTGATTTCTCTGGTTTTCTTAAAGATTCAGCTCAAAGCTTTCTTCTTTAGGAGGCCTTTCATTGTCCCCCTGGATGGTAGTCTGCCCTCTTAGATTACCTTCCATCTAATTAGTATATGTTTTGTATGTACCTGGTTATTTACATATTATCTCCAGCCACAGAATGTTCCCGCCTTAAGGGTAGGAGCTGTTTTTTGCCTTTCGCATCTTCCAACACACAGCACAGTACCTGGCAAATAGTGAGTGCTTAATAAATCCTTGTTCATTGCCTTTATGGACACATTACCTTAGCACTGAGGCAGCATAGTATTAAAAAATTGTATCTGGAGTCAGACAATCTGCTTCTTACACTGAACATCTTCTGGTCTTGACAGAGTTAAAATATTAACTTCTCTGTTTCAGCATCTGTCAAACGAGTGGTTTGGACTACATGAATGTTTCTTAAGGATCTTTATTCCACAAACCCCTTTCAACAACAAAAACAAAAAAGTGTGCTGTGAATCCCCAGAATAATTTAATAAACTCCTCCTAATCTTTTCTGTTGTTCAATTGTTTTTCAATTGTGTCTGACTGTGACTCCATTTGAGGTTTTCTTGGCAAAGAGGCTAGAATAGTTTGCCATTTCCTTCTCCACTTCATTTTATAGATGAGGAAACTGAGGCAAAGAGGGTTTAAGTGACTTGGCCAGGATCACATGGCTAGTAAGGGTCTGAGACCATATTTGAACTCAGGAAGATGACTCTAGGCTCAGGGCTCCATCCACTGCACCACCTACTTGCGCAATGCTGTTTTAGATTTATTCATTAAGTACTTACAATAAACTACAATGATAACTTTTGTCCCCAAAAGCTCCAAATTAAAACATGTCATATAATTATAAAATATAGATTTTATTCTATGTATCATTAGGCAAAATCTAAATATAAAATTATAATGGTATCTTTACAAAAACTGACTATATATTCAGGCATAAAAACCTCACAACTTGTAAATACAGAAAAGCAGAAATATTAAATGCACCCTTTTCAGACCATAATGTAATAAAAATTACATTCAATAAAGGTCCATGGAAACACATATTAAAAATTAATTGGAAACTAAATAATCCAATCCCAAAGAATAAGTAGAACATAGAAAAAATCTGAGAAACAATAAATAATTTCATTAAAGAGAATGACAACAATAAGGAAACACACCAAAACTTATGAGATGAAGCCAAAGCAGCACTTAGGGGAAAATGTATATCTCTAAATATATCAATAAAATACAGAAGAACAGATTAATGGACTGAGCATGCAACTAAAAAAACTAGAAAAAGGACAAATTTAAAATCCCCACTAAAGGCCAATTTGGAAATCCTGAAAATCAAAGGGGAGATTAATAAAATTGAAAGTAAGAAAACCACTGAACTAATATAAACAAAAGTAGAAGCTGGTTTCATAAAAAAACAAAACAAAACAAGTATACCATCATAATTTGATCTAAAAAAACCCCAAATTACCAGATTCAAAAAAGGAAAGGGTCAATTCACCACCAACGAAGATGAAATTAAGGTAATTATTAGGGAGCTATTTTGCCAAATTGTATGCCAATAAATCTAACAATCTAAGTGAAATGGATATTTACAAAAACATAAACACACAGATTAACGGAAGAATAGACTACTTAAATAACTTCATATTAGAAATTGAACAAGCAATTAATAAACTCCCAAAGAAAAATCCCCAGGACTAGATGGATTCATAAGTGAGTTCTTTCAAGTATTTAAAGAACAATTCATTTCAATACTATTCGGAAAAATAGGCAAAGAAGGAGTCCTACCAAATTCCTTTTATGACACAAATATGGTGCTGATACCTAAATGAGGAAGAGCAAAAACAGAGCAAGAAATATCTCTATTGAGTATTGATGTGAAAATTTTAAATAAAATACAAGCAAGGAGATTATGTATCACAAAGTTCATACAATATGACCAGGTGTGATTTATACCAGGAATGCAAGGCTGGTTCAATATTAGGAAAACTATGAGCATAACTGACCATATAGATAACAAAACAAGCAAAAGTCATATGATTATCTCAATAGATACAGAAAAAGCTTTTGGACAGATGCAACACTCATTCCAATTTTTAAACGTACTAGAAAATAGAGGCATACATGAAGTTTTCCTTAAAATGACAAGTAGTATCTATGTAAAACCATTAGCAGGCATCATCTGTCATGGAGATAAAGATAAGCCTTTCCAATAAAATCAGAAATGAAGCAACAATGCCCATTATCACCACTATTATTCAATATTGTACTAGAAATGCTAGTTATAGCAATGAGAAGAAAAGGTAATTGAAGGAATTAGAATCGGCAATGAGGAAATAAAACTATCACTCTTAGCAGATGGTATGATAGTATACTTAGAGAATCCTGAAGAATCAATTAAAAAACTAAATCAACTAAAAAACTGGAAATAATTAACAACTTTAGCAAAGTTGCAGGATATAAAATAAACCTACATAATCAGCATTTCTATATATTACCAACGAAGTCCAGCAAGAAAAGAAAGAAATCCATTTAAAATAACTGCAGATAATAAAAAATATTTGGTAATCTACCTGCCAAGACAAACCCATTGTGTAATTGTGTATGTGAACACAATTACAAAACAGTTTTCACACAAATAAAGTCAAATTTAAACAACTGGAGAATATTAATTGCTCATGGGTAGGCCAAAAGAATATAATAAAAATGACAATTCTACCTAAATTATTTACTCACCATACCAGTCAAACTACCCAAAAATTATTTTATAGAGCTAGAAAAAATAACAAAATTCATCTGGAAGAACAAAAGGTCAAGAATATCAAAGCAACCAACCAGTGGAAAACATGCGAAGGAAGGTGGTATACTAGCATCATATCTCAAACTGCATTAGGAAGCAGTAACAGTCACAAGAATCTGCAACTGGCTAAGAAACAGAGTGGTGGATGAGTGGAATAGACTAGGTACACAAGGCACAGTAGCAAATGACCATAATAATGCAGTGTTGGGGAAAACCAAAGATCCATACTTTTGGGACAAGAACTCACTATTTAATAAAATCTGCTGGGAAAACTGCAAAACAGTTTGGCAAAAACTAAGTAGAGAACAACATCTCACATCATATACCAAGATAAGGTCAAAATGGGTACATGATTTACACATAAAGGGTGATATAATAAGCAAATCAGGAGAGCATGGAATAATTTGCATGTCAGATCTATGAAAGAAATTAGGACCAAACAAGACATAGAGAGCATCAAAAAATATAAAATAGATAATTTTGATTATATAAAATTTAAAAGTTTTTGCAGAAACAAAACCAATGCAACAAAGATAAGAAAAGCAGAAAACTGGGAAAAAATATTTATACCAAGTTTCTCTGACAAAGGCTTCATTTCTCAAATATATAAAGAACTGAGTTAAGCTGATAAGAATACAAATAACTTTGCAGTGGTCAAAGGATGAGAACTGGCAGTTTTCAGGCAAAGAAACCAAAGCTATATATAATCATATGAAGAAATGCTCTAAATAGCAATTAGAGAAATGCAAATTACAGCTCCAAGGTACCACCTCACATCTATCAGACTGGATAATATGATAGAAAAGAAGAATGATAAATGTTGACGAGATGTGGAAAAATTGGGACACTAATGCGTTATTGGTGGAGTTGCAAATAGATCCAGCCATTCAGAAGAGCAATTTGGAACTATGCCTGAAGGGCTATAACACTGTGCACACACTTTGACCCAGCAATAACACTACTAGATTTATATCCTAAAGAAATCAAAGGAAAAGGAAAAGGACCCATATGTACAAAAATATTTATAGCTATTCTTTTTAGGGTGACAAAGAAATAAAAATAAAAGGGATGTACATCAATTCAGGAACAGCTAAACAAGCTGTGATATATGATTGTGATAGAACACTATTGTGCTCTAAGAAATGACAAGCAGGATGCTTTCAGAAAAACCTTGTAAGATTTACATGAACAGATGCAAAATGAAGAGAGCGGAACATTGCACACAATAGTATTGCAACAACAATACTGTAATGATGATCAACTGTGAATGACTTAGCTATTCTTAATAATAAAATTATATAAGACAATTCTAAAGGATTTATGATGCAAAATGCTATCTACTCCCAGAGAAGGAACTTAGGGAGTCTAAGTGTAGATCAAAGCATACTTTTTTTTTTACTTTATTTTTCTTGGATTTTTTTGGTGGGGGTCTATGTTTTCTTTCACTGGATGATTAATATGGCAATATGTTTCCCATAAGGTGCACACGTATAACCCATATAAAATTGCCTGCCTTCTCGATGTGGGGGAGAGACAATTTGGAACTCAATTTTTTTTTAAATTAAAAAACTGTTTTACATGTGAATAAAAAAAGCAAGTTCTTAAAAAAATTAAGTGATCCTTAAAATGAAAAAAATCCAAAATATACAAAATTATAAAGCTGGTTATAAAATAATTACAAATATTTTGTATGGTGCATTCTGTATTATTAAAAGAAATAATCCAGCAAGACCTCATGTACTTATTATTATCTGCAAGACTTCATATTAAATGTATTTTGCTGAATATGAATAACATTTTTAATGAAATAAGTTGCAACTTGGAAGATGTTTAACATAATATAATAACATGTAAACTTAATTTTGATGTTGGGGCTTTTTGTTTGAACAAAGGTTTGCAATACTTGGCTCAACATCAAATGCTGTTAAAAATCTTGTTCTGCATGGAGTTTTGTTTCTGTATATTTATTTAAAACAAGAATAAAGTGAAAATACTCACACAAATATGTGGTAGAAAATAGTTGAAGAATTTCACAAGTTCGTTCGCTGAAAAATGTAAATTCATTTAAAAAAATTTTAGACTCCTAATCAACTGAAAAAAGTGAGTAACTAGTTATGATATAAAATACATACCTTTCTATGGGCTAAAGAAAAGTACTATATTAAATGATAAATGTCTGACTGCTTCTATTGCTTCCTTTTTAAAACAACATTTGTACACAAAGTAATCTTTAAAATGAAAGACTCTTTGGACATGACTTTCTTCTTTACTACCAACGGCACACAACTATACTTCCACAAAATCATTAGTGAGTGACAGACCATTGTCAACCAGTTCATTTGAAAATCTGCCTGAGAGAATAGTAACATAAATGAAGGATGAGTTTAAATCAGAAAATATAAGGTTTGTTTGCAATATAAGGTTTGTTTCTGCAAAACACTTGTGATGGTCTGTGATAGATTCAAGAAGGTTTGCAATATGCATGCTGAGTGATTATGGTTTTCAAAAAGCCTGGTATTTGTACTCTAAGAACACAAAAAAAGGGTAACGTTTTGATCACATGATTACACAGTTGATGAGGTACAATCACTGGGTATGAGGGGAACAAGGGAGCTATTCTGGTGCATTATACAGAATATAAATGAGGCATGCATCTATCACCTATGGGGAATCACTTTGTACTCAAAGGTTGAACGCTTCTGGCAGTTTGGAAACAATTTGATGACAAATTGAGAAACTACAATAACATGTCGTGCTTAGAAACAGCTGAATATAACTTCTGCATGAACTACAAAATCATTGTGTGTATGGCCACGACATGCTAAAGCAAACCTATAATGCTTCAAACATGCATATGCTTACTATTACAAAAGAAAAATATACTTGTACAGTGAATGGAAATTTTTTTTACTGCTTAATGCACCATTAAAGAAGCCTTTGGGCCAATACTGTAAACCCTCAAGGTGTTCTTAAATCTCTAACTGGAAACTACACCCCAACATGGCACCAATCGATAGTTTTCTCAAATCAATTCAAATCTTCAGCAAGCATTTATGAAGTAGTAACTATATATGGCGGGCACCATACTAGACCCAGAGGATACAAGGACAAAAACCAAACAATCTTTGTCCTTAAGGAATCTACTAAGGAGAAGTACCATGTACATAGATAAACAAATAATATATACAAAGTAATTTGGGGAGGGGCATTAACATCTAAGAGGGATGAGTAAAGGACTCCTGAAGGAACTTGAGAAGAGCCTTGAAAGAAGTTAAGGATTCCAAAAGAAATAGGTGAAGAGTATGAACATTCCAAGCATGGGAGATATCAAGTCAGAAGATGGAATCTTTAGAACAGGGAAGAGAAAGTAGGCCCGTTTGTCTAGAATGTACAGTGTATGAAGAAGGGTGATACGAAATAAGTTTGGAAATACAAGTTATTGCTGGGTTGTCACAGGTTTTAAATGTCAAGTTGATTTATGTTCTATCCTAGAGCTGTGATCAACCTTTTTTTTTGTACCATAGACCCTTTTGGCCTTCCAATAAAGACTATGAGCTTCTTTTCAAAATATTATTTTTAAAACCATAAAGTAAAATACACAGGATTACAAAGAATTCTAATTATATCGAAATGAAATTTTTTTCTCATCCAATTCCATGCATTCCCTAAAATCTATCCATGGGATCTCAAAGTGGTCTGTGGAACCAGCTTAAGAACTCCTGTCCTGGAGGGATTAAGGAAACTTAAATGTTAGGAATATAAATTTTTGCAGCTATGAAGAATTGATTGGAAAGGAAGAAAGTGTAAGCAGAATGACAAATTAAGAAATTACTTCAATAATCTATGAGAGAGGTAATTAGGGTCTGAATTAGATTTGTAGTCATGTGAATGAAGAGAAGAAGACAGATGTGAGAGATATACATGTAGAATTGACAAAATTAACAACTACTGGATATAAAGGGTGAAAAAAATGGAACGAGTGACTCATAGATTATGAACATGGAAGACTAGAAGGCTAGTGGTACTCTTGACAGAAACAATGAAGTTGGGAAAGCAGGTGAGTTTAGGAGGAAAGATTATGAGTTCCACTTGGAGATTCATAATTTAAGTTTGAGTTATACTTCAAAAGTTTGAGATGTATCTGGGGTTATCAAAGTGAAGTTGTCCAGTAGGCAACTGGTGATGTGAGATTGAATTCTAAGGAAGAAATAAGGGATGGATATTTACATTTGGGAGTTATCTGCAAAGACATGATCACTGAACCCAGAGATATTAATAAGAACAGTGAGAATGTAGGAAGCGCAGGACAGGCAGACAGGCAGGCATGCACGCACACACACACACGCAGTAGGGCACAGAAGATAGCCTTGCAAAGAAGAAATAATTATGCTTTAACAAGACTGGACTACTCACTGATCCTCAAATTCATCTTACGTTTTATTCTTCTCCCCAATCTGCTTCCTTCCTCCTGCTGTTCCTTACATCTAGAATGACCTTCATCAATCTGCCTGTTAACAATATACCCATTCTTCAAAGCCTAGCCCAAATACCACCATATACTCCAAGAAACTTTTCCTGATCTCCCTGCTGAGAGAGGAAAGCTTCTTCCTTTTACAACAGTAACTTCTCACATATATGGAGCCAGTCAATGCTTTTCTCACATGAGGAAGACAGGACAAGGATTATTTCTATTTTATATACAAGGATACTGAGGCTTAGAGAAGTTAAGACCCTTACCCACATTAGAAGTCAGTTTAAGTTCATCAAGAACAAAGTCAGACAAGATTAACTTCCTAACTTCCTTTAAAAAAATTACAATAGATAAAGAAATACTACACACACAATCTGCCTCAATTTTAGGAAGAAGTGAGACAACACTTGTTAGGGATGTCCTCTGTGGGCTTCCTGCCCAGGTACAGGTTAGATGATAACACACTAGAGATCTTACACTACTCTAATTCTAGACTATGGCCTCTCTAGGCTTCAGGTTCCTCACCAATACAATAAAATGCTTGGTCTAGATTACCTCAAAAATCCCTTCCAGCTGAAAATTCTAAACCATGAATCATTCGCTTTTGCATTCAAACATTCATTCAATAAATCTTTAGTGAGTCTATAAGGTACTAAGTTACATACTCTGGAGAATGAAACAACAAATAAGATATGGTCACTGCCCGATAAGTTTATAATCTAGAAGGGTATGGAAAACAAATATACACATAAAGCAGAATGTGATAAGTACCATAAAAGAAATACAAAGTATAATAAGTATTCAGAGGAAAAAGAACAGGGAAAAAGGTAAAAAGTGCTGGCTAGAATCCCTGAACAACTCAGTTGGTTTAACAAAGGCCAGTGGGATGAATGCTCTTTAATATTAATTTCTTCTTTATTACAGAGATTATGATAGTCCTATCAAGGAGAAAGAAACCCACAACAAGAATTAACTAGTGCCTCAGAAACCTGATAGCTTACACATATGGACCATTTTTTGTAATAATCAACTTGTACTGGGAAAGTAGAATAAAGGAGAGGCCATAAATTCTATGGGTCACTTCTTTTGGTTTTAGACAGCAAAGTTTATTCAGTGGATTGTCTTTTAGAGATAATTTGTTAGGATTATTATATATATATATATCTTTATATTACTATTGCACATATCATATTACAATCTCTTTACATCAAAGTTGTTAGTTTATTTTTAATTACTTATTATTTTCACTTTATCATAGACTCACCGATTCTTTTCCAGCTCATTGTGTGTAGACCTGGAAGATGAGTAAGAGAGAAAGAGAAAGAGGAGAGAAAGAGAGAAAAGAAAGAAAAGAGAAAAAGAAAGAGGAAAAAAAAGATTAGCCAAGTTCTACTGCTGAGGGAGCAAGTCAATCACTAATGATACTACTAGCACATTCCAATGAATATCCCTAAATAATAAAAGATATAGTACCTCTCTAATTCTACTTCTAAAAGCGAGTATCTATTCACCTAAATTTACTTATTTGGATTCAATGTTTACTGTTTTCATTGGGAAAAATACTAGTCAAATATTAAAGGTAAAGTTATGTAATTCTATTAATAAAAGCAGTACTGAATTGTCTCAAGCTCTTTTTTGCTATGGAGAAATTGTATAACAAGTACAAAAGGAACATTTTATTGAAAACTCTAAGATACCAATATGGTTGCTTAAAATGGTTAGGGTTGTACCTGAAAAAAAGGGGTAAAGTTGAATAGCTAAAAAATTCAAGATCCCAACACCAATTATTAGAATTACTGCAATCATTAATAACTATTAAACATTTTAGTTCAATTTTGACTCCTTCAAAATAAGACTATCAGGTCTACACCATACAACTTCAATATTATGACATTTTCACCAAGCTATTGAATAGTGTCAATGAATTCAGTTCCAGTTAATAAACATTTAATAAGTGCTTGCTATGTTCTGGGTGTTACTTAGTTAAGCAATGAGGATACAAAGACAAAAATGACAGTCCCTAAGACCTTACACTCCACTGGAGGGACATAACATACACACCAATAAATAAATACAAAGTAATTACAGAAAGGAGAATGGACAAATAACTGGGGTGCAGTGGAGAAAGAGAGATCAGGAAAGGCTTCCCATAGGATGTGGCACCTAAGTGGAGCCATGAGGAAACTAGGGAGTCTTAAGAGGTAGAAGGAAGGGAGAGTGCATTCTTGACATGGCAGATGGCTTATGTAAAGTCAAAGACACAGGAAATGCAAAAGCTGAATTCAGGGGACAGCTATTATTAATCCAGTTTGGCTGGAGTGTAGAGCTCATGAAAGGGAGTAACTGGAATAGTAAGACCTGGATTATGAGAGTATTAAATGCCAACCTGAGAGGTGTGCATTTTTATTCTAAAGGTAATGGGGAGCCGCTAAAGGTTGAGCATGGGTAGGACTATAGTCAGATCTGTAATATAGGAATACTAGTTTAACAGTGGAGGATAGGTTTGAAAGGGGAGAGAACTAGAATTAGGTCAATTAGAAAGCTACTGGAATACTCTAGGCAAGAGTATAAAATATGGGAATGAACTAATGTAGAAGTTACATGAGTCCAGAAAATGGGATAAATGCAAGAGATGTTGTGGAGGTAGAATCTTGGGAACTGAACTGATTTCCAAGGTGCGGGGAGTCAAGGATGACTGGAAAGTTATGAACCTGAGTAATGAGGACAGCGTGCTGTCAAAGGGATAAGAAATTGGAGAAAATTGTAAGTCTGAGGGGAAATGAGTTTTCTCCTGAGTATTCTGAATCTGAAATGATAGGGGGGAACATGATGGAGACAGAGATGTCAGATGGAGGGCAACAAAAGGCTAGGGGTAAGGAGAGAGTTTAGGGCTAGGGATGGAGATTATGAAGTCATTTTCATGGCTGCAATAGTGCAGTAGTGAATATGACACTGGACTGAGGACAATCTGGGTTTAATCCTGCCCCAATCACTTACCAGCCACATGACCTTGGGAAAGTCACTCAACCTTTCTGAGTCTCAGTTTCCTAATTTGTAATATAAGTGAGTCAGGCTAGACCTCTAGGGTCCACTCCAGTTCTAAATCTATGCTATGTTAAGATAAGATCACCAAGCACTGAGAGGGAAGAGAAAGGGTCCAGGACAAAGCTTTAGATGTTATCTATAATATATGGATGATAATCCAGCAAGTTCAGACAGACGGGCAGAAAATACAAACGGAACAATGTGAAAGGAGTAAAAAGCATCCAAGTATGTTGACAGGGTCAAAAACTAAAGATATCAAGTTAAATCAAGACAGAAAAGAACACTGATGGAGCAGTTAAGAGACCCTTGGAAACCTGAGAGAAAAATCTGCGTAGAGTGGTATGGTCTGATACTAAATTGCAAAGGATTAAGGAGTGAATAAAAAGCCAAGGAAATGGAGGCAATGGAGGCAATGGATTTACATGACCCTTTCCGGAAGTACTTGGACTACTCCCTGCCTCTCTCCCCACTCCAGTCCATTTTCCACTGAGCTGACAAATTCTCCTACTGGGAAGGTCTGACCATAACACCTTCTCTCTGATTTCCAAAACTCCAGCAATTCCCTATCACCTCCACAATCAATGATAAAATCTTAAGTTTCCATCTTTCTTTATCCTTCTTCTCTTCTAAGTACTCTGGAATGCAGTGACACTGGCCTCCTCGATAATCCAACCAGACACTTCATGTCCCTCTCCAGGCATTTTCGCTGGCTCTTCCTCCTCATCTCCACCTTGACTTGTCTGACTTCCTTCAAGTCCCAGATAAAATTCTACCTTTTACAAGAAGCCTTTTCTGATCCCTCTTAATGCCAGTGCCTTCTATTTATTGATTATCTCCAATTTACTTTATCTTTCTCTGTGCGTTTTCATGCATCTCTCTCACTAAATTTAACTCCTTAGAGCATGTACTGTTTCTTGCCTTTTTTTTTTTAATATCCTCAGCACTTAACACAGTACCTGATACCTAGCAGGTGTTTAATAACCTAGTAGTGCTTGAAGAGATACATGATAATCGCTTAAAGGGACATTAAGGTTAAATAAAGGTTTTTTTGAAGGGTGGGGACATGTATGAAAGGTGGCACAGTGGACAGAGTGCTGGGCCTGGAGTCAGGAAGACTAATTTTCCATCATTCAAATCCTGCCTCAGACACTTACTAGCTGTATGACCCTGGGTAAGTCATTTAACCCTGTCTGCCTCAGTTGCCTCATCTGTAAAATGAGCTGGAGAAGAAAATGGCAAATCACTCCAGTACCTTTGCCAAAAAAATCTCCAAATGGGGTCACAAGGAGTTGGATATAGCTGGAAAGTGAGCCAACAACAACAAAAAGACCTGTGAATGTTCATAGGTAGAAAGAATGAACCAATTAAGGAAAAACTGAAGTAAGGAAGAGAGAGACTGAGGGGATAAGTTCTTAGAGGAGACAAGAGAGTAAAGGTACAAGCAGAGGGTTGGTCTTAGGCAAAGAACAGGCCCCCATCTTCCTGAGAGACAAGCAAAGGAAAAAAGAATGGAAACTACCATAGATGACTTGAGAGATACAAAGTACAGCAAAAGTTGTATCATGGCCTCCTTTGGCAGGCTGGTGAAGTCTACGGATTCCTACTCACAATAACATTTTTAAATGAACAAAATAAAATATATAAAGAGTATATAAAAAGAATATGCAAAGATGATCAATTCATTATAACATAGTCATCAAAATATTTATTTTTTAAAAAACCAGTTCACAGACCCCAAGTTATAAAACTCTGAAGTAAAGGATAAAAGGGAGCTTACATTTGATAACTTCTGTTTTCCCAGTAAAAATAGGTCCTGGTCTAAGAGGGTTCAGAGAGAGGTTATAAGCTCAGAGAGATCATAGAATTAGAGAAGTAAGGGACCTTAAAGCATTATCAATTTCCACTCCTCCCATTTTACATGTGAGAAAAGTTGAGGCTGGGAGAGTAACTGCCCAAGGATAAATGACTTGCCCAATGAGTTAACACATCTAGTAAGGACCCAGTTCAAGATTTGACCTTGGGCTTTTCTGATTCCATGTCAAGTGCTTTATACACTTTACCATCAAACTGCTTCTACTCCATAACTATCTTAAGGTCCTACGAACACAGATTTAGAACTAGAAGAGGACCTTGAGTCTAACTCCTGTATTTCACTGATGAGGAAACTGAGGCTGAGAATGTCCTCACAGTCACACAATTAATAAGTAGTGGAAGCAGTATTTGAAGCCAGTTCTTGACTCCAAGTCCCAAGCTCTGTCCTCTGAGTCCCCCTACCAGTCTAGGTGGTTCATAGGGCATAAAGAAAAAATGTTTAGAATTGAGTTTGGTCTCAATCAGGAAAGAATAAATGAATTTTTGAGTAGCAGTGAGAGCCCAGATGAGATTAAAAAAAAATGAGTAGTGGAATCAGTTAAAAAAGCTTCATAACTTTCTCGAGTAGCATGTAAGTAGGTATAAAGACAAATGGTGGAGCTGGAGTTTAGAAAGGGGTGAGTGGAGATGGAAAGAGAGGATATAAGATGCAAGAGTACAGAGTAGTTTATAGCTGAACTGGTCACCTACAGAGGTGAAAAAGGCCTTTTACTCTGAGAAGTGCCACTTTCCCACAATGCTTTGGAACCAAAGAGTCCAGTTACTGGAGGAAGGGCTTTAATTGCCTGTCTCAGGAGGCTATGTGTAAGAAAGGCAGCATGGAGACATTTCTTGGGTGCGAAGTTTTGAAAGAGCCTTTGGGAAAGTAAGAAGTGGTTTGGAGAAGGGTAACGGCCCCAGAGCTAAGAGATGCCAGCCCATCTCACATCTCATCACATTGAAGTTTGTAGACAACAAGGCTTCCCTCATATTTGCATCTAGACTGCGTGTTGTTGAGTGACTGGCAGAAACAGCAGCAGGAGGCTTTGCTTTCAGTTCTAGTTCCCACCCAGAGAAATGATGTTTGCAGGCTTCAGCGTTTCACAGTTCCACTGTAGACACCGAGAGTACACCACAAGAGCTGCAATACGGTTTCCTGCTACTCATCATGAATGACTGAGTTATCCTACCTGACACTGTGTTAGGAAGACAGGTTATCTGGGAGGCAGTTAAACTACTTGCAGTCTGAGTTTGCTTTGGGAATATTAGGAGTTGGAAGTGTTTCGTGTTAAATATAATTTTCCTGATATTTACCCTACATTTCAATTTCAGTTGTCCATTTTCATCCCTAAAATATGTCATATAATTAATACTGGCTGGCTATGGAAGACAGATTCAGGAAGGGGAAAACGGAGACGAGATGAGGATTTGGTTCCCTGTAGATGAAGAACTAAGACAAGTTTTAAGAGCCTTGGGACAGATAAGGGGATCTCCACTGCTATAGAAGGAAGATGAAAATAGCATAGATGGTAAATGTCATGGACTAGGAAGAAGAACAATGGGTCTGGAGATGGGAGAAACTAAATAACAGGCTTGGGAGAAAGGAGACAGAGGGAGAGAGAAAAGTATAGGAGAATCTATTTTACTATTTTGCCACTGGATTCTCAGACTTAAGTAACAAAAGTACAAAACTATGCCAAATCTGCAAATTCTTGGGAAGAATACCTAGTGTGCTTTTTGCAGTCCAAAAACTAAGAGATTTCCTTAAGCCTAATTAATACTTTCATTCTCAATTTGCCCTTTGAAAAGTTTTATGAGATTTTCATTGGGGTGGGAGGACAGGACTGAAGGAAAGCTAGAGTAAATTCCTCCCTAAATCCCCCACTCCTTGAATTGATGATGGTTCTACTTCAAAAAAACAAGTAAAGCATTCTGATAATGCTAGGAAGAACATAGCCACCAATTCTGAAAACATTACAAAAAAAGAGATTTTACAGATTATCAGATAACACAGAATTAAATACTAACTATGTATATACACACTTATGTGAAAAATGTTTTAAAAAACAAAAAAAGAAGTGTGTCTCCATTTTCACAATATTCCCTGTGCCTTCCTCACACTAACCCTAATAATATTCAGGTTTAAAGAAATTTTGGGCAAATCAGTGAGTTGAGGTGAGGAAGACTACGTAAACAAATTTAAATTTATTTTTTTAAAGGCTTCACCAAATATGAAGGATAAGCAATTGAGAAATTACCCTCCCTTGTGAACAAATACTTTTGATTTAAATGCTCTTATATACTGATTCAATTTTTTAAAAAACCCAATGAGGGTTGTGAGATAGAATCCACATATAAAGCAATTGGACCTTTGGTAAACCAAACACTATATTTATAGAAGAGTAGACTTATTTACCATAGCCTTTCAACATTCTGATAATTCTAAAGACAACCACAAATGCATAAGATATGTAATAGCTGAATTCCAATATTATATTGAACTGATTATCAAGGCCAGCACCAAGAGAACAGAGTCTGCCCTACTGCTGTGAACAAAATTAAAACAGCAGGTTCTCCCCACTGCTTTCAAACAGGCGACTCTTTATTATTTATCTCCTTTCTAAAGAACAAAATGATTGCTAAGGGTGTGAACCTTTCAATCAAGTCAGGAAATTTATGCCATTTTTAGTTGTTATCAATAACAACATTTCCAAACACCAACAAGCAAAAATGGCACTAAAAGCTCTAATTCCTTTTCAAAATGTTTGTTCTCTTCTATAATTAAAAACAAAGATCAAAAGTGGAGGGAAAATTATAAGAGCAAAACTAGTATCTACCTTACATTAAGTGAAGTTTCCAAAAATTAATTATTAATTTTTAGTTTTCAACATTCATTTTTTTTTGAGTTCTAAAATTTCCCCCCATCTCCTCACCTCTCCTTAAGAAGGCATGAAATCTGATATAGGCTATACATGTACAATCATACTAACCATATCATTACATGAAGTTTTGCCCCCAAAATTTAGTTGATAACTATTTCTCATATACCTACCACATGCAATGCTATGCACTGTGTGGGATACAATGATGAAAAACACATGGCTCCTATTCTCTAGCACATTACATTCTAGTGGGACAGATGACATGTACGCAAATAACTGTTTTGAAAGGGCAACACAGGATGTGTGCTACAAGAGAAGTACAAAGTGCTAGCAGTACAGAAGAGAAATCCATTAAGGGCATGACCATCCTCACAGTCACCCAGCCATCCTTGACTCCTCACCCTCTCATGCTCTATATCTAATGCTGCCAAGTTCTGTCAATTCTACCTTCATAGCATCTCTCTTACGTTGTCCTTCTTCCCTGACACTACCACCACTTGGTTCAAGCCTTCCTCATCTAATGCTTGGACTATTTTTTGGAACAGCTTTCTGGTTAGTCTCCTTGCCTTAGGTCTCTCTCTGACTCCAGCCACTTAGCTAATCAAAGTGCAACTCTGACTATTCCATTTCCCCCCACTCCTATCCAACAAACTCTGGTGGCTTTCTATTGCCTCCAGGATCAAATATAAAGTCTTTTGTTTAGCTTTTATATTACTTCATGACCTGGCCCCTTCCTTCATTTCCAGTCTTCTTATGCTTTAAGATTTCCACATACTCTGGGATTCAGTGACACTGGCTTCCTTCCATATCCTGCCTTGTCACTGGTTGTTGTCTTTACCTGTTTCTGTTCTTGCCTCTGCCTCCTGACTTCCCTAGCTTCCTCTGAGTCTCAGCTAAAATTCTACCTTCTATAAGAATCTCTCATCTCCAACTTGTCCTATAGATACCTTGATAGTATATAGTGATCTGTATGTTGTCTGCCCCACTAGATTGTGAGCTTCTTAACAGTAGGGACTATTTTTTGCCTTTTTATGTATAGCCAGTGTTTAGTACAGTGGCTAGCAATAGTAGGCACTTTATAAAAGTTTGTTGATTTAATGTAGGTAATAAGGAAGGCTTCATGAAAGAGGCTGCATATGTATTATATCTTAAGAACGGGTAAAATTTTCACAGACAGAGATCAGGGAAGGCATTCCAAAATGATGAAAGTACTTGAGTAAAAATCTAGGGCATGTTCCAGATAAGTTTATTTTCATTCTGATACAGGGCTAAACAATACATTACCTAAAAGCATTACTGAGCATAATGAGTAAGGGCCTGCCTAAAGGATGGACAAAGAATTCTCTCAGAATCAGCTTGACAAAATTAAGCATAAGAAAAAAGGGGCAATAAGTTAAAAAAAAACCCACTAGGGTAAATAAGAGAGAACTACAATAGTCATAAAGGTGATTAAAGCATCTTTCTCTAATCATCGAGCTATTCAAAACAGTATGGGGAGGAGGGGGGAAAGAGGAGAGGGAACAGAGATGATACCTAATTATGTGTACATGAGAAAATAAAGATCAATACACCATTAATTTAAGTACCACACTGGAGCATGCTCAGAAACAGCCCTTCTGCTTCTCAGAGACTAAGTATCAGACCAGGCCCTTTCTAAGAATGTGCTTAGAAAATATTCAATTATACTAAATTCCCCATAAGGTTGAGAGTTCTTGTCCTATTTTATTATTACAACGAAATAAACCTCTCAGGACAACACTGATGAACTCTTATCCTTTTGGCAACCATTCTTTTGAAAGTTTGAAACCTTCCAAGAGTATAAAAAGACATTTTTATTATTTTATTATTAAGTCACATGGAACCTTTTTCACAAATAACCTTCTCCTGTACTTTCCTCTTTGAATGAAAGTTGTTATGTCAACCAGATCTGTGACTTTTCATTGAATACAACACAGTTCTAATACATAAAGCTGTAATTCTACAGGGTGCGGTTTGGTGGCATTCAGGGAAATGAAGCACAGAATTGAAATTGCATAAAATGCTCCACTTTGACTCAAGAGCCAAGCCAAAACTAGGAAAAACAAGCCCAAGGGAATCCCCTTCCAACATGAACACGGTTTCAAAGCATAAGAAAATAGCTCTCTTTTTGTTGAAATAATCAGCACTTCCTTGATTTTGTGAAAATGTTTGTTTCACCTAGTCTCTCATCAGTCATGATTCCTCACATAAGTTCCCCTCTGAATTATACTTTAGTAGAAGTGAGTTACACATTCCAGACAACCAAAAGATCTAACCGGCATCCCAAATTCTACTTCAAAAACATATTTCAAAGGCAAGAGACAGAAAAATATCACCTAGATTAACAAGTAAGAAACCATTGCTACTACTAAGTAAATGTAATTTTTTAAAAGGTAGTTCTAGATAGTTATTCCCACTCAGTGGAAAGTCCTAAAAAAATCAGAAGTACTTCTCCTACACAAACTGTTAACTTCTTCTGAAAAGAACAAACCATACCCCCAAAAAGGACAAAAATGAAGGCATTCAATCAAATTTATGTTAACTATGACTACAGGCAAAATTGACATTATGTAATACAGATTGTGGAAAATCTCCATATAAACTGAATTACTACAAATTAAATCATATTTTAAAAGGAATAGAAACCCTTTTTGAAGAAATTATGGTTAAAAAAAACTCCCAGTTAGGTAGCTGGAAGACCTAAGTTCAAATCCTTCCCCTGTCATTTAAGTGTAAATTGATTTTGGGTAAGTCAATTAATCTTTTTGAGTCTCAGTTTCCACATCTGTAAAATGAGATAGTTGTATTAGATGGTCTCTAATATTCCTACAAGCTCTAAGGTCCTATAATCCTAAGAGCTCCTAATTTATGTTTCATAAATAAAAATGTTCAAATTGGGTTGCTTAAAGCAAGGTACACATTTTGTAAAAGATGTAAACAGGTTGTTTAGCTGACACTGACATCTGAATACACATAAAATCATATTTTGACCAGTATTTTCCTCTAACTTGTTTAAACTTCTTAAAGAAACACCACTGAGATCTTCAAAGATAGAAAAAATGTAGCCACTCTGTGATCTTATCTAACCTAAAGGAAAGAGGCTGCCACTCTCCAATGATGAATCAACAGACAAAATAAATAAGGTCTTGCAAAAAAGCACTAAGATCATGTATTAAAATCAATCAAGGTTGGTCTAAGAGTAGAGTAATCTATTAGAATACTATAAAAATAAAATCTAATTAAAAATCACTTGAGAGTTCAAATGTTGCATTGATAATCTTATCAACAGTAAATACCCAATTTAAAGATTCAGGGAGGACCAGCTCTGAGTACAATTTCGGAAAAATAATCACTTTGATAAAATCCCAAATCATTCATTAAAAAAAGCATGACCGACAAGTTGAAGAGCATTAACAATTATACTTACGCATCTCTTAAGAATTGTAAGAGGGCAAGAAACAAAAGTAAGTAGTCAATTTAATTTTCAAATCACATGACAATCTATCAGAGGTCAGACTATGGGGCACTACTTAAGAGTGTTGTGGTTAAAAAAATTAAACTCATTTTCCTTAAAAAATGTCTGAAATGAAAGAAATGGCCTATAATAACTAGGGAGAGAATATAGTTGGTGAAACAATCACCTTTAAAATTGAGGTAGGTGAAATGGTAAGATTGTATTGAAATAATGCAGTGTTGGAAAGAAAACTGGATCTGAAGTTAGGAGACTGGGTTCAAATTCTGGGGTCAACACTTATTTATAAGACTAATAATAGACTATTTAACCTACTGAAAACACACCTGTAAAATAGGGTCAATAATGCGAGCAGTACTGAGAAGAGGAAATTGTACACTTTAAAATATTGCATGAAAACCTTACTCATATGTGTTCATTCAAGAACAACACAGAATTTATGAATCCTTACACGATCCCATGTCATGGAGCTTACATTTATGAGAAAAGGCAACAAGTCAATAAACATTTATTGTGTACCTACTATGTACCAGGCACTGTGCTAAGGATAAAAAAGAGACAAAGGGCAGTTCTTGCCCTCAAGGAAATTAAACCTAAAGGGAGAGGCAACAAGGAAACAAATATGTTTAAACAAGTCATGTGAAACATAAATAGCCATGAGTAAGAGAGCGAAGACACCAGAATTTAGGGGATTGGAAAAGGCTCCCTGTAGGAGATTTTGGTTGTGGCTAAAAATAATCCAGGGAAGGCAACAGGTGAAGATGAGGAGGATGAACATTTCAGGCACAGAGGACAGCAAGAGAGTTCTTGAAGCTGAGAGATGGAGTGTCTTGTTTGTAGAATAGCAAGAAGATCAGTGTCATTGAATGGAAGAGTACAAGGCAGGGAATAATGTATAAGAAGCAAGGTAGAAAGATAGGAGAGGGCTAGATTATGAAGAGCTTTGATTGCCAAAGAGAAGATTTTATATTCAATCCTGGAAGCAACAGGGAGTCAAAAGTTTATGGGGGTGACATGTCAGACCAGCACTTGAGAAAAATCACTTTGGCTGCTGAATGGAGGATGAACTGGAGTGAGGAGAGACTTGAGGCAGGCAGACCCATCAGCAGACTTCTGGAGTAGTTCAGGCATGAAGCGATGAGGGTTAGGGTGAGGGTGGTGGCAGTATCAGAGGTAAGAAATATTGCAAAGGTGAAACTGACAGACTTTGATAACAGACTAGCTATAGGGAAAGTGAGGAGATGATGAAATCCAAGACTGGAAAGATGGCACTGTCCTCTATAGTAACAGGGAAGTTAGGAGGTGGGGGAAGAGTAAGGAAGACAGATAATGAGTTCAGTTTTGGACGTGTTGAGTTTAAGGCAATTGGATACGTGATTTTTAAGGTCAGCAAAAAGATTAGAGGAGGATAGATTTGAGAATCATTATCACAGAGATGGTAAAGAATTCCATGGGAGCCTAGGAGATCACCAAGGAAAGTAGGAGAGAGGGAGAAGAGAAGAGAAGAGGGCCCAAGGCAGAACCTTGTGGGGACATCTCTCATGAACGGGTACAATCTGGATGAGGAACCAGCAAAGGACACTGAGAAGGAGCAATCTGATAGGAAAGAAGAGAAGCAGGAGGGAAGGGTGTCCTGAAAACCCAAAGGGAAGAGGGTATCAAGGAGAAAAGGCGGATTTAAGATGTGAAAGGCTGCAGAGAGATCAAGAAAAATGAAGACTGAGAAAAGTCTGCTGGATTTATCGATGAAGAGGTCAATGGCAACGTTTGAAAGAGAAGTTTCAGTGGAATGATGTCAGAAGTCAGAATATAAGAAGTTAAGAAGAGAAAGTAAAGTAGAGGCACTTTTGGATGGCTTTTCAAGGAGCTTAGCCACAAAGAGTAGACGAAATATAGGACAGTAATGGGGACAAAAGTAACATGTGAAGGGTTTTTGAAGATGGGGAGATGTGGGCATGTTTGTATGCAGTAGGGAAGGAGCCAATAGACACTGAGAGATTGAAGATAAGTAACAGTCGGGATGTCAGAGGGGGCAGTGTGTTAGAGGAGACAGAATGGAACAGCATGGCTTATGCAGGTAGAGGGTTAGCCTTGGTAAGGAGGTAAGGGTACCTCATTGTGTGAGATGGGAATGAAGGAGGAGACAGTGGCAGAAAACATGAGTGACAGGAGATAAGGAAATGGAGAGAAGAGAGCTCAATTTTCTCAGCTGAGAGGATGGGGAGAGGTGAAGCCTTGGAAGATCTGAAAACGGATGAAAAGGTTTAGAAGAGCTACCATGGAGAGTGGAACAGGGAGTTGGCAAGGGAAGCATAGAAGGATGACCTTACCTAGAAGCAGTTAAGACCAAGATGAGGTCAGGTAACATAAATTTACAGAGGACCCAGTCAGAATGGGTTTGTAATATCTGCCACCTCTGTTCAGCAGCACATGGGTAGGAGCGATCACAGGCTGCGGCTTGGCCCTATCAGTAATACAATGAGGGGGCTAAGGGGCTAGAAACTCAAGATAGAAACTCAAGAGAAGAGCTACAATTGAATTGGTTCATCAAGGGGTCAAGATGGGGAAAAAGAGGAGACAGTGGTTAGTGCAGGGGAGATGACCTGGGAGGAAACAGGGAAAGAGGGATTAAAGTTCATAATATGGACAGAGTAGGACTCGGTAAAAGATAGAAGGAGAGGTAGAAAACCAGTAAATCAGTCAAGTAAGAAGATTTTTAAATTCTTGGACATGGGGTTGCTGTATTTGTAGGGCTTTGTAGGATCAAGAGTATGAACAGCTTCATATGTGACAAAAGTGGAATGGAGGAGTAGGTCACAGGAAGTGAGTAGGCTGAGGAACCAAGAAATTAGAATGTTTGAGGGAGAGTCAACATTTATTTTGAGTTCCCAGTTCCCAGGACAGGAGCTGGAGAAGAGAGAAAAATTGTGAGTCGCATCAAACTCATCGAGAAAAGTAGACTGACCAGAAGGTCTACAGACAACAGCTACCAACATTTTGATTGTGCAGTAGAGATGAATTTCATTAATCTCAAAGAAGGAGAGGTAGATATAAAATATACACACAATAAATATAAGGTAAATTTTGGGGGGGGAGGTATCAGCACCTGGAAGCATCTGCAAAGGCCTCATATACTTGTGCTGAACTTTAGTACTTTTCTACATCATCTGACTGAAAAGCCACAAAAACCTATGCCCCTTGAAATGTATATACATAGGAGCTAAAAGAATATTTACCGAGTGAATGATCAGTGCTAGAATTAGTGATAGTATTTGTAAAAGTATATACTCAAATACTACAGAGTCGAACATATTGGTGTTCTATCTCTCTATTCAGTTCTTTTCCTTAGTTCGGGGAACAGTTCTTAAATTGAAGTCTATTTCACAGATCCCAAATGCCAAGGGGGAAAACATCCTAAGCATATGGAAATACATCCCAAAGAGTTACACCATAAGTTAATATTTGTATCAGTCACAATATACATATATGTTACCCTGTATTTTAAGATAATGGGTTTACAACTATGACACAGAAGAAAGACCAAAATCCTGATCTCTAATTTCTAAACTTGGTGCTGAAGAACTAATGATAAGAAAAAGAGGCTAGAAAAAGGCCCAACAAGTAGCCCTAAGTTTCCTTCAAGATGTCTATCAAAAGTCATTCTAAATAATTTCTCCATTTTCTGAATTTTACAGGAGAAGAAGGCAGGAATTGTTCATAATCATAATAATTCACTTTTATATAGCACTTTAATATTTACAAAGTACATTCCTTACAACAGCCCTTTGAAGTAGTTAGTGAAGGTAATTTTAGAGATGAGCAAATATCTGAAAGGCTGTAACTTGACCAAAGCTATAAAGCTAGAAAATGGCAGAACAGAGACTTGAACCTACTCCTCAGGATCATATACCTAATATTCCATTAGGATCACGGGTTAGCTTCTATTTCTACCTCCCATCCTCCATTACTAACCATTAGTATTGTCATGAGCCCCTTGGGCCGTCTAGTGAAGTCTATGAAGCACTTCTTAGAATAGTGCTTTTCTTAAACGCATAAAATAAAATGCCCAGAATTACAAAGGAAACTAATTCTACTGAAATCCAGTTATCAAATGAAAAAACAAACATTCATGGACCCTAGCAGAGGTAAGACCTGTATTACAATGATACCGTATCAAATGAAGCAACAATTTATATACCTTGCCCTGTTTACATGATATCTGTTATCGATTAAACAAACCTGTCCAAGTCATGGTAACGAAACAACTGAGATTCAGCATCATCCATCCATTTTATTTCATTTATTTTCATATCTTTTGTTCTCTTAAGTATATATTTTACATGTTCTGACTTGGTTCTATTATATCTAAATTCCCTGGATGTACACCATGAAGCAGTACTGTTTTTGAACCAAAAAACAAACAAACAAAAAATAGAAATCTTCTTCAATCACACATTCCTTTCAATACTAAGTAACAGTTACTATAACTTTATTGTGTGCTCTTATCAGTGAAAAGACAAGCTTCTTTAAGGTTTCTTCTAATTAAAAATGAATGCCTGAGTAACCCGGCCTTAATTGAAACAGGAAAACCCCAACTCTTTCATTAAAAAAAAATGCCATTGGGAGGATTTTTCAGATTTTAGTTTTCAATAAGAGAGTACTCATGTAAACATTTTCAGTTTTGGCCATACTGTTACCTATCCTTCAGAATAATGAACTATTTTTGACATGTTCTTTTCAAGATACACACACACACACACACACACACACACACACACACACACACACACTCCCTCTCTCTCTCTCTCCATTCAATCATTTTCCATGATTGCTTTTCCTGACCGGTGACTTCATTCCTTTAGGGGACTCCAGGTGAAGAAACACCTTCTATCAGGGTAGAGTAACAAGTGCTTTACAAATGATTGTCTTCCACAGTTGCCTGGGGCCCTGAGAAACTAGGTGATCTGTCCAGGGTCAAATAGCAGTGCTTATCAGAGATGGAACCTGAATCCAGGTTTCCTGAACCCCATGATGAAAGAAATATAATAAGAATTTTTTTTCTCTTTTACAAAATCTTTAAGGAAAAGAAAAACCCAAGACACTTTTCTTCTGCAGCAGTTTATGAAATAACATCCATTATGTAAGTTATCTCCACAAATTTCACATGACCACGTTCCACTGCTTTGCCATTATGTTTACATGTTTCCTGAAGACAACACTTCTACTGGGGAAATTTCTCATTAAATACAGTGCTGCTGAACTTTTAGTTCTATTCAGTATGAAACACTTGATACAAACAAGCTATGCTTACTGTAAGAAATCCATATAATTCTGAAGGGATTGTCACTTGGATCAAGTTTCATTGCATATGTGTCTCATTCTTTTGTGCTTTAATATTCTGAGGCCTCCAAATAAATGTATTCCACAGAAAGGCTGAACCACCAAAATGTGAGAAATTCTAATCAAAAGCAATGCTGATACCATTAAAGGCTTAACTGTTATCAATTTTCAATATTTTCCAAGAAATTAAAAAATTCTCTATTGAACTGACAGACTACGGCAATATATATTTCTTCAACAAAGAAATAAGGTTTCAAAATGCAACTCCCCTTTGAAGTATTAAAGCCATAAAAGAAGTACAAAAAGTATAATGTGCTTTTATAAAGTATAAAATGCATGAAGTGTAAAATAAGAAAATCTATCACTTTCCATTAAGTAAAACAAAAAAGCAAACAAACTCTCCTCAGAAAGAAAGGTACTTTAACCTTCACCTTTCCCAAAACTACATACAAGAGAGAAGATGAGGGTTTAAAACTAACACAGCAATTAATATAATTACCTTCCCCAAAATGAAGGACTGAAACATCTTTCAACTCAGCAAATGCAAACTCAAGAAACCTTAAATTACAGCTTTATAAGCAATGGGAAAATTTTCCAAAAGGAGGCCACAATTTTAACAGCTAGAATTGAAACAGTGCCATTGTCTTTAAGGTTCCAGGCCCTGAAAATAAACATCAGCTCCAAAGGATATTTAGAAGGAGAAATAATGTGCTAGCTTCACTGTTGTCCCCAATTTGAAATTCACACTAAATCACTGACTCCTTTAAGATTTTAAGGCATACTTTCAACATTTCAGATCACTTTATAACAACCTGATTGATGTGTGCCAAAGGCTCTTTTTATTCCTGGGTGTAGATAAACTTTTATTTCTTTGCCAAATACAAATTAGGGCATTGTTTTATTCTTGTGGCAGGTTTGGCCACAATCTGTGAAGGATGACCTTTGTTTTAAATACCATAGCAAACCTGTCTAGGAACCCCCTAGACATCAGAGATTTAGAGCTACCTGTAAGGGACTTTGGAGTTTATCTAGTCTAACCCTCTCATTTTATAAATGAGGAAACTGATGACTAGGGAGGTTAAGTGACTTGCCCAACCTTACATAGGTTGGAGGGGTCAAAACCAAGGTTATGAATCCAGGTCCATTATACCCAATTACTGAGTGGTACGCAACTAGTACATATTCATTCCTTCCCAAATTCCTCCCCTTTGATATTAGAAAATCAATTAGTGAAAAATATCTTCCAGGCTAAAAGTTCTATCTTACTCCTTTGGATCTTTCCATAGTGCTTCTTTGGTGCTTAGCACACAAGAGACAGTCAATAAATGTCTGGGACAGATTACCCATGGTCTCAGGCTAGGGGCCATATGATGCAACCTGGTTTGTGGCAAGTACAATTTACTAGGACCTAAGGATTTTATTAGTAAAATCAAAGAAAAAGAGTGAAATGATATATCATGATTAGACAAGTTTGGGGAAGGGCTTTGTGCTTAGCATATGGTTATTACAGCCAGATTTCCTAATTTCCGTGACATCTTAGTATGGAGTATTAATTTAGGGAAGACTCCACGTTGCATTATCCAAGATTAGAACAGCTAAGTGGAGCATATTTTAAGGAAATAATAATCTGAATTAGGCCCCACCTCACAACTGGCTGTTATGAAGATTCAAAATAGTTATGTTATTGGTTTATAGTATTCTTTTAATGTCATTTGTTTTCTCTCCTTTGTACTTCTTTTGAAAACTGTCCCGAAAATAAGTTGAAAAAAACTTAACATTATAAGAGCACAGGTCAGCTAAGTGGCAGAGGGGCTTAAGCACCAGGTCTAGGGTCAAGACCACCTGAGTTCAAATCCACCTTCAGACATTTACTAGCTGTGGGAACCTGGGCAAGTCACTTAATCCTGTTTGCCTCTGTTTCTTTTCTGCAAAATGAACTGGAGAAGAAAAAGGCAAATCACTCTAGTATCTTCAGCAAGAAAACTCCAAATGGGGTCATGAAGAGTCATGAAGGACACAACCAAAACGAGAGGAACGACAACCAATAGCACAAGTGCACTTTCAACAGAATCAAGGCAGAGAGCCATAATCTCCCTGTCACCCCAAGATAAAATATAAACCCATCAGTCCGAATTCGAAGCCCTCTATAATCTGGCTCCAGCCTACCTTTTCAGGCTTCTCCAGATAAACAGACCTACTTGATGCTCCCTGAAGTACGTGTTCTATCTCCAGGCCACACCTTTGCAGAGGTTGTTCCTCATGCCTGTAATGCGTCCTTTCTTTGCCGGTACATCTTAGTAACTTCATTTAAGGTTCAGCTCATATGCTAGGTCCTACAGAAAGCCCTTTCTGAGCTCCCTAGGTGCTAGAGTTTTCCTTACTGTCAAATTGTCTTGCACATTTACTTCCCTGTTTACATGTAGCTAGTTGACCCAGTGGATAGAGTGTTGGGCTTAAAATCAGGAAGATCAGAGTTCAAATCCTCCCTAAGAAGTAGTTGTGTGATACTGGCCTAGTCACTTAACCTAATGTCTGCTGAGGTAGATGTATCTATCCCTCGTATATAAAATGGGGATACCAGCAATACCTCTATCACAAGGCTGTTGTGAGGGAAAAAAGGACATATTTATGGGCTTTGTGAACCTTAAAGTGCTATATAAACTCTATTATTTCTATACTGTAATTCCCCAGTATAACCTAAGTCCCTCTTGGACAGGAACTACTTTTATTAGTTTGCTTTAGTATCCTTAAGTATCTAACAGGGTGCCTTGAACTTGGGGTTCCTTGAACAAGGAAGGCCTTGGGGGAGGAGAATTTCTTTATTGTACCTACTCTGTGCAAGGCAAGCACTTCACAAATATTATCTATCCTATGAGGTACCTAGCTATTTCAGAGCCTAAGTGGTAGGCACTTAAGTACCTGTTATACTGGATCTCTGAGAGGTGGACATTCAATTCACAGTGTAGACCACAACCCATTCATACCTTCTCATCCAACATGATTCTTGTTCATATCCTCTAATAAATTGTCTAAGGGCTTACCCAACCCAGTAGGGGATTTTCTTTATGCCTCTTAATATTATATAGGTACTGAAACTCTATGTAAGTCACATCAATCTATACAGAATACTAAAGGTTTGCTCCAGCCTCAGTGAATCAACTGGTATTTTATGACCTATAGAATATCAATGTTCATGATGGAGATTATGAAAAATGACTAAAAAGAAGCAACAGAATTTGAATTATTAAGAATATTTGTGTATGTTACTATATCCCAGTTTATCTCCTCACTTCAAATGATTAAAAATGGAAATCTTAACAAATATCCCTTCCTTTCTGTTTTAAGAGAGCAGCACTGTGGTGTACAGGATAAAGTCTAGACTTAAAGTCAGGAAGATCTGGGTTCAAGTCCTGCTTCAGTCACTTGGCAGCTGGCCCTGGACAAGTCACTCTTCACTTCTCTAAAACTCAGCTTCTCTGTCTGTAAACTAGTGATAAGAATAGCAGTGAAACTCACAGGGTGGTTGTAATCATCAAAAGAGATGTCTGCAAAGCATTTATTTTATGGAATGAAAGACTTTATTTCCATTTTCATATGTAAAATAAAATGCAAACCTACAATTATAAAAGTTTTCTTTAAATTTTACACCAAAAAACAGTCATATTATACTACTCAATTACAAGTCTACCCAGGCTCACTTTTTCTCACTAGGTTAATTCTGTTGCAAATGAACATAACTCAGAGGGCTATTAAAATAAAGCACATTTATTATGAAAATAACAGTAAAATTGCCTTTAGACTGAACAACTAGCTGACAACTAGAAGGATTCTTATAGTAGTCCTTAAAAGCAAACCAGTATTATTTGACAACACTTAAAAAATATGGATTTTTCCTAATAAATATTATAGGTCAGGTTTGACAAGGTTAAATTTATTAGAGATAATGAAATACCCTTGCTTAAGAACAGGTATTTGATGGGTTTAACATTAGGTCACAGAAAAAGCACTTGGGAAGTTTTTATCAAATATATGTGTCAACAGTGTAACATAACTGCTAAGAAAGGTAATACAATCTTAGATCACATTAATAGTCATATAAATATATAATAAAGATCAGAATTCCATTGGATATTTGGCTTATCAGTCCACACCTAGACTACTGTATTACATTCTAGGCCAAGGTGGGGAATCGTTTTATTGAAAGGATTTGTTTTACTAAATTTGGATTCAGTTAAAGGCTGCACTTAAAAATCTAGACGGCCACATGTGGCCTCAAGGTCAAAGGTTCTCTACCTTTGTTTTAGACACTACATTTTTAATAGGAGCACTAATAAAATACAGAGTCTGTTCAGAGAAAGGCAACCAGGATGGTGAAGTGATTTTAGAAACTATGTCATATGAGCAACGGTTAAATGAACCAGGAATATTTAATCTGGAGAAGACAGTACTAAAAGAGTACATAAAAGCTGCATTCAAATATCTGAAGAATTATTGTAGAAAAAAAGACTAAACTTCCTGGAGATTAGAAGTAAATCCAACACCAGATTTTGGTTCAGCATAAGGAAAGCTTTCTAATCATTAAAGTAATCCAAAAATGGAATGGAATAGTGAGATCCCAGTCAATGAAATAGATTTTGTAGAGGGTATTTCTCTATTTAATAATAGATTGGAGTAGATGACCTTCGAGGTCTCTTAGAACTCTATGACTCATGTACATCTTTGAATTTGGGTTTCTAATCACTGCAATTTAACATCCAAATTTTTGTAACAGTTTACTTCCAAAAGCCAGGAATTTTGAAGGAATGAGTAGAGAGACTAGCTTATTCTCAGTACTTCATTTTAACAAATGTATTTTCTCAATACAGCTTTCTCAATACTGTGAGGCTACAGTCTAAAACTTACTTTACAGGATTTTTCTGGATTATGTACTGTTCAATTCAACAAGCATTTATTAAAAGCAATGAACTATGATAAGTGCTGGGAATACAAAGATTAAAACTGAAATCATTCTTGCCCTTAATAACCTTAAAGTCTATTGGTAAGATTATGAAATCTTTCTTCATTCCTTCCTTCCTAAAGGAAAATTATTGGGTGGTCTGGTTTGTGTACAGGCAGCCATTCCCCTCAAGTATTAATAATATCAACAACAATAAAATGTTTGTCTTTTCTTTTTTTAAAAAATTGTATTTGTTTTTTGTTTTCAACATTCACTTCTATAAGATTTTGACTTCTAAATTTTCTCCCCCTCTCTCCCACCTCCCCAAGATAGTATGCAATCTGATATACGCTATGAATGCATAATATTTCCACATTAGTCACATTAGAACCAAAGGAAAAAAAAACACAAAAAGAAGAAATTTAAAAAAGAGAGAAAATAGTATGCTTCCATCTGCATTCAGACGCCACAGTTCTTTCTCTGGATATGGATAATGCTTGTGTTTTCAATCAAATTCCAAAGGCTTGGGTCGAACAGACAGCAAGAACATTGGTTCCACACACAGATCTATAGGTACAGCAGTTTTCTAAATCTCAAAGTGCTATGTAAATGTGAAGCACCATCATCACTATTCTAATTATCAAGAATCTCCAGAACAGAGAAAAACTACGCAAAGATCCAGGCTGAGCAAAATGTTCCAAGTAAACAATAATGGACTTTTCGGAGAAAGTCTTCCGGTATTTTTAGTAAACTGTAACAGCATATTTTTATTCAATCCCATCGTTATGAGGTAGAATACGTCAATTTAGATACTAGTGGAAATGCCAAATATGAACTTACTACGATAAAATTCTAGATCTCTGACATACTAACTAGAAATCTCCTCAATTGTCATCAAGTCACAGAATCACATACCTGTAGAACTGAAAAATACCCTAAAAATCACTCTCGAACCCTTGTCTTACAAATGAGCAAACTGAGGCCCAGAGACACGAGATTCTTTCACCAAGGCCATGCCATTAACGGTGATGCTGACAATTACTTAACAACCACACTGGACTCGTGCCACTTTCGGTAGGAATCTTTCCTTGATTCCCCCGAGTTGTTTGCTCTCTCTTCAAATTATCTTCTACTTACTCATCTGTATAAATGGTGTATCCCCTTTAATAGAACATAACCTCTTTGAGGACAAAGGCTGTGATCCATTTATTTTTGTATTTGGTACCTGGCACATAGTAGGCACTTAAAAATATGAAATATACTAACAGAACTAATTAATAGACTAAAAAGAAACTAAATCTTTGACACCTAATCCATTACTCTTTCCATTTTCCAGAGGTCTTAACCTTGTGTCAATGAACTTGTTATTTTAAAATGTTCTGATAACTATGTTTCAGTAGAACTGATTTCCCTTGCAATGCTGTTTTATTTTGTGCATTTTAAAAACACAATTCTGAAAAGGGGACTATACTGATGTTGTCTGAATAGAGACCGAAGCAAACTATTTTTCATTTTTTGTTTGAGTCTTCTTGCACAAAATGATTAATATAGAAATGTTTTATATGATTGCACATGTATGACCTATGTCAGATTGCTTACAGTTTCAGGAAAGGGGGGAAGGGACAGAAAAGAGGGATGGAATTTAGAACTCAAAACTTAAAAAAAGTCCAACAAATGTTAAAAATGTTTTTACATGTACCTGGAGGAAAAATAAAATATTATTTTTAAAGGGGGGTCTACAGACTTCACCAGATGGTCACCCAAGGGTCCGTAACACCAAAGGGTGAAGAACTCCTAAGCTATACCATATATGGTACACAATTTTTAAAATATGTTAAATCCTTGAAAGCAACATGAGTTCCTAAAAATACAAGGATTTAAATCTCTTGAGCAGAAGAAAATAATAAAAATAATGTAGCCTCTATGATAATAACGGCTAGCATTTTATAGCCCTTTAAGTCTTATTAAGCACTTTACAAATGTTCCCTCATTTGATGCTTCGCAACAATCCAGGGAGGCAGGGTTTTTAAAAATATTGTAAATTATATTTTATTTTTCCTTTTATTCCATATATCTTATTATCCTTATTTTATAGATGGGGAAAACGAAGACAGAGATGATTTGCCCGGATGACATGGCAAAGAAGTATCTCAGGTCTTCCAGACTCCAAATAAATTCTCATTTCAGTCCTGACATAATATGAAAAACATACCTTTTTGCCGCTGACAACTAAATACAGAAAGATATCAGGTCTTATCTACTCCTATTTCTTTCTTATCCTGAAAGCAACTATTAATTTTACACAACAGAAATGTGTGTATCCTATCAGATTATTAAAGGAAGGACCTCAGTTTTTATGAGGCCCTCATGGAGTCAGTGACTCAAAGCTTCAGGCTAAAGGGATCATGAAAAACACCAAAGGTAATTCCCCAATCCACATATCCAAAAGAGAAACAAGGTCCAGGACCATCAACAGGGTGACTAAATACGCCAAAACACACTGTGTTTTTCCCACCCCAAACATCTTTTCAAGGAAAAGCAAGTTAAAATGAACAGTATAATAGCCATAAGTGGAAAAGGGAATTGCAAAAAGGCAACATGTAGCTTGAGAGGAATGGACTATAGGAAAGAATAGTATAGATTTTACTTCAATAATACCTATATTGTATAACTATAGTTAACTTACAATCCATTCTCCTCCTTGGTAAGATATATATATACACACACATACTCATATGTATAAATACATATATGTCTGATTTTTCAAGCATCAATAAAAAGGAGCTACCTCCTTTTCCCTCAAAAGCTGACTAGTCACTGACCAACCATCTGGCTTAAAGTACCTTTCAAAACATAGGGCTGAGCTGCATAAATCTAGGGATGATTTTGCACTGTCAAATCTGGATGCCTCACATTCCTCTAGATGATACTTTAGAAGTCAATGATGAAATCTTACTCAGTTTTTCTCTTATCAATTGGAAAAGCAAGATATGTATATGTGCATGCGTGTGTGTGTGTGTGTGTGTGTGTGTGTGTGTGTGTGTACGTACATAATAGGGGAAAGGGAAAAAAAGATCTTAGAAAAAGGAAAAATAAAAAGAGAGAAACAGACAGCCAAGGTGAATCCTTGAAAATCATTAGTTCCTAAGAATAAAACTCTGAAGAGTCAGTCAGACTCTGCCAAAACGTTTTCAAAAATGGAAGCCAACTATGTCTGAGTACACCCAGACAGGCATTTTGGAGGGATTTGTTCCGCTTGAAAGACAAGCAGCTCTTTTCAAAGTTTGGGTTTTTTTGTTTTGTTTTGTTTTTTGCTTTAAGGGTCTCCTGTCTTGGTTACGATACAATCCAATCTTGTTTATTATTAAATAAGAAGCTACAATTCCACAACATGCTGTTCCCTCTCCCATACCTTATCCCTTCCCTCCCAATAAGCCTATTTCTTGTTCTACCTAATACTTGACAACAAAACGTTTTCCTGTTTTCTACCTTGCTAGGGATATTTCTGGCTTTTTGGACTCTTGTTCCTGAAAATTGGAATGAACCAGAGTCATATACAAGATTACTATTTGCATGTGTGATGTACATACACATGTGCCAACTCTCCTGGACTCATTATTTTCTTAGGCCTGTGACCTCCCTTAATAATCCCAGCAAGAATTCCTAAGGTCACCTCCACTGTTTTTGGTACCTTGTAGCCTCACCATGCTACATTATGGACTTTCCATTTCTAACTGTTTTTTTCCTTAGAGGACCAAATCCTCAGTTCCTGCTTCCCTAGATATTCCTCTAGGTTTGGTGTTTGAACAGAACTGAATTCAGAGGATGTAGCACTGCTGCCTCAGCTTGTCCTCTCCAGCTCCTTTTTCTGGGATCCTCAGAATGGTACCTGTTGGCAGTGCTGGTGCTGCTCCCGCTGCTGTGTTTCTGTGCCCGGCTCAGTCTCCGAGGTGCCTTTGAGTGCTGCATTCGAGGACTTGGCAGAGAAGGGAAGGATGAGGCATAGCCATGTTCACACTCTGCACAAGAGAAAATAAAAGGGTAAAGAGGCATGCCCCTGAATCCAGAGGACCAAGAGCCCTCTTCTGGGCAACAGGCTGCTGAAACAGAAAAAGATGAAAATGACATTTCAACTTATACCAGAGCAGTACATAATCACTCTGCGTAGTCTTTGTTATATGAGATGGATCCCCAGAATAGTACAATGTTCAATAGGTAGTGGGTACTTGAAACATATCTGTTCAACTGAATAATTACCCTATCGCTAGCACATGTTCTCCCTCTCCATCAACACACATTCGCTGTACTACTCTACCTTACCTTTCCCCAACCATCCTCTTACCTCTTGGGGCCCTTTTCTCCCTTCATTACCTTAATTCCCTTCCCCTTAACTTTCAAATACCCAAACTCCTAGGAATTCCATTTTATGGCTCTCCTTCCCCCTCAAAAATGCCATTCCCAGCAGATCCTTCTTTGGTGCACTCCAATCATATTTTCATCCACCAGAAAATATCTATTAACCACCAGCTACTATATGAAATGCACTGTATCAGGTATTAAGCAAAATAGAAAAATAAGAGGCTCTCTTTCCCCCTTACTCTTCTCCATTCAATGGTCCCCCCATTCTCCCCAAGTCTTCTTCCTTTTCTTCACTCTCCCCACATGGGTGTCCCCTCTCTCTCCATCCCTTTGCCTTCTTCCATCCACAAGTCTTGGCCCTCCCCAGCTGTGGTCCCCATATGTCTCTTCTTCTACCATCCCCAATCCTGCGGTCTCCTCCTCTTCTATCCTCTCCTCCCCCCCAATCCAACACTCCCCAACCCATGGTCTCCTCTCCCTATCCAACATCCCCTTTCTTCCACCCTTGCGCCCCATCCTGTGGTCCTCACTTCTACTGCTTCCACTATCCCTCATTCGTGGTCCCCTCTTCCCCACCATCCGTCCATTAATCCCTCCCTCCCCATCCCGTAGCCCCATACCCCTTTTCCCCACTATTTCTCAGTCCCTGGTCCCCTCTCCCCCACATCCCTCCCTCCCCATCCCGTGGCCCCATACCCCTTTTCCCCACTATTTCTCAGTCCCTGGTCCCCTCTCCCCCACATCCC
>CM053769.1:543203058-543267024 GCA_028658325.1 Potorous gilbertii
CCCCTTTTCCCCACTATTTCTCAGTCCCTGGTCACCTCCCTCCCCAGCCTGGGGTCCCCTCTCCCCCACATCCCTCCCTCCCCATCCCGTGGCCCCATACCCCCTTTTCCCGACTATTTCTCAGTCCCTGGTCCCCTCTCCCCCACATCCCTCCCTCCCCACCGCGCGGTCTCCCCTCCCCCCCACTCTCCCTCCCCGTGACCCCCGGCCCCAGGACCTCCCCCGGTCCCCCCTCCCGTGACCGTTACCTCTCTCCCTGCGCTCAAGGAACTCGGCGGCCTCCAGCAAGCGCTGCACGTTGATCATCCTCACCCGCTCCATGCCTCGGCCGTGGGGGGGGGGCCCAGAGCCGGGGGCGACCTCTGTCCTCGCCCCCGTCCCTTCCCGGAGCGGCGGCGGCACCCACGGGTGGCTACTCACCGCCGCGGGGCATGCGAGGGGCGACGGGGCAGCCCGAGCACCCCCGGCCCCAGCGCAGCGCCCCGCTCCGGCCGAGGCCGCCTCCCCCGCCTGGCTTCCCCCCCAGCCCCGCTCCGCGCCGACCCCGGCCGCTGTCAGGTCGGCGGCACAGTTTGTTTACCTCCCGGGCGAGAGCACGGGCGGAGGGGGGAGGGAGCAAGGCCCCCGGGCCCGCCCCCTCCCCGCCTCTTCCGCTGCCCCCTGGGTAATGTAGTTTCCCTAGGCCCACGCCCGAAAGGTACGCCGGGAAATGTAGTTCCAAGTCGGCCTCGGTGCGCCTGGGTCTGTAAAGGACTCCGCTACGGCCCCTTGGAAATGGAGTAGTGCGGGGGTCCGGGGGACCCCGGGACCCTGGGACCCGCGATTTCAGGAGTGTTGTGCGAACACCCGTCCCCTCCAGGTGTTCCCATCTCGACGCGATTCTTGGCCATTCTTCCCCATAAATCCTCCGCAGAGTATCTACCCTACGAGCTTTCTTCGGGTGATTTTTATACTTTCCCCAGGTCTGGGAAAGGCTCGTAAGAATAACACGTTTAAGAACGCGTATCTCCTCCCACCAAGTCCGTCCGGGGGTGGAGGGGGAGATGGTTACCCCAAGCGAGAGCACGCCCCGCTGATTCTGCCACTCGGCCAAGGCTCGCAGTGTGGATACAGTATCAGACTGGGTCTACCTGGTTAGCAAAGTCAGGGGCAACTCGTCACCTCCAGGAGGCTGTCTGTGAAGTCCCGTCAAAAATGACGCCCTTCTGCCTTTAGAGGGAGGGTCGCACAGGGGCAGAGCGGGGAGCAGGGGGGGGTCATGGCATTTTTAGGGCCCCTTTAGGAAATTAACATTATAGCATATACTCTGTTAGATATAATCACATCATATAATTATATTAACATTATATATAACTAAATATGAAAGCCTTCCCTAGCGACCAACAAGTTGATGTACTACCTTAACAACTGAGTCTTGGCAACGTTGACAATCTTGCTGTAAGTAAAACCAGAAGACAAAAAGAAGGTATATTATATTTAAAAAGAAGGAAAGCTCTGGGGGTCTCCTTGAAGAGTCGAATGAAGGAGTTAGTGGATTGGGGTTTATTGTGCATCGCAGGGTAACAGGAAATATCATTTAATTGTTTCATACTGTAATGCTGATGATAAGCATTTTCAAGAAGGAAGCCCTTAAGATAATTGGAATTTACGTACCAACATCACTTATAGAAGATGAGGTTATATAAAAATTGATAAAATGCTTAAAATCGAATCAGTCTCTACATTATTTGGTGATCTCATTATAAAGGAGGAATATAACATCATTAAGGGCAAGGCCTTTTTTTTTTTACATCATTTTTGTGCATAGTGCTTTGAGTAGGCACTTAACAAATGCTAGGTGGATTAGCTCAGGAGAAGGGGACATAGGGAAAGGCAGACAAAATGCTTTTTTTTGGAAAATGGATTAGGAATAAGAAAAACTGAAGGTCTGAAGATTATACAGAAGTCTCATCTATATATAATGAAAACTTTGAGAAGATGCAGAAGGTGCTGGACATGGTGAACACAAAATATAGTCATTAAATATGAAACTGATTATATTTTAACAAACAGGAAAGGACTGCTAACTGACATTGGTCATTTTCTAAATCAACTGATTTAGACTATTAGCTTGTTGAACAAAATACCAAACTAAAAAAATTAAAAGAGGAAGAAATGTGTGCAATTGAGACTACAACTTGACCTTTTTTAGCTATTAGCAAAATATGTTTAATGGATAAAAAGAACATATCAACACTATCTTACCATTTCCTAAGGAAGTTTAATCAAAGTCGATAAATTGTCATAGAGACAAGAATGCAGAAAACATGTAGGCTAGCAAACCATACTTAGCAGACAGATATGGAAGCAAAAAGCAATACTGATTTAGAGTACAAAATTATTTATAAAGTCTTATAGATGAGGATAGTGGAAGATATGAGGAGTGTCACCTACAAAGCGTAAGAATTAGAAAAAACAAGTCCAATAAAAGAGCCAACTAAATAATCATCCAAAGGTAATTTTAAAATGTTGACATGAGGAAGGCGAGTTTCAACTGTTTCAGGTGAAAAACCTGGAAACAATTTTTATAAAAATTATTTTCATCAATGACAGTGGAGACCCAATATACTGTATAAGGAAGAAACTGAATAAATGAATGAGGAAGCATTTATAAAATATCAGCTAGGAATATAAAGACAAAAGTGAGACAGTCCCTGAAGCCAAGGAGCTTACATTTTAATGGGAGAGATAATACATACAAGGGAGTACAAAGTTCTGGACTGAGAGAACTGGAAGATCTGAATTCAAATACTGCCTCAGACACTAGCTATGTGACCTTGGAAAAGTTACTGAACCTCTGCCTCAGTTTTGTCAACTAAGAAAAGGGGGTTAACAATAGCATCCACTGCCAGGGTTGTTAGGACAAATGAGATGGTTTGTAAAGTGCTTCTCAAACTTTAAAATGTTATGTAAAGGTTAGCTATTATTTTTGTCTAGGAAATCACAGGAATGGTGGCACCATAAATAGAGTCCATTGTCATTCTCTTTCCAGAATTGTAGTATAGATTTCATTACTATTTACAGAAAAAAGATATAAAAAGTAGGAGGGTGGGGGTGGGAATATGCAAATCACTTTAAAGAAAATAAGATGGGAAAAGCAGATTAAACAAAAATGAATTCTGTGCCAGATGTGACACAATTTTGAGGATGTTGGGGGATTATTAAAGAATATTTAAGAGGGAAGCATACCAAAAGGAGGGGAAAAAAAAATCTTAGATCTTACTGTTAGCAAAAAGAGGAACTTTTTTGTTAATAACTACTGACCTATAAATTATTTTCCTTTTTTCATTTGTTTTATTGATAAGCTTTGTATTTATATTACAGATATTCTCAGATTACCCCATTACGTGACTGGTGTCTTGCAACAAAGTAAGACAACTAAGCACAAATAAGATGGTGGTCTCATCTGAAACTCATGCAATATTTCACATCTGTAACATCCTCATCTATTTTAAATGTTTTCTTTAATTAATCGAAATTTATTTTTCTCCTCCAATTCCATTGAAAAAACCAAAATCCTTAATATGCATCGTCAAGAAAAATTCCCTAATTTAGTGTCTACAAAAATATGTCCCATTTTACGCCCCAAATCTATCTCCTCCTGGTTAGGCGATGGTATGTTTCATCCCTGGTCCTCTGGAATCATGAATGGAATCTTAAAGCTTTCAAAGTTGTTGTGGTATCACGTACTATCCCATTTCTGCAAGTTTTTTTATGAAAATATTCTTCACATGCATCAGCAGAATCCATGATGCAAGAATGGCAAGGGACCAGGCTTTTTCAAACACTATTTTCTGGTGGACTACAAGTTTCAAGTCACATAAATAAAAAGCTTTGGGAATACATGACACCACCAATTGAGTGTAAAAAAAGTATTTCATTTAGTAGAGTAAAGATGCCTTAACATAATGCTCCTCTAACACGGTGTTTACCATGCACATGCCAAAATCACACAAGATTCCTTCAAAGATGTAATAACAGAGAAAGTTTCATTGCAAGACTATATTCAGAAATAAAATGAAGATTTATGTTTGCCAAAGAGACTAGCCAATGTCAAGGTTAGTCGACATAGAGTACAAATAGAAAAAGAGATTGTTTTTAGATGAAATTGCCATCTGACCCCAGAACATTGCAGAGCTTTTGAAATGGGATCTATAATCATTCAAAAGATTTTGGCCTAATGTAACATTGGAATGACCAAATAGATGAAGAATGCTTATTTTCTAAAACATGATATACATTTGGGTAGACAACCAGAGAAGCTGGTTTACCTGTCCATATATATTGGATGACAAAGTAGATGGCCACTGATTGGGGAATGGCTAAATAAATTGTGGTACAGAAATGTAATAGAATATTATTAATATGTTGTAAGAAACAATATGTATGATGAATACAGAGAAGCATAAGAAGACTTACATGAACTAATGCAGAGTGAAGTAAGCAGAGCCAAGAAAACAATATATAAAAGGTTACAACAGTGTATATGGGGAAAAACATAAAATAATTGAAAGTTGCAGAATTACAAAGAATGAATATGACCCCATATATACTGAACAGATAATTTATATGAACAATGAGCTGTGCCCAAAGTGGACAGGAGGAGCAATATTGCTCTTGAGAAATTATCAGTATTTTTAATAACTCCAAAATCTTTCCTAAAATAAAGACCCATATTTTTGAACAATATTCTGATGAAGATGTTATATGCCTGGGAGTCATAAAATAATGCAGCTTCTGAAAGAAGTGAAATTAGGGCTCATTCAAAGGACAATGATAGGTATGAGAGCACCCACTATGTGCTAGAAACTGTACTAAGTACTGAGGATACAAAAAAAGGTAAAAGACAGCCCTTGTTGATACAAAAAAGGTAAAAGACAGCCCTTGTTCTAGAGGAACTTAAAATCTAATAGGGAAGACAATATGCAAATAACTATGGGCAAACAAGCTATATACAGGCTAGTTTGGAAATGATCAACACAGGGTAGATGTTGGAATAGAGAGGTTGTGATAAACTTCCTGTGGAGGGAGAATTTTAGCTGGGACATGAAGAAAGTCACAGAAGCCAGGAGGTGGAGATGAGGAAAGAGAGTATTCCTGGCATGAGGGACAGCCAGGTAAAATGCTCTGGAGATAGAATGTCTTGTTCAAGAAAGAGCAAGGAAGTCAGGGTATATGGTGGGGGTATAAAGTACAAGAAGAGTAGAAATTCTAATAGGGGAGGGAGGGCAGATTATGAAGACTCTGGAAAGACAAATAGAAGATTTTACCTGTGAAGAACTACACGAGAGAAGTCACATGAAGGAAGTCATCAGAAACACATGGGCTGACCATGTGGTAAGAACTCCTGCTCTAAATTATCCACTTGGTGACAAGAGAATTAAAGGAAAGACTTTGACTCATTGGTTGTGTGTCCATTATGGAAAATTTACAATGGTACATGGACAGGATAAGAGTGCATGGATAAGTCATAATCTTTGTCAGTAAAAGGAGTACACACAGTGATGATTTGATTCACCAAAGAACAAAAATATTATTTACAAAATACTTATCTTACAACAACTTTGCAATTTAGGGAACAGACTTCCTGTTGTTCTTTGGTAAATTTAAGTGGGTTTAGAAAGCAATGAGTTCAGTGCCCAAAGGTGGGAGGTCAAGGTATTTCTCCCTACCTTTCAAAGTTCCTAGGAGTAGCCTGCCCTACAGAAGGGGTAAAGTGGGGTTTGGTAGATCAGATCTAGATCTAGATCAGAAAAGACCTAGGTTTCTCTCTGCTTTGTCGCTAACTAATGATGTGACATTAGTCAATTTCCCTAACTTCTCTAGGGCTTCTTCATCCATAAAAGAGATACATCTACACAAAACTGCTACGCTATTATAACTAAGCAAACAGACAAAAATGCCTGTAGAAAGCCGAAAATACCTCACAAAACTAACACTCCAAAAGTGAGAGGGATCTGCAGAGCTCCTGGCTTTGGGCAGATGTCCACCCAATCTATCTCAGATTGATGGTTTGTAATTCCATTTTTAAAGATTTCCAGGATCCAAACTGCCCAGATTGGCTAACAGTAAACAAAAGGTCCAGGGTTATGACCAGTAGGCAACTGTCCTTTCAAATACAAGCAAATTTGAGCCCAATCACCTCCTGTGCAATAATGGAGGCCATATTAAAAAGTATCCACAAGCCTCCACAACCATCAGCTACCTTTAGTCATAGTATAAACATCTGTTTAAAGTATATGGTGTGGGCCAGGGAGGGTGGGAGGAAGGGGAGGGGTAGGAGAAGGGAGAGGAAAAGGGTTGTGGTTGCAGATTCTAACAGGCACCAAAAATGACAATCTGCTTTCTGAGGGAGTCACTTCCTCTCTGTTCTGGAATGTCCTGAATATTAGCTCCAGAAGGAACCTTAGAGATCAACTCCTTAGAAAAAAAGAAACTGAGGCTGATAGAGGGGTAGTGACTTGGCTTCAGTAGAACAATGAGCTCAGGGCACAGCTGGGACCAGAACCTGTACTTCTCAAGTCCAGGGCTGATGCTTTTTCTACTACGTACCACACAATAAGTATACAGTGTAAGTGATCTCCCATGAGTTCATAGGGTTGCAAACTTTTGCCAGTGCTTTTAAATATTATACTTGGCACCACATTTAAGAACTAAAAATACAGTCCCTAAAATACAGATGTGTTCACAAACCACAGAAGACATTTTTTTCTTTAAAAAAAAAAGAAAGAAAAAAGACCTTGAATGGTTTTGCTTTCTCAGCTGGTAGCTCCATACTCTCTGATCTGGGTTTTCCCATCATGTGTCAGTAACAACCATCATCAAGAAGGAAGCCAGAGGGAGGTCAGTATGGGACAGAATTACCTAAAAGGAGTGCTCTACTGCTCACTCCAAGGGGATAAAAGCTGATTTGCAGAGGTCAGCTATTTGGAGTGAGAAACTATTAGGATGCAATTTAATCTCATCTATTTACAAAACACCTTTACAGATCTCAAATTGCTTTGTTTCATCCAAGAAGTAGCCCCAGGAACTTAAGATGTACAGTTTGAGGACAAAGGAAGGGAAATACTACTTTCCACAGTAGGGAGTAACGATAGCCAGAAAAGTATATTGGGTTGTAAATATAAATAAGTTTAAGATAGGTTAAGATAGGTTATTAGGGAAGTGGGATGTTTGGGGCAATGTTCCTGACCCTTGAAGGTTGACAAAACAGACAATCTTGATGCCAAGCTTCCAGCACTATGGGTGGGGCAAATTACACTGTGGGTTCAACTGGGGAAAACAGTTTTATGTGGGTGAGGATAGCCTTGAAAGAGAAGTCTCTAAAGGGCAGCTTTGTATTATATTTGTGACAGAGTATCAAAGTGTCAAGCATATTTGTGTGTTTGTGTGTGTGTGTGTGTGTGTGTGTGTGTCTTATCTCCTCACACTAGACTGAGTTCCCTTTGGGCAGAGACCTAGCTGACCTATCTTTTCATACCCAGCTGTTTAGCACTGAAGTCACTCTACACATAGTAGGCTCTTAATCTATGGAATGTATGGCAAGACAGAGAGGCATGGAAAGCTTGTAGATTGATTATATGTCCCTGATTAAGCCTCTGGTAATTAGCACCAGTTGGGGAAGCCACCTTCTCCTCATGTGGCTGCCCTATTTGAGTCACTGCCCAGCTGTGGGCAGCATGCTCCCCACCCCACCCTTGGAGTATTGGACCTGGTACAACCACCTCAATTACCTGTCCTCTATCCCATGTGACCAGACAGAGCAGAATCCTAGTGAGAAGAGACCATGGTTAGGATCATATGTGGCACTTCTGATGTTCTTATGATAGAGCCGGGTACATTATGAGTTCCATACAGTAGATGGGAAAACTAAGGACAAGAGGGGAGTTCTCTTACAGATAAGAGATTCCTAGACTTCCTTGCCATTAGCCCTATCCTGTGGTCTCTTGGAGGAGTCTGTCCATGTGTCTCATTTGAAGATGGAAACTTCCATGTTTGTACCAAGGTGAGTGATCCAGTGACCAGTGTCAATTTTATACAGAGTGAAATGTGAAAAGCTGTATGTTTCAGGGGTTTCGGCTCTTTTCAGTTTCCAAAGTACAGATTGCCAAAAATAGTTATCAGTTATTCAGGGCCAATAAACAGTATGCTTATTTCATGGATGGAACCAGGAGTGGAGACCTTACAGGCAGATTAGATGACTTTCCCAAGTGCCTTGCCCAAAAAGTGGTTAGTGTGTAGAACAGTTTTCTGCAGGTGCATTGAATTAATCAATGACAGACTTAATCAAAGGTAGAAATGGTGTGGGGCTTTGGAAAGAAAGATCAAAGTCCCAGAATAAGTGACATAACAATAATAGTGTCTCTGCTTTATTTTTCATCTCCCAGTACTAACCCTACCTTCACATCCAAATACACACACGCACACACACAGACCGTCCTTCCCACCCCACCCTCCAATCCTCCCCATGCCCAAAAAACTCAGGGCAGAAGAGGAAAAATACAGGACCCAGTCCATGAACCAGACATCCCTAACTCCTCCTGTGAGCGCTTTCAAAGCCAGCCTGCAGTTAGAGTGCAGCGGGTCTGTATGCATAGAGATAAATTTGGGTCTAAAAAGAGTGACGTAATCATCTGCCAGATCCCATTCACCCACGCTGGCTGACAGCTTCAATCCAAGACCGGGACGCACTTAAACAAATCAGGTGCCTAGGACACGGGAGAGAGGGAAGGGGAAAGAAGAGCCATGGGATTCTGGGGAGGGGGTGAGGGAAAAGGAGAGGTAAGGAGGGTGTTCATCTGAGATCACAGGAAAATGGGAGTTTTTGACTTCAGTTTTCTGATGGTGAGATCAGGCTGCTTGGCAGAGGTTCCAACAGCTGCACTTGACTCCTACTCTGGTCTCTCTCTTCCTCTTTAGAAAAGGGCTTTTAAAAAAAATCACATTTTATTAAATAGTCCTTACACAGCAGCCAATTTTCAGTGATAAATAATGGATTTTGTCAATCTCACTGATGTCCTCTTCTTATTCTAAACAAGTTGAATCCAAGAGGAATCTGCATTGCAGAAATCAATTAATATGCACATCTGAGAGACTTTCTAGGTCTTCATAACATAGGTATAGGATATTATTTTTCATGTGGTTTTAGGTGTCTGGTAGAATTCTGCTCTTCTGTGCCAAGGTCAATGTTTCACATTGTTTAATAGAGTTTCATAAGGTTTTAAAGGTTATCTAGTTCAGCCCCTTCATTTTATAGATGAGGAAACAGACCTAGACAGAGAAAGTGATTGGTTCAAGGTCATGGCAGAGCAGGGATTAGAACCCAGGGCACTTTCCCCTACACTGCCCCTCCATCTTCTCTGTATATAATTTGTGGATACCTAGTTATTTACCTACTGTTTCCCTCATTAGAATATAAGCTCCTAGAGTACAGGGAGTTTTTCTTTTCCTTCCTTTTTATCCCCAAGGTTTAACACAGTGCTAAACCCAGAGCACATTTTAATAAATGTTTGTCAACTGATTACCTCTTAGCATTCTATTAGAATTCACTTATGCCATTTAATTTAAAAAGTACTTTATAGTCTTTTTCAACTGGGGTTGGGGGAAAGCTTGGTTTATAAATATTCAGACAGAAAGCTGTATTCTCAAATCAACCCACAAGTTAGTAATTATTTCATTCTTTCTTAGAAAATGGATCTCTAAATCCATCAGTCGATGCTGATAAAACCAGTCCTTCAAATCATGCCTCTTCCAATGAAGAAGACCACCACAGATCTTCGATACAGGGAAGGAAGCTACTACATTCCGGGCAGATTGCTTGTTTACTCTGTTGCATCTGCTTGGGACAAGAATGAAGCTGTTTTTTTCTCCTATTTACCAACAACTTCCTGGTCAACAGAAACTGACCAAAGCTTCTCAGAGGCTACCAAGCCTTTGCATAGCTGGACAAGCAAATGAACGTGACCATCCTGTCTTAACTAAAATCCCACCTTGCAGAGGAAGCCTTCCCTAATCCCTCTTAATTCCAGTACTTTCTGTCATTTAGTTATTTCCTCTTTATCCTGTATGCAGCTTGCTTTGTAAATATTTGCATGTTGTCTCTTCCATTAGATTGTAAGCTGCTTGGGAGCAGGGACTATCTTTTGCCACTTTTTGTATCCCCAGCATTTAGAAGAGTGCTTGGTACGTGCATAGTAGGCATGTAGTAAGTAATGACTGATCCATTGTTACAGTGGAAAGAATATTATAAGAAGAGTCAAGAGACCAAACTCCGCCACTTCGAGAATGAATAGGTCACCCCCTGCTGTGGGCCTTATTTTGCTTGTCTGTAAAATGAGAACTTTAGCCTGTGGCCCCTGAACACGACTCCAGCTCTAAAACTGTATGGTTTTAGCTCCTCTTCTTTTTCTCATATGCTTTATCTGTAAAGCAGAGATGATGCAACACCTTATCTGCCTTCAGGCCAGATCTCCACAGCTGGAAGGCTCTATAACACCTGGCTCTATCTAGTTTACTAGAGTCTAAGCTCCTCTATTAAAATCCAGAAGGGCAGGAGCTAGGTCATAACAACTTTTGTATCTCACTCATCACATCATCATATTATGTTTTGCATGTAGTAGATTTTTAATAAATGATGGTTGAATTCTATAGAGTCTAGGGTAGGGCTATTGTGATATGCAAAAAATATACCTGGATTTCCACACATTATTCATCAGTCTATGGTTTCTTCTTTTGTATAAGCAGCTAGAGAGATGTAGATTCAAATTCTACCTGAGATGAGCCACATAAGCTCTCTGAGCCTCAGTTTCCTCATTTGCATGTTGGGGAGAATAACACCATCTCTAGCCCCTTTCCTTCTAAAGCACATAACCACTACCCTGATCCAGGGCTCTCTCATCACCTCTCCTCCAGACTGTTACTGGCCTTCCTGTCTCAAGCCTCAAGTCTCTCCACATAAAGCAACCTCCATTTAATTACCAAAGTGATTTTACTAAAGTATAGGTCTAATTCTGATACCCTACTACTCAATAAACTTCAGAGGCTCCCTATTACATTTAGGACCAAGTATAAAGAAAGACTTTTCTTTAGCATTAACAACATTTACAGTAGGCCTCTTTCTATCATGTCAGTCTTCTCACACTTGTACATATGGCCCGCCTCCTCTGACCTACTTGAAGTTCCTTCCACATTTACTCCAACTCTTGCCTTTACACTGGTTATGTGACATGCTTGGACTGCTCTCCCTCTTGATCTCCACTTCTTTGCTTTACCTGGCTTCCTGCAACACTAATCTCCAATGTCTCCTCCAAGAGGCCTTCCTTAGTCTACCCAGATGTTAGTGACTTTCCTACTGAAATTACTGACCTTCCCATCCATGTAAGGATACTACATAGCTTCTAGGTACCTAGTTATTTACCTGCTGTTTCCTTCATTAGAATGTAATCTCCTGGAGCAAAGGGACATTTTCCCTTTCTTTGTATCCCCAAGATTTAGCACAGTTCTAAACACACAGCAAATTTTAAATAAAAGCTTGTTGACTGACAGGTTTATTTAGCTCTCCCCAGTTGTGCTGTGGATCAGCTAATCAACAAAGACTTATTAAGCACTTCCTAAGGGTCAGGTACTGTTCTAAGCTCAGTGAATCCGTAGAAAGGCACAGAAAGTCCCTCCCCTTAAGGTGAGGGAGGCAGGGAGGAGGGCTAGGAAAGGTTTCCTTCAGAAGGTGGGACTTTAACTGAGAATGGAAGGAAGTCAAGGAGAGAGAGAATTGAAGCAAGAAAGTGAGGAGTAATAAATGAAAAACAGGGAAAGATCTGTTGGAATTTGAACAAAAAAAAGAGAAGAAAAAATAGAGAAATAAAATTACATTAAAACAATTCTAAGAATTAATAGCTGATGTGATTATACTATGAACCAAGCCTAAAATGAGATGTCAAAATAAAGTACATAAAGCAATTTGCAAGCCTTATGCTACATAAATGTAAGTTATTATTGCCACTATTATAGGGACTAGTGAAAGTCTGGTTTGTCTTTAGAGAGGCCGAAGTCTGTCCATCTCTGCTTCTTTACTCCCCCTCCTCCCATACTTTCTCCATCTCTTTTCCTCCCAGTAGGAGGGCCCAACCAAAACGGATAATTCATGTCCAGTTTACCTGAACCTCCTGAGTATAGCTGGCGCCCAGTAACATGGTCTTAATTCCATAGCAACATGTCCAGAAGTCACAATAAAAAGCTTCACAAAAGTTAGATCCCTTAAACTCAGATCTGACTCCTATCTCCTTACTAACCCCTCCTGTCATCTGAAAAGGGAGGGAGCGCTTCAGATCCCCAGTGTCCAGAGCAAAGCCTTTGTTGACCCTTGTGAAGCAACCTTTGTTGCTTCTTCCTAAAGTTTTAGATGTTCTAAAGGCCCCAGCTGCTTGACCAACTGGGATACAGATGCAGACTTAATGATGTAAGCACATGTGAGACCTGCCCTCCCAAAGCCTTCCTCAGAGGAGAAATGTCTGGGAGGCCACCAAGGAAAAGCACTTGAGGAATTCCAAGACTGCCATGGGCTCATTGAGTCTGGCTCCCACACAGGTCCTTCTGTGGCTCCCAAGCCATCCCCTTCTTTGCCCGGAGACAGTGACAGGATTCCAGGAGCTGGTGTCAAAAATAAAGAATGAACAACAGGAATGTGGATTGCTTCCTGCAGTGTAAATACTACAGAAGCGAAAGCAGGACAAGCGAGCTTTCCAACCCATTTGTACCCTTCCTTCCCACCCTCACATTAAGCAGCCTTGCTGTCTATGCTCAACTAACACACCCACCCCTGGTTCTTCTACATGGACTACTGGCTCAAGCCATAGGCCTGGCAAAGCTATCCTTCAGGAAGCCAGACATAATCCACCCCATGAGGTGTCTCATAAAGGTTGTACTGGGTGGATGAGTTTACCAGAGGATGCTGGGTAGAGAGGTACCATCCATGCAAAGTAGAATGGAGGTGACCTCTCTCAAAAGGAAAAGACCACTTTGTCCTCAATTTCAATGCCTAAAGACACACACAACAGGTTTTGACTATCCTCTTCCAGAGGATGAGTAGTAAGAAAACAGGTTGGAACATAAGCCAAGACCAATACGGCCTGGCCAAGGGGGAGATACACCATACCTAACAGGGGCCTCAAGGGGGACTTTACAATTCCAGGTTCAGTTTCTGGTTTTCCTGTTGATTGTCTCCTTGTTCAGCTATCTATCTCTCAGTGATCCGGTTTCTCCCTCTGAAAAGAGAGAGCAGGAAATACTTGCTAGGGACCTCTTTGGGGACTGACTAATGTGTATAGAAGAACTCAATTTCAACTTGTGTGAGGGACAAACGAGGAATGAGAAAAGAAAGGGGCTAAGAAGGACAGGAACATTTTAATACTTTGTATCTGTACAATGTTTTAAAATAAAATTTTACATATTGATTACTAGATTGATGGTCCAGAGCAATAGTGTCAGATTCAAATAGAAACAGATTCCTGCCTGCTGCACACTGACTTAGAAAAACACAAATTAACATTATCTAGGTTGCATGGTATTTTAAAATTTATTTTGTTAAAAATTTCCATATTATATTTTAATCCAGTTCAGGCCCCACTCAGGAGTCTTGCTAGTGACTTGCAGACCTGGAGCACGAGTTTTACACCTCTGGTCTGGAGACAATCCTCACAAGTCTTAGAAGTGGGTCATGCAAACATTTTGCAGATGATTACAAGATCACAGATTTAGAACTGGAAGGAGCCTTAGAAGTTATCAGACCCAATCTCCTCATTTTACAAATGGGGAAATGGAAACTCAGAGAGACTTCAAGGTGACACAGCTAGTAGGTGTTGGATTGGAACCTAAGTCTTCCTGACTCCAAGTCAAATGCCCTATCGGGGACCAGAGAAGTTGAAAGACTTAGGAATTCACACAGCTAACAAATGACAGAGCTAGACCTCAAAGCCCAGGTCTCTTGAATCTAAGTACTGGGTCCTTTCCATTGTATCATGAGGTTTTGTCTTATAGAGAGTACTCTGAGTATTCTAAAGAAATAGAGGAAGCAGTGTTATCTTGGCCTGGGATAGAAAAAGGACTTAGGGATCTCACAGGGCAATGATGGGACCTTATATAGCCCAGGACAATGGTTGTACCCTCTCCTCATGTCCAAGAAAACAGAGTTGCAAAATGTCAGCTCTTATTTACAGATCTGCCTACATAGGACATAAATCAAGACAGTAAAGTATTTATTCTGTCTTAGGTCATTGCAAAAGAGCCAAAAAACAGAGGCTCAAGTAATACAAGTTCTGCCTATCCAATTCCTACCTACCCTAACAGGCTCTGATGAGATGTCACTTCCTGCATGAATCCTTTCCTAATCCCTCCTACAGGAAGTGATTGCTCTTTCCTCTGCACTGCCATAACATTTTACCTCTTTTATGAACATACTAATTTCATCCTGTAGCAGTTAATGGCATACCTCTTCTCGCAAGGCCCCAGTAGGCAAGGGCTATCCTTATGCTCCTTTGTGACCTCTATAGCACCTAACATTGGCCCTTGCCCATAGTAAGTATGCAGGAAATACCTTTTGAATGAGTAAGTGAATATTAAATTATAACTTCATGAAAATAATAATCTATTTTTTACAGTGGCATTTTTTTAGACTTACCATTTATATTCTGATCAGAATGCTACTAAAACATGCTTATTTTTCCTAAACTCATGCTGGAGTTGGCTATCAGGGCCCGGCACTAAGAGCTGGATGAACAACCAAGGATTGCACACAAATTATAAAATTTTAAAAAGTGGGGGGAGACACTCTTCTCAAAAGAAGCTGTGGTTTTTATGCTATTGATAATAGTTAGAAGTCAAGAAGAAGTTATAGGTAGAGTATTCTCACCCGAAAGTGGGCCCTACTTTTAAAAAACTAACGTATAATCCAAGTCCCTTCTGGAAGTGATCTCTCATTAGAAATCATAACATGGTGGAGCTTAAAAGGCCCTTAGGGATTGCCTTGTTCAATCCACTGGCGTTTGTTTTTGTTTTTTTCCAAATGGCAAAGTAATTCATTGAAACAGAAATATAATTTGGAAAAATCAAACAATGGAATCATTGTAAGCCCACCCATACTCAAATCTTTACAATATCCCACAGATTCACAGATTCACATTCCTAGTAAACTCACATTTCAGAGGTGAGGATATTGCAAAATCTCCAAAGTTTCTTCAAAAAATTTAACTGTTTGGGGTGTGCCACTTTTCATTATTTCTCTATTCCTTTATTTTCACAGAAGAGGATGTGGAAGTCCAGAGAAAGAAATGATTTGTGCAGAGTTATATAGCTGGTTGCTGGCAGGACCCAGGTAGAAACTTGTCTCCTAACTTGTAGTCTACTGTTCTTCCTGTCAGGCACAATCACTAACACTGCAAAATGGTTTCCCATTTTCCAGAAGAATGAAACATTCACCTTAGCATTCCTTTTGAGAGCTCTTCTGAAGCTATAAATTTAAGCTGATTTATATAAACATCACCTCCCTCACCTTCTTACCCCTATCCCCAGCAAGGAACAAATGTATTATGAAGGGCAAAGACTACCTGTACTTAAAAGCCTTCTTTTCACAAACTATGAGTTCAGTTAAGCAACCAGCCCAGAAGGGCAGGAAACAAAGTTGTATTCTGAAGTCCAAAGTGATGGCAAGTGGATAGTATTTTCAGCCAGAGGGATAAAGACAGCTGTCCTAGGCCTTAGCATCTCTGGCCTAAACTGAACCAGGGACAATTATTTCAGAGATAATCATTTCCATTAAGTCTTAGCAAAGAAGCCGGGCAACAGGTGTCCTCTGTACGCAGCAACTGACCATTTGCAAAGTGGCAACTTGCTTAGAGCCTGACCTAAATGTTAGTGAGGTGCTTTCACTCAAATGTCAATGGGTGGTGCAATGTCATTAAGAATTAGGAGACCAGTCCTTCCAGGGACACTATTTTCTGTGAGTTGGGTCACTTTCTCTTTCTGAGCCGCAGTTTCCTGCTCCTCAAAATGAGGGAGATGGATAAGATTTCTAATGTCCCTTCAAATATGAATATTCTATATCTCTATGAGTTCCTAGGAAACAGAGCACCAATGAGGATGGTACCCCATTCCTCAATGCTGATTTAAATTCATCTTCCTGGAAATAGAAAGCATTCAGATTTCCATGCTGCCACATGAGTTATATTCTCTCCCCATCCTGAGCCTCTCATAAATTTTAAAACACCTTTTAAAACTTCTATAGAATTAAAACAAATTTTGTTTTGGAAATTCAATGAGCAGTTAATGATAGCCTTTGAAATAAGCAGAGGTATGCTAAGGTCACTGACTCAGGTTTGAGAATCACTGACTTGAGTACCGGCCAGCTCTTACAGCAAGGTACCAAGTGCTGTATAGTGTGCCTGACCTGCTCCCAGGATCTAGCTCCCAGAATTCTGTCTCCGTCACAGCTCTTTAATTTACCTTCTGACTGCAAGGGAAAAAATTCCCCAAAGAGTAGTAAAAAGAACTCTAGATTGAGTCAACTTTGGCTAGCTTTGTGACATTGGGCAAATCTTTTAACTTCTCTGGGCCTCACCTTTCTAGTCCATGAAATGAAGGTGTTAGAATAGGGCATCATTAAAGCCCTTTCCAGTTCTGAAGTTCTATGATCCTATGTGCCTCTGTTCTGAGATAGGTAAGGGAGGGGAGTGGTTCAGAGGTTCAAGCTAAGACAAGTCTTACTTCACTTCTCTCTGAAAATAGCTTTCTGCGTTATTCAAAGAAAGTTCTCATTTCTTTTAACTCCCAAACCACAAAACCACGGTTCACCTCTCAGAAAGAAGGTCATTTGGAAGCCAAAGTTGTCAGGGGGCCTACGTGTGTCAGCTCCAAGTTAGAGGTGGTATCTTGGTAAAGATCAGGCCAGGCCAAACATGTGATTCTGCTCTAGAAACCCAGTTTAAATCAATATTTATCTAACTATATTTATAGAAAGTGTTGGTAGGGGATGGGGTAGGAGGGAAGTAGAGGGGAGGAATGGATCTACAGCAGAGGATACCACCATGGGCATGAAAATCACTGTGGCAAATTCATTTCTGCAGGTCAGATGCTTTAAAAAAGGCAAGCATCCACTTTTGATAGATTTATTAATTCAGTAAATATTTTATTCATTGTTAATTCTTAATAAATCACTCAATTTTTCTATTTGGAATACCCTAGGGATTGGATTCAACTTTCAGCCCTGAAGTTCCATAACTCTAAGGGGATAGAATCTTCTAACCTAGTGACCCATTCTCTCCCAGGCAAAATTCAGGAATCCTCCTTGCCTGGTGGCCTCAGATCCTGACCTAGAGGCCTCAAGCAACCAGAGGAAAAGCTCCCCAAATGTGTCACCAAGCACAAAATTCCCCACTAAAAAAGCAAACTTACTTCCTTTTAAAGTAACTCCACCCTGACCTGAGGCAGGTTGAGCAGTAGCTAGGTTGTCATCAATGCCACACTTTCCTCTAGAGTTCTTTAAATGGCTCCTGTGTTTCACATTTAGTCACCATCAAGCTGTGTGTTTCTCTAAAGGTTAGCAGCTGTTCTGAAGGGAGACCTTTGATGGAAAAGTCTGCAGGTGCAGTCTAGTAAATACCTCCTTTTCTTTCCAAACTAAGGAAAAAGGGAATTGTCCTCTTGTGTTCACTGGAGACTAAGCACCTTTACCAGTATCCCTTCCATAATGCCTTGGTACTTTGAGGCCTTAAATGATTACATCTTCAAAACCAGCTACCCAGCTTTGACTAGGAGCCAACCTACTCTACTTGACACCAGCATTTATCAGACAGGCTTGCAGAGATCAAAATCAAGAACTAAGAAAAATACTTCAATTCAAGGCTCTTACAGCTGTGTTGGGAAACAGGGTTGTTGCTGAAGAATCCCTATCTCCAAACAACAAAACAATCCATAGTGTTTTTAGAAAAAAATATATTAGTTTGGGGAGCTTGTTGGCAGAAGTGTGACCTGTTGGAACATCCGCTGCTTTTTTAGGATAAGTGAACACTGAACCTCCCCCTCCTCCCCTGAAGTACCTGATCCATTCTCATGTTTTCAACTGCCAAGTGTATGCAGAAATGTTGTGGATACAGCTCTCAAGTCCTGACCTTTCTACCTCAATCTAGGCTCATATCTCTTCCTGCTTGAGGGATAATTCTACCTCATTTTCCCTGAGCCAGCTAAAGTCAAATTTGGTGCATAGCTCCAAGCCCCAGACTCGATCAGTGCTTCTGACAACCCTGTTATCTAACCTAAGAACCCTCCTGGTTCTGAACCTTTGGGCCCAATTCTATTCCTGCCTGTAGTTAACCCTCACTTCCAGTCAGATGAACGAATATTTCCTGAACACCTGCTGTGGATCCAGGATTGTGCTAGATGTTAGGTGAAATTCATTAAAATATGGAACAGTACTACATACAATCTTTGCCTTAAGGAGTTCAGTGTAGGTGAAGAGACAAATAACCCAAAGGCAAGGGAAACAGAGGAAAGATAAATGTTAAATTATATGATGCAAACTTTTAAGTGCAATTGGAATTCTGAGTTTAGTGTGGGCTGAAGTAGTTAGAAAAGCCTTCTTAGATGAGGCAGGCCCGTCTTGAGGGGTGGGATAGCAGAAATTAAGGCAAGCTGGAGTACAACTTTGGGAGACAGTTAAGTAGACCAATCTGATGAATATGGGTGATACACTTAGAAAGATGGGATAGACTGAAGAATATAGATCTTTCAAGTTCTTTTTTTAAAAAGGAAATATATGTTCCTTCACTCATCCTGTGCTGTATTAGCCCTATAGGACTTGAAATTGGACTGAGAAGCTCCAGATCTTGATTCTTCCACTTACTGCGTGTAGGAATTTAATTTAAGGACCCTTCCCCCTCTGGACCTATGTTCCTAAACCTCACCTAAGGCACAATTGGATGCCCCTCTCACTTCTCAGTCTCCAGTCTTTCCTATTTCCACCTAAACCACCTTTCTCAGGTACTCTTTGGATCATTTTTCTCTCCTCAGTACTTAGAATACCCCCAGGCCAATCCCTCCCCACAAACTAGACAAAACGACCTCTTTGCTTCTGTCAACACTGATTGATCCATTGTTGTTTTTATCCTTCCTGGCTTTTAAACTGCAGGTTAGTATCCCAAGTAAAATGAGGGGGTTGCCCAAGATGATCCTAAGGCTCCTTCCACCTCAACATCCTTCCAGTGTTGGAATTCTGTGTGAACCTTACGCTGTCCCTCCCCCATCTTTCTCTGTTGATGTAGATGATGGTTCTTTAAATATGAAGATAACATGTATTCCTTTAATTTTCAATCAAGTGTGTGTTATACAGTTGTCTTGATTTTAGATCTGTCTTGGTAATTAATTTGTCTATGGGGCAATTACAAACTAGGAAAGATTTGATTTTCAAAAAAAGTCCTGTTTCTCTTTTTGGCAAGCACAGGAAGGCAAACCTTACACCTGCTTCCTTCCAAAAAGCCCTTATTTTACATAGAAATTTAGGGCCTTGCACGTGGTAAGAACTCGATAACTATTTATTGATTTGATTTACTCACCATACAACAACCAAACTCGTGCCATCTACCGAAAACAATATAGCATCTGCACTAAGCCACCAACATTTCTTGAGCTAGATTCTAATTCTGAGGACAGCTCAGGCTACTATGCAAACACACACGCCTCCCTCCTCCCCAAACTGTAAAGTAGAAAGACGAACCTGGCACAGCCACAGGTTTGGGAGACTGGGACATTCCAGTGTCAGCCCATACAGAAGTGACATACACTGGGAGTTCTTAATGGAGCCCGGCAGTCCTGAAAAAAAGATTCCCAGTAGATGTGGAGTCCCTTTAAGAAGAGGGTAGACACTACAGTTCCCAGAGACTCACAGTCTGAGCTCCTGGTCCCACCCACCGACCTCTAAGCCTTAGCAACGCGTGACGTCATCAGGGAACCAAAGCCGTCAATTGGTCGGACACGCAGCTAGGTCAAGTCCAGTCAGAGGAGAGAAGTTTGTCTCCATGTGGAAACCACGTGTCTCCAGCTGGGAGGGGAGAAGCGGAGAGAGGCGGAGAAAGTGAGATCAAGTGACTCCGGGGGAGCGGGGCTGTAATGCAGGCAGGGAGGTTATGCACCTGAGCCAGCAGCGCTCTATGCAGTAATGTGACCTAAAAAAAATACCGTGCCAGAAACTGGGGGAGAGCAAGAGAAACGTCCCCGACCCGAACCCCGTGCCCCTGTCGGACCCCCTCTGGATTCTAGAACTCATTTCCTTCCCCCCCTCACTTTTTGACCATTAAGACGTTCTCTTAAGCTGTGGCAACACACACAAGCGGCACCTCTGCCAGGGGAGGATGGAGAGGGCTGCCGCGACCCCGGGGACGTGACGTGGGCATCGTGTGCCGCCCCGGGCCGCGAAGAGGAGGATGAAGGAGAAGAATGGCCCTCCCAAGGGCTGGCGTGGCTGGGGAGGGGGAAGAGAGCAGGAAGGAATTCGGTGCTGCTTGCGGGGGTGATGGCAAGGAGCCCAGGGGAACGCGAGAAGGGCACGCCACTCGGGTGGCGCTGGTCTGGGAGCAGGGAGGACCGAGAGGCTTCGGATTATGTCATCCCCCACAGCACCAACAATGCGTGGGAGGCCGGGGCGGAGGGAGTGGGGGAGGGAGTGCGCCTCCAGCCCCTCGGCGTCCTCAGCCATCCAGCCCGCTGCCTCTGACTCCTTCTCGCCTCATTATTTCACGCCCCGCGCTCCGCACATCTGCGGGAATCAGGGTGCTGTTTGCAGCACGTCCTGTACGGCAGAAACGGCGGCGGCCAAAAGGGAGAGCCAGGTCTAAAAATATTCCAGCGGGGGGAGGCGGAGCGGGGAGACCAGGCCGAGTCCGTACGTGAAGTTGACTTTGAGCGAGGAAAGGAGGCTACGGACCGGCTAAAGCCCTACTCCGAGGAGCAAGGCAGGTCTGGTTTAGTTTGGTTCCAAAGACCTCCCCACCCAAACAAGAGCACGCGGACTAGCTCGGCAGGGAGGAGACCTGTCCCTCCTCCTCCGCACCCACACTGGGCAACCCGGCTCGCTCGGCTTTTTGCCTACGTGACTCGCGGCCACGCCAAGGATGAGGAAAGCGGATAAACGACAAGACTGCGAGCTCCCGGGTCCTCCGTTCGTCCCTGGGGATAAGCGGTGCGGGGAGGGGGTAGGAGAGAGAGAAAGAAGGAGGTGAAGTTGAGGGGTGGGTGGCATTGGGAAAAAATTAAGGTTTTAACCCATTTTCAAGGTCCCTTCCATAAACATTTCAAAAGAACCGAAAGGATTAGCTTCGTCCACACAACACTCAACCCTCCAGAAAGAAGACACTGGGGGTGAGAGAGGGAGAGACACCCCCCCCCCATCATCCCTCAATCTGCACCCGCAAAACGAATACAGAAATGATCGCTTCTCTCCCTCCTTCCCCCCACATGCGCATACTCTCACTCCAGCTTTTCAGAAACTACAACCTAAGCCAAAGCATTCCCTACCTCCCCACCATGAATAATCCAAAGAGACGGTAACTCGGACATCAGAGCTTTTCTCTTTTGCAACCTAAACACTAAGAGCGTTTTTGGAGTACGGGGAAAACATCCTCCCGCTAACCTCTGAAAGGCGAATAAATTAAAATAAAAGAATCCGCAAGATTTGTCCTGCTCTCATATGATTACTTTCACCCTGGAAGTCGATGCGTTTGTTCGGTGGGGATGTGTGTGTGTGTGTGTTGTGTGTGTGTGTTATTTTCTTGGCCTGTGGGAGTGTGTTGGGGGAATGGTGAGGGGAGGGTTGCGAGATCTGACACGTTGCAATCTGACCTTTTGTGTGTGTGTGCGTGTGTGCGTGTGTGTGTGTGCGTGTGTGTGTACGTTTTGCATTGATCCTCCTGCTTGTTCGGAAAGATTAAATAGCCAGGGTTTCTCTCAGTCTCCCTTTCCCCTTTCCCCCTTCCCCCTCCCTCCCATCTTTTATTGTCAATGACTGTGCTCGGAGCCGAGCTGTGGCAAACGCGTGCACCCGTTAGGGATGGTTATTCTATCTACTGGGGGCGGGGGATGGGGGGGAGATGTCGTGAGCTGTACTGAGAGAGAAACCCCCAAGACCAAGGCCAGAAGACTGAATTTATCAGGAAGACTATTCCCTTCTTTGCCTGCCCGGGCAGCAGAGTTGGAGACATCGTCTGGAAAATAAATAAATAAACCCACCTCCATCAAAACAGCCCAGACCCTAGTCAACTATTGTTTCCTGCAAGATCATAAAGTTTCCTTTTAGCATCGTCCCCTTGGCTAACTTCCTTACTGCACAAGGCCTTATTTTTTTGGGGGGGGGGGGAGACTCTTGATGTTAAACATCGTAAGGCTTTTTTGTTTGTTGTTTTTGCCAGGGGTCGGGGATGGGGAGGGCCGATGAACACCATCGTGCACTTGTGCCAGCAGCACCCCCGATTGTGTCTTAGGACGTGGGTCTCTGGAGAACAGCGCTCCACTGAAAGGAAAAAAAAAAGACGGTGGAGAGTGCGAGAGCCAGAGAGAGCGAGTGAAAGAAAAGCAAGGAAGAAAGCACAGGGTTTTGTTCTGGAATCCCCGTTCTCTACCCTCCGCGTCCAACTTTAGCCTGGTAATATACCCACCCCACCCAGATCCCAGCGATGGCAGAAACAAACAACCGTCCGGCCCGCTGGAAGAAAGGGACTAGCAACGACCTCTAGGACATCCTGCTTAGTGCCCGGTTGTCAGCAGCTTTCTCCCCGGCCCCGGCAGACAGACCCACAGGGACGCAGCCCTCGCTCTCTCTCCCCGTCTCTTTGTTAGTCTCGGTCAGCCCCGAGGAGCCCGTCCCTTCCTGCGGTGTCAGTCGCTCCCAGCCGGGAGCCGGGGGAGGGCCGGGACCGGTCCGCGGCCGGTTCGAGGGGGGCAGGCGCAGACGGAGCCCCCAAAGCCGCAAACTTACTTTTGTTTTCCTTCTCGATCTGCTCCAGGTAGCTGGCGGCCTCGAGCAGGATCTGCACGTTCTGCAGGAAAGTGTTGATGTGCTTCTCCACCGAGCTCTCGCTGGTGTTGAAGATGTCACTGAAGGGGCACCTGAGCTGGGCTGCCCCGGGCGCCCCGGGTTGGGGCTGGGCTGCGGGTTGGGGCTGGGGCTCCGGAGCGGCGGCCGGCCCGTCCTCCTCCCCGCATCTCGCCTCTTTCCTCGGCCTGCCGCGTTTGCCCATGGCAGGGGCGGGGGGACAACCTCCGGGCTTCGGCTTGGGACGCTCGGGGAGGAGGCTTGTGGCTGCCAAGTGCAGGGCAGGATCTGAGCGGAAGAAACGCGGCCGCAAAGAGTATCTCGCAGACTTTCCGAACCTCTCCCGGTGGCAGTGGTGTGTGTCTGCGTGCGTGTGTGTGTGTGCGCGCGCGGGTGTGCGTGTGTGTGAGTGTATGTGTGTGTGTGTGTATGAGAGATTGAATGAACCTACAGGACGACTGAGGCTCTCTGGCCCCTGGGTCCTAGCGCGAGCCGTGTACATCCATCTGACCACTAAGGATAAAAGGGGGGGAAAAAGGCTCTGGATGTCCCCCCTCCCCCTTCTGACTCCCTTCCTCAGTCCGGTTTTCAGCCTGCCCCTCCTCAGTCCTTTACGGAAATTCACCGCATTTGACACAAGCTGGAAAAATCCATACGGCGACTGTTTGTGTACACCTGCACAAACAACACACCGCAGTCTGGAACTGGGCAGAATTAAAACCAACCTGGGTAATGGAGAACTACTCGCCACCCCCATCCCCATCGTTCCTTGCCGCCGAATGCTGTCCCAAGGCTAAGTCTAGGTCACGGTCCCTTCAGTAGACATCTCTCTGTCTCCTCCCATCCCCTTCCTTCCCCCCCAACACATGCAGGATTTCAGTCCAAGAGAAATAGCAAAGGTTGGTTTCGGAGTTGGATTTGCTTTCCTTTTCGTTTAAATGCAGAGTTATAATCTAATCTTGGGAGGTGGGAGTGGGGGAGGGTATTTCTCCTGTTTGTTCTACATCTGTCATCTCTAGCCCCAAATTGGGCAAAGATGATCTCTAGGATTCCCTGCTGTCACGTAACCATACAGTCTCCAAGTTGGAAGACACATTAGAGGTCATCCAGTTCAACCTGTTATCCAGCATCCAAGCCTGGTGGACTCAGCCTGAAACCTCCATAGATACACGCCGCCGTCCAACTAAATTGTAGTTATTTTGTTTTTACTTAACTTTATACAAGTTTCTCCACCCCCGCCCGTAACAACTCTTTCCCGTCCGCATCCCCTTCCCATATGAGAGTTTTGAGGGCCGGGAGGTTTTTTTTTCCCCCTTCTTTTTCGTCTCAGCACCTACTACAGTGCCCGGAACATAGTAGGCGCTTAAGAATGATTGTTGAATTAGGGAGGCAGCTTTTGCCTTCGTTGATGTAAATAGCAACCTATCCCTCCTTTCCCCATCCTGTTAGTGCTTCCTACTTGTTCACATTATCATGCTTTTAACTAACCATCGTAAACATTGTAGCCCTCAGTATAATATACTGTGTCCAAGTTTTCCATTTTAACTTTGTATCCCTCTCCTCAACCCACCCCACCCTGTTCCTTTCACTCAGTAAGTGTTTAAATTAAAGAGCTTGTTTACTGAATTGACCCGTTGGTGCTGAGGATTACTGTCCCAATCCTTACCGCTACTTGTACCCAAGAAAAGTTGTCTGTAGCTCTACTTGTTAGAAAGTTCTTTCTCATGTTGATTTCCAGGTAAGTTCCTAGTGTGGTCCTCCGGAACCATAAATAAGTCTGCTTCCTATTTCATGTGACATCCTATCAAATATTTGAAAACAGCTCTTATATCTTTGGTAAGTCTTCCTTTATCCAAGTTAAATATTCACAGTCCACCAACCAATCCTCATGGCCTAATTTATAGTGCCCTTCTCTTCCTAGTAGACTTAATAGACCTAGTAGAGAAATACATGCTCTTGATCCAGCTTGTCGTTTTGGGAGTGAGGGATGGGGAGGGGATCTGGACCCGAGGTTTTACCCAGTGTGGGGAAGCTAGCTTGGAAGCCAAGAAAATTGCGTGAGGGCACTGAGATGTTATATGTCCAGTTCTTAATCTCTTAGGATGTTTCTAGTAGGAACTTGAAGCCAAGTCTTTTTGATTCCAAGATAGGTAGGCCCACTAGCTTCTTCTTTAGCTTGTCTTTTTTCTTTTCTTTTCTTTCTTTTTCTTTTTTTTTTTTGGTATGAATCTATTACTTCTTTGGTATAGGAAACTTCCAGTAAGGAAAATACTTTCTACCAATGCTAATCATCAATCACCCTGAATTTATACTTGGCTTGTAGTGACAGTAGTGGGGAGTGGCAATGGGAGATTAAGGTAACTTTCTTAGGGTCAGTATGAGTCAGGGGTAGGATTCGAACCCAGGTCTTTCTGAATCCAAGTCCAGGTCTTTAACCATTATGGCATACTGCTTCTCAATATCTCTCCTAACATATATCTTTCCTTCCTTCCATTATAATTGTAGATCTTTGAGTTGGATAAGAAGAACATAAAGATCATATTACTCAAAGAGAAATTTGGGAGCCATCGTAAGCACTTAATTTACTCATACCCCCATCCTCATCCTCCTACCTGTGAGTGCTTTTCCCTTCTTCACGTTATCTTTCTTTTACTAATCTGTATAAATGTTATAACCCCAGTACAATATCCTGAGGGCAAGGACTATTTTTTCATTTTGGATTATTCTTTCATTTTATTTTTGTGTCACCCCTCCTTCCACCTAGCACAGTCCCTTGCACAAAGTAGGTACATTATAAATGTATATTGAGTTATATTTTTTCTGAGGACCGCTTCCATTTTCCCCAGTCCTTATTGCTTCTTCTACAAAAATGATTTGGCCAAAGTATTCTCTACACTTGCTCCGAAGCCCATTACTGAGTACTACACTCTCATTTTTGCCACTGAAGTCAAATGAGGGCTCATTTCCTTTTCCCAGACTAGAAGCCTGGCCTTCTTAGTGTGTAATCAATGTCCCTAGGAAGAATAATCCAAATATGCACACACACACACACATATACACAAACCCTCTATATTTCTTCTAGGAAATCATCATATAAATTCATTTAAGAATTGTCACTCAAGTGACATTTCTATACATATTTGCCCTGAAAACTCTTACAGGAAATGGAAACTTTATGAAAAAAAGATGAGAGGAAAATGAGTTTATTATATACCTAGTTATACTGTAATATTAAATATGGAAACACTAATTGAGTTCTCCTGAAATCCTTATGCAGTTTCAAACTGGAATAAACTTAATTTGTAGGTTGAATAGAAATTTAAAAGCTATCTAAAAGAAAACTTATTGATGATTAGAATAGCTCTGTGATGCAGTTGTTCTTAACATATTTTGTACTTGGTAAACTTTTACGCACTATATAAATGCTAGTTATATAGTCATCACTGCTACCACCATCACCACTACTGCTACGCCTCTTATTACTACTACTGTTATGACTATTTGTATTTAGTACCACGGCCAACATTAGTGTTACTACTGCTCCTAGTACTACCGTTATGACCGTTACTGATATGACAGCTACTACTGCTACAACGACTGCTTTTGCTACTACTACTGCTACTCCTACTACTACTACTTGTACCTGATTGAAAAAATTGCCAATAATAGATGAGAGGATAAATTAAATCCTGTTGAATAGAATGACTATCAGCATTGAGAAAAAAATTCCCCACTCATTTCTGAAGATTATGGACTCTACTAACATTGCACTTGAACTACTACAATTTGAAAGTTTAAAAGTATATAAAGCTTTTATGAAGACCCTGTGTCAACACTTAGAACAGCCCATTTAAAACAGGCCTCTTCCTAAATCATACTGAGTCAATGGAATTTGTTAAAAATGGAACTAGGTTTTCCCAGCCCTAAGTACAAGGTGGGGTGATGAGGTTGGAGGAAAAACCTGCTTTTGCTTCAGTGATCTTATAGATATACAATCCATGGAAATACAGATTGCACATGTGCATATATCTAGTCATGTCAGTATACACTCCTACAATGAATCTTGGAATTTCTTTGTTGTTTTGAAACTATCCCTTCCCACCTCTCAAAGGTTTGTGGGTTAGAGCTGGCCTGGTGGGAATCTGTGAGCCAGGCCACAGATCTGACCAAGGCCAAGAGAAGCAAGGACTAGTAGAAAATCTACCAAAAGTGCTGATTTGCCCGCTCCCTCGGTCAGCCAAAGTTTAGTTCCCAAAATTATTCCTATGAAAAAGTGATACTGTTGGTGCTAAATAAAGTCTCCCTATCTCACCTCATCATCTGAGTATTGTTTTTTATTATTCTACAAGTTCATGGCGGCACCGAGGCACCATAGGGGCAAGAGTGATGTCTGTTTGTGTTTCACAGCCCAGTTCTGTCTTGCCCTGAAATTTTCCATATGGTTAGTATAGTATAGTTTTATTGAATATAGTCACTTCTGGAATTCATGTGCAGGGTGACTAACATGCCAAGGCCTCTTGCAGCCTTGTTCTTTGTTTGTGTTTCTTTTTCTCCTTCTCCAAGTCCATCAAATGTTAAATGATAGTAGCATTGCATAGGTCTCCTCCCCTTCCCCAACAAAAAGATTTCGGTAATGAAGGCTGGTTGGACACAGGGATCGTTACTAAGTGGATGACTCATGGTTAGATAACAGGATGCTAGGTTAGGGTCTTTGATTCCATTCCCTTTTCGCTCTGGCTTTTGGGTGTAGTCTTTGGAGCACTCCGAACCTTGGTTTCATAAACTCTGAATTTAAGACTAAATGCACTGTTTTGAGAATGAGATAGGGATTTTTGTAAAAGGAGGAAGGGGCATAGGACAAAGTAAGGAGAAGATGAGAAAGTGATCTGATAAGAAGAGCTACTTGAAAACACTTGAACTATTTGAAAGGAAAGTCTTGATGGAAAAGCACAGTGTGCCTAGTTGCAGATGCTCCCTAAGGGAGCAGAGCTGGCTTTTGATGCTTGCTTAGTCTGGTTTATGTCCCCAGCCTTTTTTCTCTTTGTTTGCCTTCTTTGCTTTCTTGGTAATATTTTTTCATTGACCTTGTTTGCATATTAAAGCAAGATTGTTCGCTGTATTATTTCTCCCCTCTTTTCCCCCTAGTAATTCTATACTTACACATCAAAGGAGTTGTTTTGCCTGTAATTATGCCTTTATGTACACAGAGGCAGGTTAATTACTGAAAAGGAGATAGGAGAGTTTCCACTGAGACCTCTCCTTGCATTCAGATGGGATACAGTCACCTGTTTAGCTCTGACAGGATACTTTTTGAATTTCCTGGGCTCCCTAACTGAGCTCAGTTCTTCACTCCTTTCTTCCATTCTTGTACATAATAGTTTTCTCTTTCTGTCTCTCTGCCTTTGTGTGTGTATGTGTGTATGTCTCTCTCTCCTCTTTCTTTCTCAGTGTCTTTCCATCCAGGGCAGTCTGGACTCTGCCCTGCACTCTTCACTGTTGCTTGGCAAATGTTAGGAAAAAAATGTCACTTCCCCTGCCTCACTAAAGCATTGCTAACCAAACTTCTGGACACTTTGCTTTGGAAGGAAACCTTTCAGCGAGCCAAGAAATTGCCTCAGATATCTAGGACTGGGAGCATTCATCAGGCTCCCTGTGGTTCTCCTTCCAGGTTTCATTGTCTTTAGGGGAGAAATACATACAAGTATGTCCTACAATGGAATTTTAAGAACTAAAAGGACCTCCTAGGATTCCTAATACTGCTGTACCCGTCTAAATCAGGCCAAAGGGCTTTGGTTCTTTCTATAGCTATAACCATATACTTTCCAGCTCAGATCCCTTCCCAGGCCAAGGCATTAGGGAATCTAAAAGAGTAAACAGAACAGTCTATGCATTAATATAAGAATTCCTGCTTTGTTTTCTGTTTGCTAGTACCAGAATTCCTGGAATCCCGAATTCCAGAGTCAGAAGAGATCTCAGAGATCATCTAGTCTGAGAAGTATATGAAGTTTCTACAATATGCTAACAAGTGGTAGCCCAGCTTCTACCTGAACATTTCAAGTGACAGTGACCTCTGTTTATCCTAGCCTTGGAAGGAAGCTCAGCAGCCACTCCTTTCAATTCATACCTGAATAGCAATCCTTGCCTTCCCAACGTCATCATCCAGTCTTTGCTTAAACTCCCTCAGTGATGGATCCCTCTATACTGAGGTTATCTCATTTTACTTTTGGACAGCTCTGATTGTCAGGAAGTTCTTCCTCATTGTTAGTTGAAATGTATCTTTCTATAAGTGCCATCAGTTCTCCTAGTTCTGCTCTCTTATGCTGTGAAAAATAAGTCTAATCATCTTCCATATAATAGAGCCCTTCAGATCCTACAAGATGCCTATTACCTTTCTCCTCCCCCCAAATCTTCCCTTCCTTAGGCTAAAAACATCCTCAATTCCTTCAATGATTTACCTGTCTTCCTTTTTAAAAGGTTTTTAAATATAACCCCTAAAAACAGTGTAACTAACGGTATATGTATTTTTGTGCTTGCTTTTTAAAAAATAAATTTTTATTAAAGCTTTTATTTTTACATTGCCTGTATTTTCTACCATATCTCTTTCCCCAACCCATTCCAGGGAGCCATTCTTTATAATCATAACCAGAGGACTGGACAATAAGTCCCTACCCTCCTAGCCCAGAGTGAATGTAAATACTAAATAGTAACTTTTTCTTTTACCTAGGAACCCTCAGGGTCTTCCCCTCCTGGTTTGATTTTTTTTAAAATTTTTATTAAAGGGACCATCCCTTTAGTTACTCTTTAAGTACTTAAAGAGGCCTATTCATTGAATGGGTATATATAACTCCAAGTGAGAATCTGATAAGACCTTAGCCTAAAATGGCCAGAGTCTCCCATTGCATCCTGGGCCCATCTCCAGTTGTCCTGATGAATATCTGGCCACTGGACCCAGATGGTTTTGGAGGAGAAAGTGAAGCTGGTGACCTTGCAAAGCCCTCCCTCACTGAAATCAAAGTTAACTGCAAGCATGTCATCATCTCCCTGATGTCATGATCCTCTTCGAGGACAAAGGACAAACACAACAATAGCCGAGGACCGGACAATGAAGACCCAGTCATGGAAGCAGGCTCCCTAAAATTCTACGGCTTTATGGACTCTGGGGTCCTTATCCCAAATCTCACTGTCACAGACAAGTCAGATGCTAGGAGCATGGCTCTTCACTTCCCTCACTCCAAGATTTTAGGAATACCCTTCAGGGCAGTGGGGTTCTTCTAATATTGTCAACTTGAGCTACCATTCTGGTGTTTCTCCTCAATATCAATTGTTAGTAATTATTGCTACAATATTAGTTAACCAGTAAACAACAATTAACTTTTACAAAAGGCATTTACTAAAAAAATATAGTAAGAGCCAAAGAATAAAATCATTCCCTTAAACCACCACATTATGTGTTCCTCTTTGTACCTCAGTCTTGGGGGAGAGAGAGCTCAAACTTAGGTGGCTGCTACAAACATTTCCATCACTTCTGAGTGAGACCCTGCCAATGGATGGATCCCTCCTTTGCTGAAAGTCCTAACTTTGGATTCATGGCTGGACTAGATTCTGCAGGTCACTCCTTGGTGCTATGCTCCTCACTAGGCTCAGCTGCCAGGAAATTCTGGCATGAACTTCTACATTTAGATGTTTGGTGTCTCTTCTGACCTCTCAGGATTTCAGAAGACCCTATACCAATGGAAAGAAGACCCAAATAAAAGGCAGCCCTGTTCTAGATATAAGCTTGCCCAGGCCATGTGCTCAAGTGCAGGCCCAGAGATGGAGTAGAGGAATAAAGTATTAGTCTTCCAGAGGTCAGAGAGGCATTTTCCTTGTGGACAGCAGGAAGAAAAAAAAAAGACCTTCTTTTGTGAAATTAGTGATTTTTGTATGCATACTAGTTCTGGCTCAGCGCGAATTAAAAGGGTTTTTTTTCATCATTCAGTAAGAAGACTGGAAACGGCTACAAAGGACATGCTCTGGTCAGGCCCCTCTTTTAGATATTTTCTAAAAGCTTGTCTGTCCTTCAAGGCTCCATGTGGGCTGTCATTAGGAAAAACCTGGGCCCTAACTTGCCAGTCCCTCAATTAAAAAAAAAAGAAAGAAAAAGTTCAACATAACTAGCCAACATATTGGAAAAGTATGACTTTATAATGTAGTGCTTGGTACCTACAGTCTTCCATCTTTATAAAGGTGTCTTCTCACATCTCTTCTTCCTGGCCAAGCTTCATTATTATAATTTCACAGTAATCAGTTTCAATTGTTTTGTTATTATCGTACTTTCTTTTCAGTTGTTGTACTTGTTATTTATGTTGTTTTCCTAGATCTCCTCACTTCACTTTTCATTAGTTCATTTAAGCCTTTCCATGGGTCTTTGAATTCATCATATTCATTTTTTCTTACATTATACCTATTTTTTCTTAGTCATTCCTTAATTGATAGGCATCTATCTACTCTTTAGTTCTTTGTTTTTCCTTTATTTTTTTTTTAAATTATGAACTTAGCAAACAACAAATAAAACAAGCATTTCCATCTGTTAACATTTGAACAATAGGAGAGGAATGTGTACAAATCTATGAATTTCTGTTATGTAGGTTTTCTTTTATTTTTTAAGTATATAATAAATTTAAAATGTAACTTTGAAAGCTGTCAGACTTGTCTGCCATTCCTGTCTGGGGGGAGGGGATCCTTCCTTTTATTGCTGTCTTTCCTCTCCCTTATACCTCTGCCTCCTCCATTGACAAAAGAAAATAAAAGAAAACCAAAACTTATGTAGGAAATTTGCATAGTCAAGCAAAACAAATTCACATTTTCCAAAAATGTATGTATCATTTTGCATCTTTAGTACATCACCTCTCTATCAGGAGGTAGGTAGTTTTCTTCATCATCAATACTCTGTGATCACATTGAATAGAATTCTAAAGTTTTTCAAAGTTGTTGTTTTTAACATTTTTGTTGTTATAGTATAGAGTGTTCCTTTCATTCAGATCACTTAAATCTTCATCTGTTGATACATGACTTCCCAGGTTTTCCTGAAACTGTTTCTTTTGTCATTAAAAAAATTGCTCAGTAATATTCTACTTTGTTCACATACCATAATTTGTTCTGCTATTCCAGCATCCCTTTAGTTTCCAGTCATTTGCGACTACAAAAAGAGGTGCTATAAATACTGTTGTACCTATGGATCATTTTCCCTTTCCTTTAAGCTCTTTGAGATGTCTGAAACAGAAGGTAAGCAAGATTTAGTAACATTTTAGGAATAGTTCCAAATTGCTTTCTAGAATGGCTGTACCAATTTATAACCCTATCAACAGTGCGTTAACAATCTTGGTACAGTGCTGGTACATAGTAATTGCTTAATACATGCTTATTGTTGAGTCATTTTTCATAATATTCTAGATGTTTTGTTCCTCCAAATGAATTAGGCTGTTTTGTTATATGTCTAACCTTCTTTGATTAGAATAGCACAAAATTTGTAAACTAACACCAGTTATAATGTTGGTTTTATGACGTGTTTTTTGACTCATTCATTATTTAGGATTTAAGTATGTTTTTTGCTTGAATTTTATCAGTTGGTTTTTCTTTTAATTGTGTAAAGATCTATAAAGGATATGTTTGGTATTTCTGCTTTTGGCAGTTTTCCTAAGCATTACTATATGCCATATGGAGCTGAGAAATATCTATCTATCCATCTCTATATATTTACCTATTTGTATGTGTGCATATATATGTGTGTGTGTGTGTGTGTGTGTGTATATTTTTGTATATTCCTTAGGGATTTCATTCAGAAGGTACCATAAATATCTATTTCACCAAACATTTGTTCATGTCTATATTATTCTTTATTTACCTTTCCATTGTATTTGTCCATTTCTGAGAAAGGAACATTAAATTCTCCTGCTGGTGTTGCTATCTGAGTCTTTTTTGGAAGCTCAATAATATTTTCCTTTATGAATTTAGATACCATGCATTTGGTACATATATGTTTAATATTAATAGTTTTCTAACCTGTGATTTGTTTAACCATAATAATATTTATCTCCATTGACATTTAAAATTTTGGTCTTGTCTTTTCTGATAACATGATTGTAAATTCTGAGTTTTTGGATTCACCTAATACATAGTAAATCTTGTTCTAGCCTGTCATTTTGCTCTTATATATTTTTAATTTTTAGATATGTATTTGCTCAAAGTAACAGATTGTGGGGTTTTGTTTTCTTATCCATTCTGCCATACTTTTTCATTTTAATAGATTACTTATTTCATTCACATTTAAAATTATGAGCATCAGTTTTATGTTTTTCTCTGTGTTTCTACCACTGCTTTTAAAAATACTTTTTAAAATTCCTTTAATCTTTTAAGTTAGTATTTTGTTGCTAGAATTAATTTTGCTTAAATTATTTTAATGCAACCTTATTTCTACATGTTCCCTTTTCTTCATTACTGTCCCTCCCTCCCATTTATCAATTCTTTTTCTAGTTTTGGGGGTTTTACTTAAATTGATGATTTCTTTTTCTTCTATCATCTATCTCACTTATCCCTTTTTTCTCTCCTGCCAGTTACAGGTTAGTTCAAAATCCTCTTTCCTTTCCTCCCCTCTAACTTTTTTGTTTGCTAGAGCTTTTTCCCCATGCCATTTTCTTAAAGAAAGAGAATCTTTACTTTGTTTTCGTCCTTATCTTTTTCTTTGTATTTCACAATTTTATTATCTGATTCATAATCTATATTCTTACTTTTATTTCTTTGTGTTGTAAATGGAGTTAAAGCTTCTGAAGTACTGGATGTGAGTTCTTTTTTTAAACTAATCTATTATTATTTTTATGGATTTTGACTCATAATTCCTTTCATCCATTTCCTCACTTCTGCCACTTCTCCTGTTATTGCTGCATTATCCTTTAGCTCCTTTTCCTTCAAAGAAACTGTGTCATTGCCCCTTTACTATTTATACATTGACTTAACAAAGTTATATCACCCCTTTCCTTCTGTCTTCTTCTTTCCCTTTTCCCATTTATATACCTTTTGATACTGCCGTCTTTTCTCACAAAATAACTTGAGTCACCCCAAGAACTGTGAGATTTAGGCTATAGTACTTTCTGTTCCTCTATCCTCACTTTTCTTATTTCTTTAAATTCTACTTAAGTCTTTATCCTCTTGTTATTCCTGGAGCGGAAAAATCTACCATTAAATTCCCCACTTTTTTTAACCTATAGCTGTCTTTTTCTTTTTTTTTGAAAATAACCTTTAAATATAGGGTAATTTAATGAATTACGTATTCTTTCCTTGGTAATTGTATTTATTTACCTTTTTTTTGTATTTTTTTTTGTTTGGGGGTGTTTTGCTCCTGTCTTGAATTTTTGATTGCAGGAATGCCTCAAATGCCTCTCTTTTGTTGAATATCAATCTTTTATGTTGATGATAAGGCTTAGGTTAGCAGCATATATCATTATGGATTACAGTTTGAGCTCCTTTTCTTTTCGGAATGTACTATTCCAGTTCTTTTTGTGGTTTCTAGTGGGCATGGAATAATCTTGTATTATTTGAATTTCCTTACTTTTACATTTGAAGGCATTTCTCTTGGTCACTTGCAGAATTTGTCATTGAAATTATTAAATTTAACCATTATATGTTTTAGAGTTTAAAGTATAGAGCTGGTTTCCCATAGCCCCCAGGAACAATGTGTTGATTCTATTGCTGGGTATTTTATTTTCTGTGTTCAGCAATTCTGGAAAGTTTTCTTTATTTCTTGCATTATACTATTCAAGCTTTTTGATTTATCATGTTATTTTAGGATATACATGGTACTTAAACTGTCTCTGGGAAGCCTGTCTTCAAGGTCAATGGCTTCCTCTTATTTAGAGATCTTGCTTTTTTTTTTTTTAAACATTGTTATCTTTTATTTATCTTCTGCCACATTTCTATTTGCTTCAGTATTCTATTCTAGATCTGTTAATCTCCTTTTTGCTCCTTTGGAAACACTTTCTACTATGGAATCAATCGTTTTAATCTGATGCTTTTGAGTTTTTTATTACTGCATTGAGAAATATAATTTCTGAGACACACACATATTCATTCCTAATTTCTCCTTTCATGTATTTCATTTCTCTTTTGAACCATTCACTTTGTAATATCTAAGAGAGTTTCGTAACCTTTTTGAGAGTTTTGTAATCTTTTTGAGAGTTTAGTACCCATACTTCCTTCTAGTTTTAGGACTTTTCCTGTTACTTTATTTACTTGTGCTCTGGGTGTCTACTGAATTTTATTCTTGAAAGCTTCAGCCCTTTTATCTTATATTCTCCTGTCACTCGCTTTTAGATTCATCCACTTCAGGTTTGTTGTTGTTGTTTTTTTTTTTTTAAGATTGGGTCTCCCTATTGAATCCAGACTAGAAGTATAAGGGCTAGTCATAGTCCCATCCCACTACTGATTGACACAGGTGCCTTTATCTGTTTCCTTTCTGCCTTGGACTCACTAGTCATCCTGGTGCCCTCACTTCTGCTCATAAGAGCTCACCTTATTGTTGCTGAACTTAATACAGATACTTTTTTTGCATAGCCCACTGCAACTCAGAACTCCCAGACTCAGGAGGTCTGCCAGCCCCAACTTCCCTGGTAGCTAGTCTTAGAGGCATCTGCCACTGCACCTACACCTACTTAACTCTTCCACTTTTGCTGGTGCCTAAACTGTAAAACTGCCTCAATCTCTTTCTACCTTGAGGGATTTCTACTTTACTGGTCTTGGTCTCTGCCCTTAGTAGTTTTCAGAGGGAATAAGAATGGCTGCAGGTGGGTTTCCATCTCCCTTTCATCAGGCCCGGTGCAGTCACTCATTTGGCCCCCTGCTCCAGTTCCTACCTTGACTCCCATTCTTTTCCTTTCTGGTTGGGCTGAATTAGCATTTGTTGGTTTTTGTTGATGCTGCTGCTGCTCTTACTGCTGCTGTTGTTTTAGCAGGATTAGGGGGAGGGAGGGGAAAAATTTTTAAAGCAAATCCTAAAACTTTGAAAATGTCCCTAATCTTGGGACCACTGCTGGCACTAGATAGTAAACTGCCTTTCCTGTCCCCTTCACATGACTGGGAAAAGTCACTTTGTTGTGGGGTAGAAATGTATAGGGGGCAAAGGGTACTTGTAAAGTCTGTAGGAAGGAATTCAAATATACACTTCAGGAGCAAGGTTAGTTTGTGCCAATTTCTGTATCCCTGCCTGGATCATGGAAGGTGGTAGGGGAGGGATGCTGACTGAATTGTGAAGGTTTTTTAAAATTCCTCTACTGTTAATTTATAAGCATTTTACCTTGTTGGAGTTGTCTCCCTACCGCTTTCTCAGCAAAAAAAAATATCAGCTGTAATTTGCACTACACCTGCGACATAAATTCTGTGGTGGGGATGGGGGTAGTTGTTGAAAGTTAATAGGGACTGGGAAAAGTGCCTAGTCTACCATCTTGTTTGTCAGGTGACTTGGGGCCCTTGTTTTTCTTGGTTACTGAAAATGTCCATCAAAGAATTGCCAAGTCAAATATTTCATTGAACTAAAATATGTCCAACTTGGTGGGGGTCAGATGTGGGAGTGGAGGTGAGAAATAACATTTCAGGGTTGCTTTTTAAGTATCAAAAGATATGAAGAATGTGAAAATAATTTGTAAAGTTAAAGGATTGTATGTAAGGCCTTGTTATCGTTAAACTCAGTGGCAAACCTAGTCCGTTAGTAGTTCCTTACTCATTTTTCTAAAGATGGCCTACATTCACTTGTGTTCCATTTTTGCAAGTCAAAGAAATCTGTATGATAAAGATCATCTTAGAAGAAATGACAGCATTAAAGGTGCTATTTAAGGAAGGAGTGATTGTGGCATCCATTAGGAATCTAATGATAGAGGGGATTTGATTAATGATTAATGATTTGAGGGGATAGAGAAGGCTGTGTTAACACAAAAAAGATCATGTGTGTCAATTGACTCAAAAATTTGTTCGATCCTTTGAGGTATTCTGTAACTGTATAAATCATTCAAAACACACATAATGTTCTCTTTTCTAAGCTCTCAAGTTTCTTGATCTCTCTGCAGTCTTTGACATTGTTGACTAACCCCTTCTCTTGGATGTCCTATCTGCCCTGGGTTTTTATGACGCTACCTTCTTTTCGTTCCTCTACTGGCCGACTTTTGTAAGAATATTACCTCCTGTCCCAATGTACCTCAGGACTCTATCTTGGGACTTCTTCTCTCCTTATAGTCTCTCATTTGGGGAGAGCTCCCAAGGGATCAACTATTATTTCTACACAGCTTCATATTCAACTCTTACCTCCCTAGGCCCATATCATCAATTACTTTCTGATCTTCTCTATCTGATATTCCATAGGCATCTCAAATTCTCTAGAGTGGGATTCATTATCTTTCCCACTAATCCTGGCCCTCCTAATTTCCCTATTTGTGTTGAGGGTATCACCATCCTTCCAGTTACTCGGGTTCATAATCTAGGGGTCAACCTAGATGGACTTTTCACTCTCATCTCACTCCCCATATGCGAACATTTACTAAGTCTTGTTGATTCTACTTCTCTATGTCACAGAATTTTAGAGTTGGAAGATACTTCACCAACAATCTAGTTGAATCCACACATGAGAGAAATCTTTACTATAATATACCTAACAAGAACGATCATTAAATCTCTACATGGAGACCTCTAAAGAGAGAGGACTCATCCTTTTTTGACACAGTCCATCCCACTTTAGGAGAGCTGTAACTGTTGGGAAGCTTTTCCTGATATGCAACCTAAATTTGACTTTTCAACTTTTCCCTGATTCTGCCCTCTGGTGTCAAAGAGAACAAATCTAAGCCCCCTTCCACATTACATGACAGCTCCTCAAATACACCAAGATATCCTCTCCCACCTTCTCTTATTCAGGCTAAAGATCCCTGGTATGTCAACTGATCCTTACATTTCAGAGACTCAAAGAATTTTACTGAGTTGTCCTTCGGATGTTTTTTAACTTAGGGGGACAGAAGAAGGGAATAGGCATCCATATAGTGTCTACTATGGGCCAGGCTCTGTGCTAAGAGCTTCTACAAATATTTTCTCAGTTGACAACCTTTCAAAGTAGGTGCTGTTATTATTTCCATGTACAGTCGAGGAAACCAAAGGTGAAGTGACTTGCCCAGGTTAGTATCTGAGGCTGGATTTGAACTCAGATCTTCCTGTCTCCAGGTCCAGTGCTCTATCCACTACCCTGCCAGCTGCCCAAGTTATGATGCCCAGAACTGAAAACAGTACTTCAGATGAAGTCTGACGAGGACATAGTATAGGGGTACTATCACCTCTTCATTCTTGGAAGCTATGCTTCTCTTAGTACAACCCTAATGGCATTATGTTTTGTGGGTTTGTTTTTGGTTTTTGGCTGTCACATTATACTGCCCTACCCTTGGTGGAACCAGGGGACTTAGGGACATTTAGCCTGAGGAAGGAAAGATTCAGAGAAGGGCCTAATTGCTGGGAAAATTGTACTAGGTGCATAGATAACTAAAGGCAAAATATGTGCAAATATAATAGAACAGTTTTAGGAAGGGGGAATCAGTAAAAGACCTCTTGAAGGAGTTGACACTTGATATAATCAGATATAGCCGTATAGATATTCTTTTCAGAACAATCACCATTTAATAACCATACTTGCCCCATATTGTCCTTGTGATTTTTTTCTACCCAAATATAAGATTTTATATTTATCCCTACTGAATTTCATCTTATATCTACATCCCAATACTGTAGCCTGTCAAGATCATTTTGAATACCAAGTTATCATCCATTATGTTAAAAACTTATTCCCACTTTGTGTCAAATGCAAATTTGATGTAACAGGTAGTATTTATCTGAGTCATTAATCAAAATATTAAGTATACACCTTGACACCTCACTGCCATAAGTGCAATGAATCCAACCAAGAGCCAAGTTCTGGATCATTCTAATTGTGTTATCAGTTAACTCATATCTTTCTATTATATAAAAAAAGTAAGATACCTTATTAAAAAAAAACAACTTTGATTATCCAGGTAAACTATAGACATGGCATTCCCTTCATTTACTAGTTTATTAGTTCTGTCCAAAAAGGAAATGGGGTCAGTTTGGCATCATGTGTTTGTTATTGATGAAGCCATTCTGACTCTTTGTAATCACCATGTCCCTTTCAAGATATTTGCAAACCATGTCTTTAATGATATAGTCTAGAATTTTACCAGGATTCAAAGTCAAGCTTACTGACCTATAGTTAGCAGTATTTGTTCTCTTCCTTTAAAAAAAACCACATTTTTCCTTCCTTAATCTTGTGATACTTCTCCCATCTTGAATGATTTTCAGATATTATCAGGGTGCTTATTAGCAAGCACATCTGCCCCTTCTTTTGGTACCATAGGCTGTAGCTCCCCTGGATAAGGTGACTCAACTCCATCAAGGGTAATTAGGTGTTCTCTTTCTATCTCCTTAGTTATCTTGGATATCAACTCCTTGTCAGTCATTTTTTTTTTATTTCATTTCTAGTTCAAAGGTCATTCTCTTTAGCAACTGAATAATACATGACTATTACTGCCTTCTCTCTGATTTGTGATTATTCACAAGACTTACATACATATCCTTCTCTTTACTTGCTTAACTAATATCCCAGTTCAAATCCTCTTCTCTTTGATTGGACTATTACAATATTCTTTTTATTGGTTTTCCTAAATAGATTTCCTCATAGATTTTCCAAAATCATAAATCTGACCATGAAGCTTCTCTCTTTAAGAAGCTCCATTGCCTCCCTCTTATCTCTGAGTTAGAATATAGACTCTGTTTGGATAAAGCCCTTTAAATTCTGACTCTTATATTTTTCCAGATTGAATACACCTTGCTCCCCCTCATGTATTCTACCTTCTAGACCAATGGATCTACTTAACTGTCACTTGTACATAATAGTCCATTTCCCATCTCTGTTGCTTTACATAGGCTGTTCATGCCTAGAATACCCTTTCCCTTGAATTCTGGTTCTTAAAGGTTTTATCCCCCTTCAGGCACTAAACTTTTTCTATGTACTTCTAGAGGAGAGGAACCAAAGACAAAGGGTGAAAGGTGCAGGGGAATCAGCTCCCCTTAGGGCTATATCTGATTATATCAGAAGTGCCAGCTCCTTCAAGAGATCTTTTACGAATTCCCCCTTCCTAAAACTCTGTTCTATTATATTTGCACATATTTTGCCTTTACTTATCTGTGCACCTTGTACAATTTTCCCAGCAATTAGGTCTTTCTCTGAGTCTTTCCTTCTTCAGGTGCTACCAAAGGTAAGGCTGAGATGAGACTGGCTGAGGGTCTTCCATGGTACATAGTGAATCTTTTTGTGGAGGAGAGCAGGGAAAAGACATACTCAGAAGGCTACCACTCAGGGAGGGGCCAAAAGTACCATGTCAATGAGATCAGTGGTTTTAAGCCAAGATTTGATTTACTAGAAACATGGGGTGCTGAGCCAAGGGTCTAGAGGCTAGATGAAAGGTGCTGATCAGGACTCAGTCCCAAGATCATCAGGGTTTAAAGTGTAGACATACAGCTGTAGGCCAAGATCAGGAAGAAGGCTGTAATACCGGAAGAATGAGCAGAGTTCAGAGGTTAGTGCAGAGTCCAGAGTCATTTGTCTCATTTGTGGACATGTGCGTGTTCATATGCTTGGGCCCACAAGACTAGCTGTATCTTTTTGCTCCTTCTTAATAAACTTCAGTTGGAGAACTACTCACTGCTGCTAATGTTTAATTCAGAACAAACTGCCATGTCTAAGTGGCAAGGGACATTTCCTGCAACTTCTACTGGCTTCTTTTGCTCTTGTCTACATCTCATTCAAACTGATCCAAACTCTTTTAGTCTTAGACTCTTTTAAGGATCTCTTTCTCTGGTGTATTTTGAATGAGTGCTTTCTACTTGTTGCAAAGGCAATCCTGAATCATTAGCACTAAAATTTTAATACTAAATACTATTGATAGATTTATATCAACATACTCTATAGTTGAGAGAAAAGTGATCTCCTCCACCTTCAGCATAGCATTCCAAAACTCTCTCTTAGGTTTTCTGCCTTTACTCATTGCCCCTGTAGACGTGGGAAAATATGGACCCCACATGTGGAGTTTAATTACACTTGGCTTTACAAAGAGTTATTTTTTTAAAATTTCTAGCCCCATCTAGTCTCATTCCCTTCTTTTACAGAGAAAGAAATAGGACCAGGAAAATAGACTCAGAGAAGATTTGTTTAAGTTCTCACAGAGAGAAAGAAGTAGAGCCAGGATTTATATCCAGGCCTTCTGACTCCAAAACCAGACATATTTGACCTTCTTCCATGATATCCCCTCCCACCCTTTCAGATACATTTTGACCACATGTTCTCCCCTTCCCTCATCCTCTTCCCACAAAAATCTACTCTTGGGAAAGGATCCAGAAACTCATGCCTACTCAGATGTCAAAGACTGATAATAGCTTAAAGTATTATGCTTCCCATAGTGTGGTAGAAAAGATGGCTGAATTTATAGTCTGAAGACTTCATCAGATATCAGCTTAGCCATTATTTGGGTGATCTTTGACTCTGGATTTGTATTCCCAGTGCCTGGCCTAGAGTTGGGGATTAAAATATACTTTTTTCATTCATACCAGGCTTCAGTCTCCTTATCTGTAAAATGAGGGTATTGAACTAGAAGACCACTATGGTTCCTTTCAACTCTAAATTTATGAACTTTACCTTTTCCCTTGTCACCTGCAGTTCAGCAGGAGTCACAGCCTCAAGCCAAAGGAAGGAGTTAAGCCTGTATGGTGGGACTTTTTAGTCCCAAGTGGTAAGTGTGCTTTGGGAGCAGAAAGGCTTCCCAGTTGTACTCAAAGAATATCTTTTTCATTTTAAATTTTTTTTCAACTCACAGATATTTATTTTCTTTTTCTCCCACAATTCCTTTGCTGGAAAAAAGAAAAACAAGAATATTTTAATAAATATGCACAGTCAAACAAGAACAGATTTTGACATGTCACATCCTAAAAATATGTGTTTTGTTCTGTGTATTTTGTTTATCACCTTTCCATCAGAAATTAGGTAGCCTTCTTTATTATCAATCATCTAGAATAATTACTGGTCCTTGCACTGATTAGGATTTTCGAGTCTTTAAGAGTTGTTTATTTCCATATTGTTGTAGTATAAATCAACAATACCTTTTGGGCAGTTCCTATCCAGCCACATGTTCAGCTAATCTTGGTCATGGAGATTCAGTTGGCTGAGAGGGATCTATACTGGGTCCATATGTATATCTGGAGGCACTAGCTCTCTTCCAGCTAGTCTATCTTCAAACAAATACCCAATAAAACCAATCAAGAAAACGGTAGAAGAAAGAGACAAATAATCAATTTCATCTTTTTTTTTCAAATCTACTCTGACCCCTTCCCTCCCCCCAGCTAGAAGAGGTCCCATTCTGCTGTGGGCTCTCAGAGCACTTTGTGTCCCTTATAACCATCCGTAATTTGTATTATAGTTGTTTATGTGCATATCATTTTCCCCTTATAGTACTTTATTTCTGTATTCCCTACATTGATTAACCCTGGGCGTTAGTAGTCATGCAATGACCTGGTTGTCACATAATTCTATTATCCTGGCTTTGTTATCCATCTAACTAATAGTCTGCATGAGCATTTGAGAGCTGTTCAAAATACAACCTTGTAGCATCCCAGAAAGTCATTACCCAGGTGATTCCTTAACCATTTCCAATCACATACACATAGACACACATCTCTCTCTCTCTCCCTTCTTTCACCTCCTACTGGCTAGACTGCTCCCAGATCAGTCACTAATGAGCTGTGTAGGGAAAATCATTTGGGTGCAATGTCCTTATTTTTAAAATGAAGGAGTTTGACCTTTGGGGGGTCCTCTTAATCCTGAACTTCTATTCATTTTCTCTTTTCTTCTTTTCCCTTCTCTGTTTTTCCCTTCCTTCTTTCCTTTCTTTCCCTTTTCCTACTGTCTTTTACCTGCTTAGTTGTTAGGGCTAGAAAGATCACTGATCCTTGTACCAGTTGCTATCTATGGCAGATGATACTGGGAAACACTCTCAGGCAGCTTGAGGTCTATTGACGTTTCCTTTTCATAATATTGCAGCCTCAGGAGGTCATGATCTAAAAGGAAGAAACTGTTCAGTGTTCTCTGCTGTGGTCTGTGCATTAGTCGCTCAGAGATTAGTTGACACAGAGGAAAAGGTGAGAAAGTAGGTTCTCCAAGTGTTCACTTTTTTCCCTTATTGCTGATGCTAGAAATGTATTGGTGTCTGAATGGAATGAATACTTGACCTGTTTCAACATCAGGAAAGCATACTTGAAATCGTGCCAGAGTGGTTTAAAAATATTTTTATTTCTTATAGGATACTAATTCACAGAGGCAAGTAAGGATATCTGTTTTATAAGTGCACCCTGCCAAACACTCATATTAAAACAATTGCATGAAATTATAACCTACCTGGAATAGCCAAAAGTGTAATCAGAGGCTATTTTCATATAACTATAGACTGAAACCACTACTCCTAGACAGGTAGGAACATGACAATAAGTAGTAGAAAGAAAACTGGCCCAGACTTTTGATAGCATTGCATCATCCTTTAGGTAGAATCAAGCTTATGGTTCATAGATCCACAGAAAGTCGGAACTGAAGAGACTTTAGATTTAATCTAATTCAATCCCCTCATTTGACAGAAGAGGAAATTGAGGGGGAAAGTGATTTATCCAAGGTCATGTGGCTAGTTAATGGTAGAGCCAAGATTAGAACGGTGATCTCTCCGAGGTTTAATCATGTCACCCCATTCAGTAATATCATTCAATTTGAACTTCTCTTAATCCTCTTCTCCAAGAGGATATAAACCTATGTGTGATCTTGCCACCTCCTTAGTGCCCGAATGCACAAAAAGGTGAAAGATCGATGTCCAGGTCAGAGAGATTCCCTGTCTATGTGACCATTCTCTTATCTTGGTTCCTACCTGATATTTAGAGATTTAGAGAATGAGGGATATGAGCATGTATGCCTACAAGAACTTGGTTAATTACCTCATGTATGCACCATCTTGGCTTTTGAAGATCCAAACAAGCCCTTTATGTTATACACTGATATCAACCTTGTCAGCTTACCTAGGAACAATTTTATATAACAATACGAACGACCAGCTGTATTTGACAGTTGAAGACTCCCTAGCCATGAGACCTCTAATGTTATCCTAAGGTTAGGAGCTCCTTACTGAGGGAATTTTGCTCTTCAGATGCTAGTGAGATAATGCCCTTTCCTATAGGCCACATCTGTATCACTTACAGCAGTAGAGAGAAGGTAGGTCCAGGTCTGCTCTTCCACATGATGGCTCAGTCCTTCTGCTGCTCCGTAGACTCCACCCATATGCTTGCTCTTATTTCTAGAAGACTGAATCTAGGTATTCTTAATGTTCATGTTCTGGGTCATGTGGTTCCCTCTCCTTCTGGGTTGATATGATTTCTAGTCTAGGCTGCTGTCTCTCTAAACTTGTCATCTCTGGGACCAAGAGGTTCTGCCTCCAAAAATGGCTCATTCAGGGCTTTAATGGCTCTCAGGAGGCTGCACAAGTGGCCGTACAAGTTCATCAACGGGAACCAAGTCTACTTCTGTATGTAAGTTCTCTCAGCTATCTTAGTCCTAGTACTCTGGTCTTTTGAGGATCTATCCCCCGCTTTTATTGGCCTAGGTTCAAGGTTGCAGTGATATTATTTAGGATATCTATCTTCCATAATAAGATATCTTCAAAAAGACAACAAAAAAATTCGTTTGTTAACTTGCCAAGCTGACAAAACTGCTCATTAATATGCCATCCATCATATCGATGAGGATATCTGCATCTTATATAGAGATATCTTTAGGCTTCTCCTAGTCCCATCCTCTACATTTTTTCCTTCCTATTAAACATTTTGTGGTCCATGCAAATCACACAAAGGGATCTCTGTGTGCATTTACTTAAATCTCCAATTCTGTATTTCTCTCTGCGGACTTAGGAAAACTAGGACAGGGATTTTTAACTGAGGTCTTGCTCAACTATATTGATTTTCTTTGTAATTCTAGGTTTTTATTTTATCTGTTTAAAAACATCATTCCAAGAGTGGTTTATAGGATTCACATACAGTAAGAGATGTATGTTTTGTTTCATGTCATGTTTTGACATGAAAAAAGAATTCTTGCCCATGGTCATGAGCACCCTAAGTACAGAGCTTTCCCTCTTTTCCTGAATGCCTCATCAGTCCTTACCTCCTCTCAAGGTATGCACAGCTATGAGGCTCTTGTTATAGTTCTTGGATCCTTTTAAAATTAAAAATCCTTTGTGAGGGTACAAATGTACCATAACTGGGAGAACCTGACACTTATATTCATCCTCAGCATACACAATAGTACAATGTTATATATTACATAAACAATATATATGGTACACATATAATGTAAAACACGTTACATTTATAATAGTATAACATAATACAATGTTCTACTAGTCTCATAACTACCTTGATGTTTGCAAGGGTCTGTAATAAATTTTTTTAAAAGAAAAAGGAAAAAGATTGAAGGCAAAAGGAAAGGTGACAGCAGAGGATGAGCTGGATACATTATATCCTGAAAAAAACAAGCATGAACTTGGACAGACAGAGAGATAGTAGAGGATAGAAGGGCCTGGCATGCTGTGGTCTATAGGTTCACAAAGAGTCAGACGTGACTGTACAACAACAAAATATATAAAATGAAATATAACTAAAATGAAATAGTAACAAAAGAAATACATAAGAAATGAAGGAAAAAAATGTACACCAAAATTACAACCCTTTTCAAGAGGTATTCAAGATTGGCATTGCTAAGGAGTTAAGCAAAAAACCTTCCTATGGATGTTGAGTTCATAGGGATCCTGGATGAGGCTCCACAGTGCAGCATTCCACCAGTGTGTTTAGTTTACTGGAACTTGTTCAAGTTCATAATTCATTCAACCACTACTCACAAGCCCCCATTTTCCTCTAAACCTAGATAAAGCTAATACTCTAGATAAATCACATGATATCATAATACTGCCAAACAACATTTTCTTAAAATAGAATGCAAGGTATATAACAAGAAATATGCATCCAGCAGGGAACACACTCACCATCCGTTTTCCTAACTACAATATCCAAAATTTTCCAGAAATGTAGGCTGTGAGCCCTCACATCTCTGATCCCCTTGCTGATTTGTCTCTTTAATATTGTAAAGCAGCAGAACGGAAGGAATAAGTTTTTTTTAACTCTTCTTTCTTTGTACTCTCCTTTCTGTAATAATATCAACCTAGGAGAGGATCAGTGGCACAGTGGAGAAAGTGTTGGGCCTGAAGTCAGGAGCTCTCATCTCACTGAGTTCAAATCTGGCCTCAGACTTACACTCTCTGTGTGACCCTGGGCAAGTCACTTAACCCTGTTTGCCTCCATTTCCTCATCTATAAAAAGAGCTGGAGATGGAAATGGCAAACCACTCCAGTATCTTTGCCAAGAAAACCCCAAATGGGGTCACAAAGAGTTGGACACGACCGAAACAATAAACAACACAAGGGGAGGAGAAAAGGGTGTTGATGATTTGCTGGTGACTGAACCTAAGAGCATTAGGATCTGAAAGGCATTGGAATCTGGCAATGGATCCATGAAAATCTTGAAAATTTGCACATATACCTCTACAGGAAAGGTACTCCATCAGGGAGAATGTCTGGAGTCATTGGTTCTTAGTTCAGAAGAGAGATGGTCTCCTGTTAGTAGAAGAAAGAATTAGACACAGCTCTAGAGTATATTTCTGGCTCTTCTTCCAATGCCTTGCTCATCCCTTCCCTTCTATATATTTCTCTCATAGTTCATGCCCAGCTTTTCACCAGCAGACACTGCCATTCAACCAGATTCCATGTGGGCATAGCATTGTTACTTGTTATGCTCATTACAGACTTTTAGGGGATGAAGTTTGTCAGGAGAATTTAGATCCTTTTCCTCTACTAAAAAAGTGGAAAAATTCTCCTAAGTTTCTCATCTCTAACATTTCTGCAAAACAATCATCTCTATAATTTCTGGCCTGAATCATGACAAAAAAAATGCCATTCTTAGGATACTATAAGGGTCATCCTGTACTACCTCCAAGATATGAAAACCCCAGAGCTTTATACAATATATTGATACATTCACTGAGTTCTGGGTTGTCCAATATCTTTAAATACATAAGGAAGCTTCTAGAGAATATATTGCAGTGAAACAAATTTTATTCCTATGTTGCTTATGTCTTTGTATTTCTTTATAATTCTGCTCTTTCTGGTGAACAGTGATTGTTTCCCATTTCACCCAAATTCTTAACTTTTTTCCATTTCTAATTCAACAAACCACTACTGAGTGCCTGTTATGCACACCCCTCTGCTGGCCTTAACATTTCTTAGAATATTTGTGATGGGAAGGAACTTCAAGATCATGTAGTTCAATCTTTCAACCTTGGAGTAATTTTTGGCTCTTCCCTTTCCTTTGTCCCCAATATCCAATCAATTACAAATTGTGCCGAGTCTATCTCCTCAATATATTTGCTAGTGGAAAGAACATGGATTTGGAGCTGGAGGACCACAGTTCAAATCTGAGCTCTAAAACTTAAGTCCTTTGTGACTGGGCAAATCACTTAATCTTTTTATGTGCCTCAGCTTCATCAAATGTGAAATGAGGCAGACTAGATGATCTCCAAATTCTTTTACATCTCTAAAGGTATTATATGATCATCCTAGGTTTCTCTCCACTTATCCCGTTTAATTCAGGTCTTCATCACCCCTTCCCTAGACTATTGAAATAGCTTGCTAACTGCATTTCTGTTCATCAACTTACTCGTTATTTGATATCAATAAGATTGTAGGTTGTAGAGTTTACCAAGAGAGGAACTTTTAACTCAGGACCAAATCCAGCAACCAGCAGAGCAGATAATCACACACAGAGTTATTTGAGGAGCACTACTAGGTCTCACTGGCTCCAGATATATCACTTAAATATGCCACAGTGCCACTCTTTCTGATTACCTTGATGGAAAGTCTCACTATTTGAATAAGTAAGTCAGACAGCAATAAAAGAGACCTTATCTCTTGTGAAAGTGCACCAAGTTTAACTGGAAAGGTCACAGACCAGAGGTCTTAGCCATCATCCACGAACACACATGGATTAAATGATCAGATTAGATAGCTGTCACAGAAGTCAAAGTCTTGAGATCTGAAAGAGGCCTGAGACAGATGTCTTGGGAGGGTACTTCCTTCAAGGAAGTGATGTTGGGCATTAATGACTGACGTTACTTTACAAGTCAGTTTGTGACTAGCCAATCCTGTTGTTGTAGGATATGGGGCCTTCACTGTGCAGTACACATCGGGAAACTATACTGATCAGTGGAAAAGAAAGCTGGGAGCAATGGTGTTTGCAAGCTTAATTAATAACCACCACACAGTTATTTATATATTTATTGATGTATCCATCCATTCATTTGAGATTTACTAAATATCTACTATGCTCAGAAAGGCAAAATTGTGCAGTAGAAAAACCTCTGTCCTTTTTTTTCTTTTTTATTATGAACCGAAAGATCAACAAACATAAACATCCTGGTATACGGAACAAAATAATGGATTGCATATGAAACTGAACTTTGGTTTAGTATAGTTTTTTAAAAGTGTATATTAAATTTAATGGTGTTCCTATGTTAATCATATAACAAAATTGTCAAGTTTGTTTGTCTACTGAACTTAATTCTTCTCTATTCCGTCTGTTTTTTTAAAAATGTTTTATTACTTTTCAGCAAAACATTGACAAGGTTTCTCATGTCATCTTTCTAGACAAGCCAGAGATATATGAGTTAGAGGACAGTACGGGCAGATTGGAACCTAGTTGAGCAAGCAGACCCAAATATCAGCTTAAAGTGATTTCTGTAGAGGAGTATACCAGAGATACACACTTGGCTCTGTGCTGTTCAACATTTTTTACCAGTCATTTGTATGAAGTCATACAATATATACAATACAATACAAATTGATCTTTTTTTAAAAGAATTTTAAGAATTCAATTTTATTTTGTTTTCACTTCTAAATTATCTTCCTCTCCCGCCCATTGAGAATACAAGAACTACAGTATCAATTACACATCAAATGTCACAAAGCTGGGAGGGATAACCAATGAATAAATTGGATGACAGTTTAGCACACAAAAGATATAGACTAAATTGCCTAAGATAAAAACAAAAGGGAAAAGTGTAAAGTTCTAGCATTGGTCCAAAAAAATGAACTTCACAAATAAAGGATTGGTGAGATATGACAAGACAATAGTTATTGTGGAAAAAAACACTTCAGGATTTTAATGTACTATAAATTGAATTTGAGTTAGTAGCATGATATAGTGACCAAAGAACCTGATGTTATCCTAGATTGAATAGACAACATAATGTCTAGAATGAATGAATTAATAATTCTGCTTTATTCTGGCCTATAGGGAAATATTTGGAATACTGTGTTCAATTCTGGGCAGCACATTTGGGAAAGAAAACTGGAGTATATCCAGAAGAAGATGGCCAGGCTGGTGAGAGAACATTCCTTAAGAATTATCAGTTGAAGAGACTGGAAATGTTTAGTTTAAAAAGAGATTTCAGGGCTGAGGGCATGATAGTTGTCTTTGAATATCTGGAGGACTGTCAGTTCTTCCCCAGAGGGAAGAACGGAGCAGTGAATGGAAGGTGCAGAGAAACAGTTTTATGCTTAATGTAAAGCAAAACTTCCTAACAATTAGAGTTTTTCAAAAGTGAAATGAAATGCTTTGGAAGGGACTGTGTTTTTTTTTTTTTGCTGGAGGTTTTTAAATGGAAACTCAGTAATCATATGTACATAGGCTAAGAGTGGAAAGGGACCTCAGGGACCATCTAGTCCAATGCTTTCCTAAGATGAGGAAGTTGAGACCCTCAGAAATTAAGTGACTTGTCCAAGGTCATGCTCACTAGGAAAAAGCAGACTTGGGATTTGAACTGAAGTCAGCTAGCTCTCCTTATCTTAACCGTACTGCAGTCACCAGTTGGAGATATTAAAGAAGTTCAGGTATAGTTTGGACGATACCATTTAGAATAGAAGTCCTTTCAGCTCTTCTATTGTAGGAGTCAGAGGATCTGGATTGGAGGCTGTGGAACCCCCTCTTTTGGGCTGTTGTTCGGTTGTTTCAGTCATGTTCAACTCTTTGTGACCCCATTTGGGGTTTTCTTGGCAAAGATACTGGAGTAGTTTGATATTTCCTTCTCCAGCTCATTTTAAAGGTGAGAAACTGAGGAAAACAAGGTTAAGTGACATGGCCAGGGTCACACAGCCAGTAAAATGTCTGAGGCTGGATTTGAACTCATGAAGATGAGTCTTCCTGGTTCCAAGTCCAGTGCTCTATCCACCACACCATCTAGCTACTCTGCTCTTGGGTTATTTAATGAGTTAATGAATTTTGTGCTTTTGAGGACATTCTTTTAACCTCTCTCAATCTGTTTTCTCATCTGTAAACTAGAAATAATATTTGTCCTATCTACCTCACTGTGCTATTGAGAGGAAAGGACTTTCTAAATTTCTATATAAATTGTCAACTATTATTATACAAAAATCCCTGGACTATATCTAGTATTGGGTACTATTTCAGGTAGAAGGATTTATGTGACATGGTCCCTGTCCTTACAGAATTTACAGCTTAGAAGAGGAAATGACATTTATACAAGTAACTATGACAAATGCGTATGAGAGGCATGAACTAAGTGCTGCTATAGGAATATAGGACCGATATATCACTTCTAACTGGGGAGAAGAGGCATCTGGGAAGGCTTCATCCTAAAAGTGGCATCTGAGCTGGGACTTGATAGATGGTTGGAATTTCGCCAGTCAGATGTAAGAGAATTCCCTAGGCATATAGGATGGGAAAGTGTGGTACATAGTCAGAGAACAGCAAGTCCAGTTTGTCTGGAGTTTAGAATACATGATAGGGATGATTGGGAGTTAAGCCTAGAAAAATTGGCTAGGGAAAGATCATACCAGGCATTGGAAGTCAAGCAAAGAAATCTCAAACTTATTTACTAGGTTTTTGAGAACTATTGAAAGGGGTTTTTTTAATAGTAGGGTACCATAATCAGAGCTTTACTTTAGGAAGAATTACTCCGATAGAAGTGTTAGGATGACTAGGATAAAAAACACTGAAATATGGAAAGCAGCAAGGAGGTTCAACTCCAAGGTCCATAAGCTTGCTAGTCTGTGAACTCTTTAGGATCAGGAGTATATCTTATTTCATTCTTTGTAACTCTACCATTGCCCACAGCTAATTTCCGTCTCCTCTAAGGGACTTCTCTGCACTGGACCCATGTACACGGTTACTAGGTTTGGACCTTTTACATTCATCTTAAAGAAGGGTCAGGTTCTTTCTCTTTCACTCTTTCTCTTTGATTCTTTATATATCACCCCGGGACCCCAGAGAAAATTACTTAAAGCTTCGATTTTGGCCCATGTCTACTGTCTCCCTGAAGGAGAGGGGAAAGAAGTGAAATAGTTAACTTACATTTTAGGTCTGAATAGTACAATATTTTTTTCTCTATACTAAAGAAATGCTAAACATAAAGGTTCTCACCTTGAATTAAAGCATGAATTAAAGATTTAAAGCAAGGTACAGTAATCCATAACTACTGTTATACTCTCTCAGGAGTTTAAGACAAACATTAGAATGTAACAGAAAACATCTGAATATAGGAATTTTGAAATTCACCTTTGTCTTTCACTGTCCAAATAAATCTCTCCAAATTCAGGTCTTCTGCAAGTCAGGTCAAGGAACTGAACTTCTCTCCATGTCAGTGGTCATCCTTTCTAAAAGAGAAACTCTCTCTGCTACTAGTTAACTCTGACCCAGGGGCCCAGGATCTCTAGACCTCTTGAACTCACAAAGTTATCTCCAAGGCTATTCACAACTATCTGAAGATCACTGTCAAGTCACCCATGCTCAGGGAAGGAAAGCAAAAATTAGAAAAGGTAGCCAGGGCCCCAGAGCTTGGGTTCAAACTTGTCTAAATCCACACATATGCTTTATCTATGATGTATTTATACTTTGCCATTTTCCCTAGGGTATAAGAAAGGGTGCCACACTTCTCTCACCTTCTCATGGGAAATCAAGGAGAGCTGCTTGACATAAGATACAGTCAAAGCAAGAGAGACAGAGGGAAGAGTCACAACCATTTTAAGGTCCAATGAGTAGACCACTCCTCTTGGCTTAGTGGCCAATATTAGTTGATGCAGCTTTAACACAGCATGCCCTTCCTCACATCAGTTGTCTTGTGTTAGGGACCAAGAAGCCACTCAGCAGTTGCTATGTTATCCCAAAGTGACAAGTGGACAGGGAAATTCAGTGCATTACAACTCTTTTTATAGTCATGCCCTGTTTACCAGAGAGTGGAAGTTGAGAAGAAGGTTAATAACGCATTTTTGAGTTCATCAGTAAGGCACAGAGACAGAAGGCACTTCTTTCAAAGTCAGAAGCCCTGACCTGAGGACTCCCTACTTTCTCTTCCCTAGAATATGAGGACACTTGAACCCTAAGGGAATAATAATGTATATTGGTCCATATGAGTAGTGATCACTTGTAACTTTCAGAGCTGCCAACTGGATTGAATCTCATTTCTATTCCAGATTCCCCCAAGAGAATGGGAATCACTTCTGACTAGATTGGTGGCATAAGATTCTTCCAGGTCAGCTAGGTGGTGCAGTGGATAGAACATGAGTCAGGAGGACCTGAGTTCAAATCTCACCTCAGACACTTGACACTCACTAGCTGTGTGACATTGGGCAAGTCACTTAACCCCAATTGCCTGATCCTGGGTCATCTTCAGTCATCCTGATGAATATCTGGTCATTGGATTCAGATGGCTCTGGAGGAGAAGTGAGGCTGGTGACCTGCACAGCCCTCCCTCACTCAAAACAAAGTCAAGTGCAAGTCATGTCATTATTTCTCTGATGGCATGGTCTTCTTGGGCAATGAAGGATGAACACACACAGGATTCTTCCCCAAGAGATGATCTCTTTTCACCTCCCACAACAACTCAAAGTGGAAATAGGTGGGGGAGGGGAGGAAAGAGTCATATACTTAAACCCTAATAACCTATTTAACAGTCCCTCAAATGTGCTCTGATTTGAGCCAATTAGCTTATTTCTTTAAATTGCTTCCCTGTATGAAGAGCAGAAGGGGCTAAGGAAAATACCCGATGAAAGGACTTAGATAAATCTACCAGTGATCAGAGAACTCAAGCTAAGAGAGCTCTAGGAAGGACCTCCACGAAATGCTAGAGTTCAGGTCCTATTCTGTGCATTAGCTATGAGACACTGGGCAAATTATACCACCTCACTGCCCCTGTTCCCCTTAGCCATACAGGGATCATGATTCATGGAGATTTGGAGTCTGAATTTGATTCCCAGCCCTGATGCTTACAACCTGAGCAAGTCATTTGACTTTTCTGGGTCTTAGTTTCCTCCTCTGTAAAATGAGGGGCCTGGCCTCCTGGCTTCTTCTCTCTGTAATCCTTTCCCACCCTATAGTCTATGATCCAATGGTCCTATGACTAGATTTCCAAGGTCCCTTCTAGCTCTAAATAAATAAATAAGGTCTATTCATTCCAGTTCTAAATAAATAAATAAAATCTATCAAATAAATTGATGGCCCTATGATTCTACTTAAAATTGTTTAAGGGATCCATCATTCAATTAATCAACATGTATTTATTACGTGACTGCCATGCGCTAGGCACTGTGTTGTGAAGCAAAGATGTAATAATCCCAATTTACAGTGAGTATGTGACTCACTTTACTTTGATATTTTAAGAAATCCATGATTTAATCTCCCTGGAGAGGCTGATTGCAAGCAACCCCTTGCCACACCTTCTCACTCTGTGCAACTCTTGTTAAAGCTGAGCCATAAATCCTTCATAGCTGGGTAGAGAAGAGTATAAAGGCTTGTAAAAAAGGTAAAGGGCTGCATAATTATATTATATTATCATTATTGCGGTAGTTAGTCTGGCTCTGGCAAAATTCTTCTAATCTTCCCTTTCCCATCTAGGGGATTTGGCGGCAGAAGAGTAGGGCCCTGGTCCCTGGGCAGGAGGAAAGGGGTGCAGTTCATCTGCTTTCTTTCCAGCTGGTTAGACCAGCACCAGTGGTAGAGATAGGCCTTTCTAGTCTGTCAGTATCTCTTGTATTTCTTTGAAAGAAAAGAGATGCATGTGTGTGTATGTGCGTGCGCACGTGCAGGCGCGCATGTTATATGTGTGTACATCTAGGAAAGTTTCTTCTGTCTCCTTGGTGATCTGAAAATACCCCCAATATTTACCACTACCAAGAGAGTTTGACTAGTATTTATAGGGACTATTTTCAGGTCATCGTTAAATCTGCCGAAGATTTCTTTTTTTCTCAATGGATCACCCCCGATGCACCTGCTCTTTTTCTTTTGGAGATAATCCTTTTCTAATCCTTTTTCAAATTTCACCTGCCGTTAAAAGTCCACTGCTGTTGTCATTTTTGAAGGACAAACCTGTTTTTCTAGTGATAATTGCATTGGCCATCTGTCTACATCAGCTACCACCCCTATCTTCCCTGCCCCCCACCAAATACAATGGGAGTAATATTCTGATGGAAAAAATCTGTTGGAAGCCCTACAACATTTGGTCCATGTTTAATTATGTTACTGTTCAAGATGATGATGACACCAATGCACATTTCCTCTTTGGACTTCCTGAAATCCCTTGGCCACAGACCTGAAGAAACAGTGGCTCCACATATTATTTTGTGAGTTTGTCTATATGCAGGAATTCCAAGGAGTTTCTGTTGCCTCTATTTTGGAAGTAATTAGCCAATAGAGGCAGCCTGGTATAATCCAGAGGGTACTGACCCCAGAATGAGAGACAGCTGATTCAAATCCTACCTCTGAGACATACTGGCCATTTGACACTGGGTTGTTGTTGAGTTGTTTCAGTTGTCCAACTCTTTGTGACCCTATTTGGAGTTTTTTGGGGAAAGAGAAGTGGTTTGCCATTTTCTTCAGCTCATTTTACAGATGAAGAAACTGAGGCAACCAGGGTTAAATGACTTGCTTAGGGTCACACAGTAAGTGTCTGAGGCCACAGTTGAACTCAAAGGCTTACAGACTCTTGGTCTGGTGCTCTATCCATTTTTCCACCTAGTCTCTCAATGCAACAGGGAACTTTCTGAGACTACAAGTTTTATCGAAGGTACCAGTCTGCAGTGGTAGAAGGATGTTACTTACTCATGAGTTCCCGATACCCATGAAATCACAGATCTGATTCCTTCCCCTAGCTAATATTCAATTATAGGAGGGAAATATAGGAGAATGACTGTTTGGGGATGAAGTTCTAATCCAAATTGTTATCACATCCTTTTGAAAATCTTCAGGAAGTCTGTAGACAGCATAGATACAAAGATTTCAGCTGTGAGGAACCTTCTACTATATGAGTAATATTTCTGGATTTGCTTCAACTTCCATTTAGAGGAGTAGGCTGGATTGAATTTGCCCATCCTGAAGAGCCATGAAGTCACAGAATTGCAGAATTAAAAAGAAAAGAAAGTAAGAATTTTTTAAAGGGCCTACTATGTGAGGGCAGCTAGGGAGCACTGGCCCTAGAGTCAGGAGGATCTGAATTCAAATGTGGCCTCAGATACTTATTAGCTGTGTGACCCTGAGCAAGTCACTTAACCCCAATTACCTTCCAAAAAAAGTGCCTCCTAATGCCAAATACTGTGCTAAGCACTTTACAAATCAGTTGGTCCTCATAATAACCCTGGTAGGTAGGTGCTATTTTTATCTCTGTTTTACAATTGAGACAACAGAGGCAGATGGTGGTTAAGTGACTTGCACAGGGTCACACAGTTACTAAGTTTGAGAAGCTGGATTTGAACTTAGATATTCGTAACTTCAGGTCTAACATTCTTTTTACCACACCAGAGAAATCCTGCTGCCTCAGAGATTTTCTGTTTCAATTTGTACTTGACCAAGAATTCCTTCTTTAAGATCTAAGTGGCCATCCAGCCTCTGACTGAACATCTCTAGTGAAGGCAAGTCCACTGCCTCCATTCAGCTTTGGGACAGCTCTAATTATTAGGAAGTCTTTCCTGAGGTCAAATCTAAATTTTCCTCTTGACACCTTTCCCCCATTGCTGCTAGTTTTCTCTCTTAGGGCTAAAATAGAATGAAGCTAATCTCTCCTCCGTATGACAGACTTTGACATACATGAAGAAAGTGATTATTTGTCCCTCTCAAGTCTTCTCTTTTCCAGGTTAAACCCTGCCCCTTGCTCCCTTTTCTTTTATATGTGAAGTTATTCGAATATCCCATCATCTAGGTCAAAATTCATCCTTCCATAGAAACACAATTGAGGTTCCATCTACACCAGCCCAAAACACCAACCAGTACAATACGGGGAAAATTAATCTGTTTAGGGAAATCTATATATAGTCAAACTAGTTGATCAAACAAACCAAATGTTGGGTTGATGAAAATTTCACTTTTGCTTTAACTGTTTCCATGGCGTCTATCCATTTTCCCTCCTCTTGGTGAAAAATCTAACCCTTTAACTTAGGATGAGTTGAACATTTTTGGATGCTTTGATGTTAGGCTTGTGATGTGGACAGCAAAACTGACGGAGGCCCAGACCTGGATAATGTAGGCCCTGATTTTCTCTTGTAAAATGGGGCTAAAGCAACTTGTAGAGAGGAGTTTGATCATTCAGTGTTAATGATGTATGTTAAATTCTTCTCCCCCCTCCCCATTCCTCTTCCTGAGAATTCTAAGAAAGGATCAATCCTGAATATGGGTGTGAGTTTTCTTTTCTGGGTATTATTCACACATTTTTCAGTTCCAGCTCCTTTCTTCCCATTAGGCCTGTTAACAGCAATGACAGTTTTGGTGACTTTCACAACTTCTCTGCACTGCCACTGGAAGGGCTGGGGGACACAGATCCAGGGGAGTTGACTGTGAATCTGCCCCTAAACTGGATTCAGCATATCTCTATGTACAAATGCATTTATTAAGCACATAATATGGACCAAGCACTATGCTAAGGAATGGAGATGCAAATACAAAAGTGACACATGCCTATCCTCAAGGAACTTATATTCTCTAGGGTGGATACAACACATTTAGAGATAAGTAAATAAAAAATGCATACAAAATAAAAAAGTGATTTGGATGAGGCACTAACAATTGGGGGAAATCAGAAAAGGTCTCTTAAGAAGGTGATGTTTGAAAGTGAGTTTTAAATTAAGGAGCTAGGGATTTCAGAAGGTGAAAGTGAAAAGAGAGAGCATCGTAGGCATTGTAAACTTGGGCAAAGACAAGGAGATGGAATATTGTATATGGGGAACAGGAAGTACTGCAGTTTGATTGGTGTATAGAGTGCATAATGAGGAGTAATGTGTAATCAACCTGGGAAGATAAGTTGGAGCCAGACTGTGAGGGCTTTAAATACTATACAGAGGAATTTGTATTTTATCCTCAAATTAAATGAAAATCCACTGGTACTTCTTGACTTGGGAAGTGACAACGTCAGACTAGGGCTTTAGAAATATCGAGGTGCTCAGCAATATCTCTTCTAGGACTGTATCCCAAAGAGATCATAAAAATGGGAAAGGGGCCCGCATGTACAAAAATATTTATAGCAGCTCTCTTTTGTGGTGGCTAAGAACTGGAAATCAAGGGGATGCCCAACAATTGGGGAATGGCTGAACAAGTTGTGGTATATGAACACTATTGTGCTATAAGAAATGATGAATAGGAAGATTTCAGAGACGGCTGGAAAGACTTATATGAACTGATGTTGAGCGAAAGGAAGAGAACCAGGAGAACTTTGTATACAGCAACAACCACAGTGTGTGAGGAATTTTTCTGGTAGAATTAGCCCTTCACAGCAATGCAAAGATCTAAAAAATTCCCAGTACTCTTGAGGCAAAATGCCTTCCACATTCAGAGAAAGAACTATGGAATTGGAATGCAGAATGAAACAGACTATTTTCTCTTTTGTTATGTTTTGTTTTGTTTTTATGGTTTCTTCCATTCATTTTAATTCTTTTATGTAACATAACTAAAGTGAAAATGTATTTAATAGGAATATATGTGTTGAACCTATATAAGACTGCATGTCATCTCGGGAAGGGAGCAAGAGGGAGGGCAAAGGAGGTGAAGGGAGGGGGGAAAACCTGAGATACGTGGAAGTGATTGTAGAAAACTGAAAATAAATAAATTAGTTAATTAAAAAAAAGAAATACCGAGGTGGAAGCTATGCAGAGGATGGATTAGAGAAGGTAGAGACTAGGGAAAGTAATTAAGAAATTATTTCAAGGTAGTTGAAATGTGAGGAAAGAGAAAGGGACAGATGTGTGAGGCACTGACAAGGTAGAATCAATAAGACTTGGTAGCTGATTAAAAATAGGGCAGGAGGAAGAGTGAAGAATTGTGAATGACTCTGGATTTGCCAGGCTGTGTCTAGATGAATGGTGGGTGCTCCAAAGAGACACAGGGAATGTAGGAAGAGGGATGGGTTTAGGGAAAATAAGTTCTATTTTGGACGGATTGAATTTGAGATCCCTGTGGAAGATCTAGGTGGAGATGTTTGAGATATGGAGATCAAAAGATAAAGGCTGGACATTTAGGTCTGGGAGTCATCTCCACAGAATTGAATCCACAACAGCTGATGAAATTATTTAGAGTGCAGAGCCAGAAGAGGGGCTCAAGACAGAGCCTTCAGGTGCACCTAAGTGTGGGATGTAGATGATTATCATGCAGAGAAGACTGAGAAGGATCGGATCAACAGGATAGGAAACTGGAAAATACAAAAAGAACCATAGCAGAGGAATGTCATGAAAACCCAAGGAGAGGCGTGGATACAGAAGGAGTGCATGTCCAGCAGTGTCAGATGCTTGAGAGACACCAAGAAGAAGCAGGACTGAGAAAGGGCCATTGTCTGTAGCAATAAAGAGCTCATTGCTCACTTTGGAAGGAATGGAAGGAGCAATTTCACTTGAGACAGAATCCAAAATTGCAAGGGGCTGGGAAGGGGAAAGTAAGGAACTAGGGAAAACAAGTGTAGATAAGCTATCTTTAGAAAGAGTTTCTCCTCTGGGGGGAACTATAAGAGGATAGCATGAGGGGATGGTAAGGTCAAGTGAAGGGATTTTTGTTTTGTTTCATATTAAAGAATGGGTGAGATCTAGTCATGTTTGAAGGCAGCAAGGAAGGAGTCAATGAATAATGAAAGGTTGAAAATTAGAGGAGACAGGATTGTTATAGGGGCAAGTTGCCAAAGGAAACTGGAGGAGATGAAATCAGGACACAGGTAGAGGGGCTGACATTGGGGAAAAAGAGCACCTTCATTCTCTGAGACTGTACAAAAAAAGAGAGAATAGAGGGTGACGTTGAGCTGATTAGAAGTGTAGAATTGGGAGGACAGATCTTACAGTGAAAGGTTTCCAGTATTTCTGTGACGTTTCAGATGAAGTCCTTTGCTGAGGAGGATAGGGGTGATGGCGAGTTTGCTGACTGGAAAACAGAAGAGAAGGTTTGGAACAGCTGTTTGGGGTCATGCTATACAGAACATTATGATGAATCAGAATGGAGAAAAAGGATTGGTGTACAGCAGTGATGGCCCAGGTGAGAAGGGAGAACACACATTTGTTGTGGCCCCACTCAGCACCAGTATGTGACTTTCTCCAGAAATATTTAGTAGCAAGGTAGCAGGAGAAGAGAAGGTAGATAGATAAAGACAATATTCTGGGCTTGGGATTTGGAAAATGATGAATGATTAGGGAAATGGAAGGTCGGGGATGACAAGAAATGGTCAAAACTTGCCTTTTGTTTCCTCACATTTTCATCTGCCTCTTCCCTCTCCTGCTTCTCTTCCCCTACCTATTTTCTGTCCCATCCTTACTTTCAACTGGCCGCCAACTAATCTCTGCTAAGGTATTGGAGAATTAAACTGAACTCATCAAGCATTGATTTAACATCTACTTTGTGCAAATCCTTATGGTAAGGGGAAAAAATTGTTTAGTTCCTTCCCTCAAAAGGTGTAGAAATAACGATGAAACAAGGTAGAATGTAACAGGTAATGAGATTTAGGAAAAGAGTTTGAGTAATTTGAGGAAGGAGAAACCCTTTTTTTCACCTGATTGGGGATGGGGTGCAGAGAAGATGTTAGTGAGGGGGCAATATCTGAATAGGAGTTTCAAAGGAGGTAGGGCTTCAAGGAGATGGGAGAGGAGCGGAAGAGCCTATTCTAAGCCCAGGAGAGGATGTCAGCAAAAACTCAGGGGTGGGGAAAGGCAGGATGTGAATGGGAGATTTAGAAAGTACTGTGAATATAAGCAATGAAGCTGAATTGGAGTGAGATTGTGAAGGACCATGAATGTTTACTCAGGAATTCAATTTATATTTGGTAGGTAATGGGGAGCCACTGAAGGTTTTAGAATGTTATCATCATACCAATCTTTTAGGGAGACTACTTAAGTAAGGTGTTGCCCAAGCCAAGAGGTGTCTGCACTTTAAAAAGGGAAAATCTTACACTGTTGTACTCCCTTCGATATAACCTCTAGTTTTCTCTTACTAAGACTAATAACAATTCACATTTATATTGTGCCATTAAGGTTCAGAGTTTTCAGGTCTAGGTGTAGCTCTGAACTCAAAATCTGCCCAGTCCAATTCAATCCAATTCAACAGATATTAAGATTAGGTGTAGCGGAATTCACTTAAAACTGCTGTTTGTGGGGGGAGGCTTAGGTTAGTAGATTGCTTGAGTTTGGGAGTTCTGAGTTGTAGTGTGGCTAAAAGTGATTGCATGTCTGCATTGTCAGGTCCCATGGTGGTGGTGGTGGTGGTGGTGGGGAGATGAAGAGGGAGCTGGGAGGTTGGGAGAAGGAGAGAAACAGGCTGGATAAGGAGGGGCAAACCAAACCATTCTGGAAATGAGGTTCCAGGACAGTAAACATTGCATCAGGCCATTGAGTGGTTACTGCAACCTCTGGAGAAAGAGAATAGGACACACAATATCAAACAAAAACAAGAAACATTTATTAAGCACCTACTATGTGTAAAGCATGTTTGAATTGCCATTGCATAAATACCACTAATTTGAAATTGTAAGATGTTAAAGAAACAAAGGACCTTTAGAAATCACTGAATCCTTCCTTTTCCATCCCCCTTTTAAAGGCAAGCTTGGTGGCCTGGTGGTTTAAACAGTGGACCGGGAGTCACGAAGACCTGCATTCAAAACCTCCATTCTCAGACACTGTGTGACCTTGAGTAAGTCACGTCACCTTTGTCTGTCTCAGTTACCTCACCTGTAAAATGGCTATAATAAGAATACCTATATCTCACGGATTTTCTGAGGAATAAATGAGATAATATCTGTAAACTACATCCTGTAAATGCTATATGCATGCTATTATCATTAATTATTATTTTACAAATGAGGATATTCAGGTCTCAGGTATGAGAAAAAACTTACTCAAGGTCACACAATGAGTTAGTGACAGAGCAATAATCAGAACTCAGATTTCTAGACTCACAGTACAGGACCCTTTTTTTTAAATGTGAAAATTTTTATATATATTTTCCAATTACATGTAAAAACAATTTAACATCCATTTTTAAAAAATTTCAAGTTTCAAATTCCGTCTTCCTCCCTTTCTCTCTCCTTGAGAAAGCAAGCAATTTGATCTAGATTATACATGTACATTCACGCAATACATATTTTCATATAGTCATGTTGCAAAAGAAAACAGACCAAAAAAACCCAAGAAAAATAAAGTTTAAAAAAAGTATACTTTGATCTGCCTTGATTCCATCAGTTCTTTCTCTGGCGGTAAATAGCATTTTTCATCGTAAATTCTTTGGGATTGTCTTGGATCATTGTATTAACAAGAATAATTCACAATTGATCAGCATACAATATTGCTGTTACTGTGTACAGTGTTCTCCTGGTTCTGTTCACTTCACTTTGCATCTGTTCATATAAGTCTTTTCAGGTTTTTCTGAAAGCAATTTCCTTGTCATTTCTTACAGCACAGTAGTATTCCATTACATTCATATATCATTACTTGTTCAGTTATATTCCCAACTGATGGGCATCCCCTCAGTTTCCAATTCTTTGCTACCACAAAAAAAAGCTACAATAAATACAGGGGCGTTTTCCTTATACCGTAGGGCAGAGATATCAAAGATGTAGCCAGGTAGCCATGTACTGTCTCTCAACACTCTTGAGTGTACCTGAACCAGATTAAAATGTAATTGGGAAATATTTAACAAAACAAATAAAAATTCAACAAAATATAGCTAATATTTATATATATTTTTCTAAGTCAATGGGGTCCCTGTTTCTCTTTAAGTTTGACACTGCTGCTCTAGGATTCCACATTAAATGATATCTCCATGTATGTCTAATGACAAGCTGGGCAGGATCAACTATTCTTACCTTAAACTGCTTGGGTAGTGAATATGGACTAATCACTTTGGAATGTGGATCACTCCACATCTCTTCTCTTCATGAGCAGTTGAGTGGCTTTATTGATTCATTGGATCATATTTTCAAAAGGGAAAGGGTCCTCAGGGGTTTTACAGAAAAGGAAATTGATGCTCAAAAGAGTTAAGTGACTTGCCAATTTCAAACTGGTAACAAATAGCAGTGTTAGAATTTGAACCAAGGGCTTCTGACTCCAAATCCAGCAATGCTGCCATACAAATTGGACTAAGACCTCTTTCTGCTTATTCCAGTCCATGGATTTTCCTAGTCCAGGCTAAAATGGAAGGCAGTATAATACAATGGGAAAAGGACTAGTTTTGGAGTCAGAGGACCTGAGTTCAAATTCTGGTCTAACACTATGTCTGCCTATGAACTTTTGGACAAAGTATCAAATCTCTCTGGAAGTCCTCAATTTTTCTTATTTATAAAGTAAATAGATTGGACTGGATAACACAGAAAGGTGAATCTATCATTCTATCTTTTTTTTCCTCAGACCCACATTTTTTTAATAAATCTTTTTTCTAGTTTTATTTATTTATTTTTAGATTTTGACATTCATTTTCACAAAATTTTGAATTCCAATTTTTTTCCCCATCTCTCCCCTCCCCCCACCATAACACCTTGCATTTTGATTACCCCTTTCCTCAATGTACCCTCCCTTCTATCACACCCCACCCTTTCCTTATCCCCATCTTCTCTCTTCTGTAGGGCAAGATAAATTTCTATACCCCATTACTTGTATTTCTTATTTCCCAGCTATGTGCAATAACAATTCTCAACATTCATTTCTAATACTTTGAATTCCAACTTCTCTCCCTCTCTCTTTCCCCACCCATTCCCACTGAGAAGGCAAGCAATTCAATACAGGCTATGTATGTGTCATTTTGCAAAAGACTTCCATAATACTCACGTTGTGTAAGACTAACTTTATTGACCTCCATCCTACCCTGTCCTCCCTTTTTTTCCTATTCTCTCATTTGACCTTGTCCCTTCCCAAAAGTGTTTACTTCTAATTACTCCCTTCTCCCACTTACCCTTTCTTCTATCATCCCCCTTATCCCACTTGTCCACTTCTCCCCTACTTTCCTGTAGTGTAAGATAGATTTTCATACCAAATTTAGTGAACATGTTATTCCCTCCTTAAGCCATATGTGAAGAGAGTAAGCTTCACTTTTCACCTCTCACCTCCTCCCTTTTCTCCTCCATTGAAAAAGATTTTTCTTATCTCTTTAATGAG